>NHNY01000015.1:0-477094 GCA_002786065.1 Microcyclospora pomicola
GCAATATTAATAAATAAACAAAATCAAAAGTAAGCGATTTAAGAACCAGTTTTAAAGCGTGATAATAGGGATATCACTAGCGTAGATCTAGCGTGATTCTCAACATATGTAAGCTTTTATTCTTAGATTGCTTCTCCTCTTCCCTCTCCTTCCCTCTCTCTCTGATTTCTGACCTCCTCTACCATTCCTTATCAGCTATTAATCCCTCTACAATGCCGCCTCTTACACCTGCATCTACTGCATTGTCTTCTAGCAATGGTATGTAATTTATGCCTTCTTTTAACACACCGATCTTCTAACTAACGAAAAAAATTAGCTATCATACGTAAAGGGCGCACGAAACTTGTAGCAAAACGCAGTGTCAAGTTCCCTTTAAAACGACCTCGTATGGGACAGCAGTCTCAGTCACGAAAAAAGCGAAGACTTAAGCCTGGCACTGCTGCATTACGCGCTATTCGACAGATCCAGAAAACGACCGTTCTATGTATACCGCGCCTTCCCTTTTCGCGTCTTGTACGTGAGATAATGTCAGATATATCATCAGAGGGTCAGCTTCGCATTCAAGGCTCTGCGTTAGGAGCCTTACAGGAAGCTGCGGAGGCATTTCTTATAACAGAGTTCGAGATGTCCTTACTCGCGACCCTCCACGCAAAACGCGTCACGATGGCAGTTAAGGACATGCGCCTGATCCGGATGCTCCGACATAGGATGAATGGCGACCCATACTACGAGCTAGACTAGTGTAAGCTCCTTTTATTCACATGTATATATTACCTAATTGCTAACATTCTTTTCTAGCTTTACTTTGAGATCGTCTCTATTACTAGTGCCAATCACTGCCAATCACACCTTCCACATGTACTGTTCCTTGCTATCTACAGAAATTCATTTTCGCGTAACCTAACGACTTTGTGTAGCCCCTTATGAGCTAAAAATCACTCTTTACTGCCAATCACTGCCAATCACACCTAGTATGTATACGAAATTTTTATACCCGCTATAAGCAAAAGAACTAAATTTCTCCTTCTAGAAAGTTGTAAAACGATTATTAGTACGTCCTTTCGAGCTCTTGTTGTCGATATAGTGCTCTTAAGCTAACTATCCTCTCCCTAGAGCTTTTCAGATTTTTCGGTTTATTTTCAAGTTACCCAAAAGCGACAAGTGTCTACAACAGCCTTATTTCGCGCGCTATGCGCTCACACTGCCAGATGTCGCGGGATTCAGCGTCATACACTGCCAATCACAAAGCCAATCACTCTCAGCGGTTTTGGAAAAAACATCCCAGGCTTCACTTCAGGCATGTGACGGTTCGCTTACCTGACCAATCAGAGGTCGCCACGTGATTACCCCGCCCCAGCCACCCAATTTTTATGACGTCACCGCCTCAACGTTCCACCAGTCATCACCTTCACTTTGACAAACCCCTGCACATCCTTTTGACAAGCTGCCCTACATTGCTGCCAATCACTGCCAATCACACCTGCTGCCCCGCTGTCGTTCCTCGCATCGCCAGACACTGCGAAACCCATCAAAACTCGTCCGCCATCTACATACCTGCCAATCACTTGCCAATCACAATCCTGGGTACCTCACACTCCCACACAATGGCCGACGCCAATCCACCACCCGCGACCACCCAGCAAGACGGCGAGACCCCTTCGACGCGCATCCGGGTCGACGCATCACCCATCAAGCGTACTGCAGTCAGGAGACAGACAGGCTTCAAATCTACAGGCGGAAAGGGTCCAAGAAAGACTCTCGCTCCAAAAAAGTCTAAGACAGTCCGTAAGAGGCTCACACAAGGTCGTGACTGGGTGCCTTTCAACAAGATCCCTGGAAAGTACAGGAAGAACAAGCATGGACAGAAGAAAGCTATCAGGCCAGAGCGTGAGTAATAGTGATTGGCATAGTGATTGGCACTTACTAACTTGTGTTTAGTCTCTCAAATCAAAGAGATTCGCCACTTTCAGAAGAGTGTCTCACTTCTCATCCCGAGAACGCCTTTTGCTCGTCTCGTCCGTGAGATTGGCCTGGGTTACAAGTTCGATCTCAGGTTCCAGGCTAGCGCGCTTGAGTGTCTTCAGGAGGCTGCAGAGGCGTTCTTGGTTCGAGTCTTCGAGAGTAAGTCGTCTGTTTAGCTTCTAGTTCTTTTACTTAGCTAATCCCCTGTTTCTAGTGACGAACCTGCTTGCTATTCACTCGAAGCGTGTCACTATCCAGCAGAAAGACATGCAGCTACTTAAGCTTCTTATGGAGAGCCCTGTAAGGATGGACGGCAATTGAGGCTAGACTAGGCTAGGCTGTTTGCTTAGTTAGGCTCCTAGTAGCAAGGTTGGCTACTAAACAACAATGATACCCATATAGTAGCGTAGATAGCTACTAAAAACCGATGATACCCACTATATCGTAATGCCTTGTGTCTTATAAACTATCTCCTACACGTGATATAAGCAGCACTGTGATTGGCACTGTGATTGGCACTGTGATTGGCATTCGAAATAGCGTTAGTATAAACGTTTCATACTAGTATGTAAGATTAGCGTCTAACCTTCCTTTTAGAGCTAGCGTAGCTTCTAACGCTCTAACGGTCATTCCCCAATTTCTATTAGGGTAACTTCCCCAATTAAACCCAAATTCAGGACCGGGGACCCGAATAACATGGGTCCCCGCACAATATAGAGGTTAAATAGAAGAACCCAAACAATTGGGTAAGCCCCAAATTTTCCTCCACCTCCGCCCCAACCCGCCCCATGGTGGCCTCTAGTCCTAACTATGAAGCCTGGCTCCAAGAACTTCGTTAACGCATTGATCGCGCAATCACGGTATGTATAATTTACTCCACTAGTAATGCGCAGGACTAACTCGCTTCAGTAGCGAGAAAATGATATTAGAGGTCTGCACCTGTTGTAAGGAGAAGGCAGTGACTTTCAGCTGGCATAATAGGTAGACTCGCTTAACTCATAGCCCATTCGAGGTAAGACTAAAGAATCCTACTGTACAATCATTGCTAACAAGAATATAGCACTGTCACGCTATCGAAGGCTTTACGGATAGTGCCTATAGAAACTGTCTCTAGACTGATGACGGGTTTTTGTGCAGCCAGTCTAGCTATTAGAAGACTCTACAAGGATAAAGAGGAAGCTGTACAAAGCGGTTCCGACGTGCTACAGAGAGAGAACATAGGACAACTGCAGTCCAGCTTAAAGACAATAGAGTAGGACATAGAGGCTTTTAGGTCCTCCTAAAAAGTTTGGAGTAGGGTGTTTAGAGTTTAGATTTGCTTTCAAAGACAATTAGCAGCAAGAGGGACATATTGTGTATGTTTAATCTGTTGACATGCAGCCCTAACGGTTTAAAACTAGGCACATCTAGGAATCAGACTTTTAACTTAGGCTTTGTGTTTCTATAGGTATCTTTAAAAGGTCTTTAGATAATTTAGAGGTGTTCTATCCCACCTTTCTAACTGTACAAAATGTATTGTACGTAATGCAGTCTGCAAGCTGGATGTAGCTTAGAAGTCAATCAATACTCTTCAAAAGATATATACAGTATATTCACGAAACTTGGCGACACTGTAATCTTAAGAAAGAGCATGTATTAAGGGAGACCAAATTTGTGCAGTCTGAAAACATCTGGTAGCAAAGCACGACTTAGCAAATCCTTCTGAAACCAATCGACAGTAGATAGAGTTGCTTTCTTACTTAAACCATTCTTGATGATCACACATAGAAAGTATGAACACCTTGAGTCATTACGTATCTAATACTTATTGCATGTACAAAGCAGCGCTACTAAGATGCGTTCTATATGTGCCTAAATTCTGCTAATTCTTACTTATCTTTTTTCACTTCACAGCTTTACTTCCCCTGTAGCTAGACAGCACATGTCAACTTCCTATTACTAGCTACCCTTAATGGTTTGCACATACATAAAGACTAGTTTACTATTAACAATACAAACTACTTCTTTGTTCACTACAATAGTTAGTACCTTTTGCTTGCTACACTAAACCTTTTATTGCCAAACCTCTACATCTTTTCCTCCCTCTAATCATTAACAACATTACATTTCCACTAGTACAAACAGCACGCAAACAACGATGCTGTTCACACCTTAATTACTCCTCGATCTGCTAGAGCAGTCTAGTAAAGATGAGCTTGTTCTTGCTATGATAAAAGAGAGGGTAAGTAGACTTTAGGAGCTTTGTAGCAACACTGTCTAGGACTAATAGATTGTACAGCTGAACGATGCTGGATTTAATATGAATAGTCGCTAGGAAGAGATGTTTAAAGGCCTAGACTACTTTGTCTTTCTTCGACACCTAGAGGATTTCGATCTAGACACAATTCGCAATCGTGCTAGCTATATCGACGTACTAATCATCTAGAGTCGGTATGTACAAAGTTTTCCGCATCTCAGCAACTTAGAGGCTAACCGAAAGCCATAGGGGAAAGATCGCGAAGCATGACAAAGTGGCAGTAGAGTGCTTAAGATGTGACGATGGAAAAGGACATTTCAAGGTTTGTAAACCACCTTTTTCGAGCTGTACAATGGAAGCTAACTGCTAATCAGCAATGCGCTACTGTAGCCAGGAAGACAAACACAGCTTGTGGAAACTGCACCTTTAATAACTAAGCCTCGCTATGTGTTTTTCTAAACCACAGCCTGCTAGACAACAGCGACTCTTTAGCAGAAGTAAGCAGCTGTACAACTCGTTCCGGGCGAACTGTCAAGCCTCGCTAGCTTACGGATAGGGTGGTTCGGGATCTAGGAGCGAAGGAGATCCAGAGTCTTCAGCGTGGCAGGAGTTTAAGAGAGGCGGCTAAGGAGATTAGCAACATCTCTAATAACAGCCGTAATAATCTTTTCTAAAGGTACAATCAGGTGCAATTAGGAAAGAGGCATAGAACATACATTATAGAGTGATACAATAGAGGTAGAGAAGGAAAGTACGAGTGTTTTATTAGTGTAGGTTTAGTTAGTAACTTCGAGATAAGAGCTGTACAATAAGGTTTCAGCCTCAAAACAGATCTTGAGCTGCTAGCTTCCATCTTTGATTTAGATGCAAAACCACAACATTACTACTAGACTTTGTCTAATCAGTTGAGAAGTCCATCAATTCGCTACTTCATTTCACTGTTCGTCTATTATACATCTCAAAACAATACAGCAATGGCTCTAAATACGCTGATCGACCCGACGTTCCATATAGAGCTTTGCGACCGATTCCAAAATCAAGGCGCTACATATAAAGCACTTCAAACCTAGCTTTTCCAATACGGTATAACAGCTTCTATGTGTACAATTAAACGCACTATCGCAAACCTTAGAGCGCAGAAGAACAAATCGAATCTAGACACGCCATTTCTCCGAGTACTTATTAGTACCTTGTTCTATGTAGATAACTAGTCGGACAACGAAATAGTGGAGAGCCTTTAATCCTAAGCTAATATTGTAGTCAAACCGTAGAGGATTGTACAGATCAGAAAGGCTATAGGCTTAGTAAGAAGACTATAAGCAGACTAAATAGCAGAAAAATCAGAGATGATAAAGGACATCATCCGTAAAGAGCTTAATAAAGGGGAGGTTACACTTTATGGCCGTACATTCATAATTGCGTATTTGAAGCGTTATGCCAGCCTGCACATCTCAAGGCATGCTCTAGTTACAAAATCAAAATCTACATATACTAATGATCTTGATTAGGCATACATTGGATTGCCTTTTGCGCGACCTTGACCTAAATAGCGTGTACAATAGACGTAATGTTGTGGACAACCGTCGGGGCAGATATATAACCTCTAGTCCAAACGCTGTATAGTCTATCGACGCGCATTATAAGCTTAAAGAGTTCGGCATCCAGATCTATGCTGCAATCGATGCCTACTTAAGAAAGGTAATATAGACATATTGCGGAATTTCGAGCCGTACATTAGTGTCTGTACTAGCACAGTTCGTCAATGTGCTTAATACACTTCGGGTAGCACCAAAAGTTATACAGTCAGACAAGGGAAAGGAGGTACTGCTAATAGCAGATGCTCAGTTTACAAACGCTAAATCGATGCGTACAAACGACATAGCGTTTCGCGATTGCTATGTCTTTGGCACTAGCACATCCAATCAGCGTGTTGAATCGTGGTGGAATCAATTAAGTAGAAGATCGCTACAGGTCTAGCGTGTAAGTAAAGTCTGATTTGAGCTGCAGTCCTAGCAAGATCTGACATGTACAATTGACGTTATAGATACTGTTCTAGAGATATGCTACAGAAGGCTTGTACAACAAGAATCTCGCTGCTGACCGTATCGCACTACTCTACATCTATATGCTAGTACTTCGTGGTATTGTGAAGCGGTTCACAACGATGTGGAATGTACATCCGATCCGGAAGCAAACTAACCGGCCTTAGGTCAAGGCTAGGAAGCCAGAAACCCTATATGCTGACACTACTGTTGTAGATTGTAGGTGTCCGGTTGACGCAACTCTAGTAGCTAATTTGCGCTGCGCGTGCGAGGGTTTCGGTATGTATAAAACATGAACTAGCGGTCATAGACAGACTAAATTTCTGACATGGTAGGCAAATCTTAGATATAGACGAATACCTTCCAGATACAACCATAAGCTTTTGTGAAAGTTTGCTGCAGCGACAGGGTATTTTGTATCAGCCAGCCGATGCGATGGTTTTTGTACAGTCGGTATTAATGCGCAAACACGAGCAAGGGTTTCGTGTTCTTTAAGAAGCGCTTACAGAGTACGTGCTGCACAATCCTACAACACCCTTGTTGGAGACTAGAGCTCTATACGGAGGATTAATGTGGGGCACGGTATCAGAGCCCGTAATGGCGGTGTACAACGAGATTGTGCGAGCCCCGCACAGTGCTTAAGCTTTTGAAATGCTACCTGATCGATTCGATATATAGTTAGGTAAAGATCTTGATTTCTCATTTCCAAAGGTCAATTGCACAATAGTCAAGCACAGTCTCACTTCAAACACTTTGTACACGCCGAAAACAACTTTTTCATCATGAAATTCTGGTGTCTAAGCCTCGCCTACAAGGTAAATCCTGAGATCGACGACCACAGCACTTATTTCTTCATAATAGACTAATGTCTAGCTTGCGGACTTCGCAATCCGATTCCGCCATCAAATCGGCGTGTACAAAACTCAAAACACACAGCGCTCTCAAGAACAATGTCTCATACTAAGGCAAACGTGATTGATCTTGTGGACAATAACGAAGACACACTAGAGGCCGCACTAGCCTAGCAGGTCTACTAAGGCGGATTAGCAAACTTGCTCCAAAACAGATCAGCTATACAATCTAGTTACGATATGATCGCTCATCGTGACCGTGCCAATACAGTTAAAAAAACGATTTTAGATGCTGGCGCTGCACTAGTGTCTTAGCAAACCCAAAGACTAGCTTTCGAGCCTTCAGCAACGATGTTAAAGCTAAATCTAACTGTACATTGCTTCATTGGACGCTACAATGTAGATTCTGAAGACGTGGATGGTCGCAGGACTTACAACTAGTTCAGACATGGTATAGTTGTGTAGAACCCTACCCTTATTTTCTGATTTATCTCGTTACAAAATGCTACTGTACAATCTTAGACACAGCCGAAATGGGCAGCATCAAAGACTTTAAGTCACACAATTAGGGACATTTTCTTAAAACAATATCTGAGGAATTCGATCTCTATTCCTTCGTACACCACAAAGACAACAGTCGAATCTTCGCAAGCCTTATGTACAATCTAGCAGGGAGACAGCTAGATCCGATAAGAGTTTAAGAAAGGGCATTCAGAGATACTACTCTCTCGGAGCTTCTGCAGCATGACTTTAAGACTAACAGAAAGAAGAACCACAACATTTGGATATTCTGTGAGCGTCCTGAGCCTGGAAACGCACTGCACAATAAACTAGAAGTTGAATACAAGGAGAAACCAAAGCCTATAACTACCAAAGCCTCGAAAAAGGACCAGAATTCAAAGCCAAAGGCGAAGCCTAAGAAGAAGTCTGCACCTAGCCAAACAGTCAAGCAAGAAGATAATGTACGTATACAATCGATGATTAAATGAGACTGCTTGTGATTAATTCATATGTCACAGAACACAGCTATAAAAGCTAAGCCAAGCTAAGAGCTTGCACTGGGTTTGACTAAGAGCCCTACAGCTAATCTTCCAGATGTTAGTCTATTCGTCAAACAAGTATTTGAGCTGTACAACTCTCTCTCTGTCGCATTATGTACTGACCATCATCTAGAACACCCCACTAAATAGATTACACAAACGCTTAATGTCAGACTTAACTATCTTACCACCGCGCGAAAATGATGATTTTGGCTTCGATATGGACGCTTATCTTGCCCCTGCTAATTATACACATGGTAAAAAGAGTCGTCGGTGATTTTGGCGGGTCAGTGCTTGCAATGACTCTGAAGTGCAAATCTTCGTTCTGTATGCGAAGGGCAAAGACTGGGAACACGTCACGTGTGGCAGAATGATAGCAGTGTTTTGTACATATGCTTACGTATCACGAAGGGGGTGGTTGAAATATGACAAGCGAGACGCCAGCGGGAAGTAGTGAACCCAAAACCGATGTGACCCAAAATCTGTTATGACCCACCGTAGTCCGTCCGCAGCCCGTGGTGGTCTGACCCGTCCCTCAGGTAGACCTACAAGTACATACTCGCAATACTTTACGTGTAATCTGCATCCTTCACCACGTTCCGGGAGAGTGCCCCGAAGGCTGCAAGAGCTATTCATTGTCGACAATGACGATCTGGTAGGGGTGTCACTTACATGTACAGCCCCACTCGGCGTTCATCTGTATAAGTCAAGGGAATCCTGCGTACTCGTTCCAAGAGATGGCGTATTGAGAACGGAGCGGACTAGGACCTCTTTTCATCGAAGAAGCTTCGAAGTATAAGTCGTCGATCGATTTTCAGGTCATGTCTCCCGATCCGGCCATTGTGGAAGCTGCAGAGCACGTTACAATAGTACCCGGGCAGCTGTTCAGCAGTCCTTGGAGGCCTACGCACCACGAGATAAGCAGGTCAGCAAGTCAACGCAGGGCTGATGGTCGCGCATACGTGTGCATCTCGTGGCTAGCCAACGACAGACGCCAAACACCTTATACGCAGATCATGACCATTGCTTTGGCTTTCTCTCACCGGTTCTACAGCTCATGGTGGCGGGACGCCAATGTCGGTCACCTAGCTTGCCGGGAACCAATGCAGAAATGCTCCGAGATGAAGAGATAGCCTGTTCTTACCAGCATTTGTTGGTGTTTTCGCAAATGTGGGCGACACCCCAGTCAACGCTGATGTCCGGTGAAGGAGTCGATGGGGAGGAGTGTGATGCTGTGGCTGCTGCTGAAGGCGGGATTGTGATCTGGAGGCGCCCGCAGACATCCAAGTGCCGGGGGAAGTGCCGTGTCTTATCAGTCATTAGTCAGTGTCTGGGTTGCTGTTAGACATGAGATGCGTAGCTCAACGTTGCTATGTCTTTAACGCTGGGTACACAGAGCTGCAAGCTGATTATGTCTGACGAGGGATTGAGCAGATGTCACTCCACTCCGGGATGGTTCGAGCAGCCCTGACCCCAGGCTGGAGACTGTCCGCGACGGCGGGTGTTTGAGAATCACGAGCAGACCAGATTCGGCGCGTGGGAGGTGTATCAACATGAAACTCCACCAAGTGTAGCCACATGGTTTGCGAGGTCGAGACCGGTTCTGATAGTGTAGGTTCTGTCTTTCGCTCACCGAGGCCCTGCAGCCTTGAAGCCATTCACCACCAACCAACAGCCACAACGACTGCAGTACCAACTTGACGGACTTCTCCATGCGAGCAAACTGGCTTGTTAGGCTCTATCCCGGTTGCGACTCCCAGTCTCCCATCCTTCGTTGCTTATATGTAGCTAAGACGGGAAGTCACGTATGCGTAGGGATGCGAGTAAGTGGCTTTGTCATGTTCTCGACCCATACCACCATGCTCGCCTCCCCGACCAACCGGATGATGACCAAAGAGGTCAATCCGCGCGCCGCCATCCTGCCATGATCCGCGACTCCTGCCGAGTTGCAAAGTCAGCAAGCGTAGGTAAGCAATCCAACACAACGCTAAGGATGTTGGTTTCCAGCGCGGTCAGCATCCTTCGCGCGCTTTTTTGCCCTTGAGGTGGAGAGTGGAGGGACGGCTGCGGTGTGTGGGTGGATATGTAATGAGAAGCGGCGAGTTGCCACGTGCAAAGGCACGGCACGGCCGAAAGAAGACTTTGCGAAAAACCCACGCGTTTGACGGGAGGGGAGGGGGAAGGATCCTCTGGGGCCGAAAAGGCATCTTCGAATGCTTTGATGATCCACACACTGACGGTCACATCTGCGTTTTCTGATAGGCAGTTGACTTCCTACGTAGCAAATCGATGATCGCATAGAGTGGACTGTCCTCACTCTCAGACCTTGGCGGACGAACCTCGGGTGCTGCGAACTGCAGAGTCAAACGAGCCCACGTCGATCATCATCCGGATTATTATCAGGCCACACGTTTCATAATGCGCATCCTTCCAGTATCTGACAAGCAGGACGCCCGACCTCACATCTCGCTCATCGCACCCGGCCCATCCTAGCAGCCATTGCACGCTTACAGCAACATCGACAGCGACATACAATCCCAACGCTCGCTGCACGTGTCCACATAAAAAGGCGAAGATCGACGCGTCCCACCCGTTCCATATCCCAACCCAGTCCAGCGCACTCAGATCAGAACCGTTCTGTACCACGAGTACATGCATATGCCGATCCACCATCAATAACAACACAGTACATACTGTACCTTATGTTACTGTCCATGGACCCGCCCACACCCTACCTTAAAGCCACGCGAGCGCAACATGCCCGGCGCGCTAGTAGGTTTTAGCACCATGCATGGGCTGCATGCATGCACACATGGATGCGTCGTTGCAGATCCCCAAACACTGTCTGTTCACAGGTGGGGCGCACGCCGCCCACAGTGATTGCTAGCGTCGTAGAGGTGAATCTTTCCATTGCTTCGTTTCTCGTCACGACGTGGGACGTCGGCTGTTTGGTGTTGCGTACGGCCGCATGGATGGATAAACGGGGTAGAGCGTGAGGTAGAGCATGGTATTGTATGTGACTTATGTATGCTTGCTTGCTACCGCTTATACAGCGTGAAATGAAGGGAGGCGGGAAGAGGATGCACAGCGCTGTCCAGTATATATCTTGACCTGCGAGTTGACCTGGTTGATGGGACTCTGCCACGTGGGAGAGGACAGGCAATGTCCAGAGAAGACGGGTCGTCGCATTTTCATGTGACCTCTACTCTACCTCTCCATGCCCGGTTGTCTGGGAGGTATGAAGTCGTCTCGTTACCATGATTCGTTGTCATATACCATGAAACTACATCTGTATCCAGAGACGCTGTGAATTTCACATTTCCGAGGATCTATATTACAGGGAGCTCAACTGTCCATCCCGACCTGAACCGATGATGACACCAGCAGATCTACATCCTGCAGTCTCGTAGCCTTGTACTGTAACATGTACAGAACCACACCGCTTCGCACCCCCCGATGCGGCGGAGAACGACGACAACGACGACGACGACGAGGATGATCACCTTGTTACACGTCACGCACTATATAAGGCACAGGTCCTATACAAAGTCAACGATGTGCTGTACTGTGCTGTGAGGTGATGTGCTGTGAGGTGATGTGCTGTGAGGTGATGTGATTCGATGCTGTTTTTGGAAGGTTTGGGGGCTGAAGTGCATGAAGTATGGGGGCTGAGGTGAGAAGTGTAGCTGGCGGGGCTGTGTACAGTACAGGTGCATGTACAGGTGCATGTGCCTGAGGTGCGAGAGTAGAACTATAGCAAAGCGTAAGTACATGGAGAATGGCGGTCAGGGAACAGGACATCTGTGTAGTGTCTGACGTAATTGTGCGATGAGAGGGAGAGAGTGCAGGATGGAGAAAAGTGTCAAGAATTCGCAGAGAGACATGACATATCTGCAGTGTCGTGCGTAGTGAGTGGGTCGATGAGTGGAATAGAGCGTAGAGTGAGGATGGGTGTCAAGCATGTACAACGAACAGGTTGGAAAGTCAAGATGGGAGGATGGTACAAGGAATCCATGTACGATTCTATGCTACTGGCGCTATACTATGCTATGCAAATCGTGCCATGTTCAACACTCAACAAGGGAGGTCGCCTCGCGGCTCTTCGCCGGGCTGTTTTCCACCTCTCGTCGTGTTTGCCAGTCGTGCCTTCATGCGAGGATGAGGTGACGATGCCGGCGCTCTATCGGGGTGGGGGTTGTGTGTGGTCGTGACGGGATCGTATGTGTACAATGATGGGATGCGTATGTCGAAAGCGAAGCAGGTGGGAATAAAGCAGAACAACCGGGCCCAACGCTCAAAACGATTCAAAAACAGCAGATGCAAGTGGTGGTCGTGGCAGTCTTGATGAAGAGCTACCGCGACATCCATTGCAAGTCGAGCTGCTGAGGCATGCAAGCTGACACGCCATTGCTGGTCGGGTCAAGGAAGGCTGCGTTGTTGTCCATGTGGAGCATGGGCTGGTTGAAGTCTTCCCACATGGCGGGCTCACTGAGCTGGAGGCTCTCGTCCCAGAGCGGCCACTGCGAGGCCTCAAAGTCGGACATGGGCGAGGCTGACTTGCTGCAGTCGAAGTCGTACAGCGAAGGCATGGGACTCATGTGTAGCATGTCGGCGTTAGGGGTCGCGGGCTGGTAGGGGAAGATGCTGTCGAGCGAGTCGGAGCGCGAGAGCGGTGGGGAGAGCTCGTATTGGGTGGTGACGGGTGAGGCGAAAGGCTCGATGAGGGCCTCTTGGATGAGCTGTGGTACTGGCGGGGCCTCGTGTGAAAGCGACGGGCTGCTGCTGGCGCTGCTGGGTTTGCTGCTGTCGTGGTCGAGGCGGACGGCCCGGCACTTGCGCTTCTCGAAGTGGACGTTGCGGGCGGTCGAGCGAGAGAATGTGCGGCCGCAGCGTTGGCAGCAGAACTTCTTGCACACGCGGTGCTGCTCGCGGAAGTGTCGGCGGTAGTTACCAAGCGAGGAGAACTCGCGGCCGTTGCAGCCATGGCTCCAGCATCGGATGGCACCGTTGCAGAGGGTCTCGGGTTGGCACTCGCCGGCCATGGCTTCGGGGGATGAAGAGCAGCGAGAAGCCAGGCTGGAGTCACTGTCGGCCCGGTAGCGAGCGGCCGGATGTGAGGTGGTGGATGGCCGGGCGGTCTGAGAGAACTGTGATGAGGCTCGGAGACGTGCTGGGTGGTTGGCCATGCTGGGCATAGAGGTGGGATGCATCATCGGGTAGTGAAGGGGCGCTGACATGTTGAGAGGTGTGTGGATGTGAGTATGTGTGTTGGAGCGGTGATGCTTGGTGTGGTAGTTGTGTCTTGCTCAAGTCTTGGTGGAGTAGTAGACAGGACGCTGAATGGCAAGTGGAATGGATTGGACTGGAGGGAGGGAGCATGATCGGGGGCAGAGAGGAGGATTCATATATGTACAGCATCAGCCCCCGATGTGACCATGACGATCGACAGTGCTGAGCAGGGCCAAAGCATGCCGCGATCGACAGCGGCCGGGGAGCACGTTGGATCATTCAGCCATGCGACGCAGCGTGTGAAGCGAAGGATGTCTAGCGCGCTTCTGGTAGATGATGGCGCCAACCTTGTTCCGTCCGTGTCGTCGCAACGTGGCAGCGGGCGTGCACAGACGGGACATGCACCTGCGTCCCTGTTTGGAACCCACACACACGCCCCCTGTCTGGTCTGGTCGCTGTTGTGTTGCCATGATGCTTATTATTATTGCCATGCGATGCCTCCCATAAGGTAGCTCACTGTGGTCCATCGTAGCGTGTGCACATCTTCTCCTCCACCAATCCGCTCTCCTGTCCACCCTCACGCCCACACCTCCCGCACCGATCACATCCTGCATATGCTTCCATCCCTTCGATCCTGTACTGTATGCTTTGGCTTCGATGCGAATAGAGTTGATGCATTTGCCATGTGTCTCGCTCGAGCGTGGCCCTGCCCACGTTACCGATGATTATTCATGGATCCCGGGAGTACAGTTCGGGAGAGACTGTCAGGCACCGTAAGACGGGCCCCCAGAGTCAGTGTCTGACAGGAGCCCCGGAATATGCCAGGACCGTCGGGTCAGCTTAGAAACGCCTCCCATAACCACCGTCATCGGGGTGGACTGTAGATACACATCACCCACCCTATCAGACGTCCATCATGGACATACATGACACACTGCATGGATGAATCCAGGGCGACACAAATGCAACCTTGTGGATGCATTGGATCATCCCAGGCAGGACGCCATTGAGTACAGTAGCGTCCCTCCTCCACGTTGGCTGCTGGAGTGGATGCCTTCAAGGGTCGCCGATGATCGCCCATGCAGCACCCGCGTGGCAGCATGTTTCGAAGTCCGCCGCCTCTTCGCATGGGTCGACGTCAAACCGACGATCTCGATGGCCGCCAATATTGCAGCGGAGAGTTTCGCGCAAGCCCACCACGCGTGCCGCACAGACCGACCGATCTTTTGATAGACACAAGCGCCCACAGCTTAATGACCTAAGCGGGCTGTCGTGATTACAACGGCATAACGGTCTTCGAGAATAGCAAAAGGTTGCGACCGTTGTCTCATCACGACGAGAGGTTGGTGAGGATGATCGACCATCACGCCATGAACGCATGCAGCATGATCCAGCGCCGTACCGTACCAGACCGCCTCTGTTGGATCTTCTATCGCCTTGCCGAGGTACCACCGCCTTGGTTGGTCTCTCTCGTGGTGATCTGCCCACGCGATGATCGACACCCAGCCGAAGCCACCGAAAAGCCTCACCCACCCGCTCACGGACCCCCCCTTGCTCGTCCTCGATTACCGTATCGGGTAGATCTTCGAGCAGGTCAGTCGGCTAGGACGAATCATCATCGCATCCTGATCGCGCGCCTCCTGCTTACTACACGGCCATGTCTTGACTAAGCCGGCCTCATGTTCCTGGCCTGGCATCCCTCCTCCCGCCGCGCCGCCTTCAACACACCTGCATCCATCCTCCGGCCAGTCGATCCAGCAGGGGTGTCCACTTGGTCATGAGCTCGCAACACATGTACGCACCGCGCCGCCGTTCGATACGGATCATCCCAGTCATCACAAGTCACGACAAGGTTGTGCACCGACGGATTCCGTCCCTAACAATAGTTGGGGGCTGAAATTACGAAATGAACCTTGTTCGTCACCGGTGACCCTTTGACTCCTCGCACGTTCTGCCCATTCGCCGGGCGCGGACGCTCAGCTTGCCGAAACGCCATGAGGCCCACACGTGGGAAGTCACGGACCGTCGCTGCAATGCAACCTTGACATGTGGCCGCTGTGGTTGCATCGCATTGTGGGCGGCGCGCATAATCTTAGTGCATGCCTGGTTCCGGCCTCCATTCTGCTGCTGCGGAGCTCGGTTCTCGTGATGAATATCGTGCGGAGGAGTGTGTGTGTTGGTGGGCCTGGTGGCTGGGTCTTGGCGAGGTGGCCATACTCTATTGCTCTACCTTATTCTTCCCAAGAGCTGGGAGGATCGCTGATGAGGCTTCCACATGGCCGGATACGAGTCGTGAGGAGGAGATGGCCTCACACATGATTCACTCCGGTCTCCTCAGTTTTCAAACATTTTCGTGCAATGCGATGAAAGCTCCATGCCGACAACCTGCATCTCACACCTGACTCAGCTGCTGGCTCGTTCATCGGATCGACAAACGCCATACGACCAGCGTGTCTTGCGGATTGTGGGCCACTATAGCTATCATGATATGCATTACATTTCACCCAATCAATCGTCTTGCCTGTGCTCTGCATTATCACCGCATACACCGGATATCTCTCAGCTGCTGTTTCCGGAAATCGTCCGTCATGATGCAAAGGGCGATCGGCAGTCCAGCAGGTAGACGCAGCTCGGTTCCGATCAGCCTGACCTGACTGATCTCTCCGGTTCCGGTGCCTCCGTCTGCCGCCCACTCCAGCCCCGTCGTTACTCGTCCCTCTTTCATCATTCAACAATTCGAAGACCAACAAGCCTCACCAAGCCTCACGAGTGGATCGGGCCTGCACCCACTCCACAACGTGATATCCACTCACCAACATCCATTCACCCACCGCCTCTTCATAGCTGAGGCTGGATGATCGCCGCCGCCGGCGTGTGCCACGAGGCACGCCTGGCGTTGTAGTCGTGCCTCGATCCCTACCCTTCCCGGTGCAAACGAGATACACGAGGTCCCGCGCGTCGCTGCACCGGCGATCAATGATGTGATGATGCGATGATGTGACGGAAGGATGAGTTGCTGACTTGTCGTAACCGAACAAGCGTACGAGAAACAACCAACAACAAGTACTTCTCTCTCGCTCCGCGGGCGCATCCTCCTCGCAGATCTACCGACTTGCTCGATCAGCGTCCTTCACGATGAGCAGGATTTACACATGCTCATTGCTGCGTGTCCGGGCATCGCGGGTGATCTACCTTGCCGACTCACGGCCGCATGAAACTTATCATGGTGATCTCTCGCATAGGATAGCCGTCGCAGCGCCGTTGAGGCGTGAGCGCTGCTGCTTTCCTATCCGGGAAATCCTGGAATACTCCGTCGACGGGCATGCAGTCGAGTCAAGTCGAGCGTCAGTTATTACCCCATCGGTCCGTGGATATACATAGACATGGACGACGTTGTTCATGTTTGAGATGCGTTCTGCAGTCTGCAGGACAGTTGCAGCCTTCCTCGACTGAGATGAAGGATACGTCAGGATCATGGTCCTGCGTTATCCAACGGCTTGAAGCGATCTATTCTTGAATCATACGTGGCCATCTCATACATGTCTCGAAGGGGAACGAGTTCCTACTATGGCATTGGGTGGTGTTATACGCAAGTTTCGCTCGATAGGATGGGATAAATGTTGTCCTGTACTGTATTGTGTGGCATTGCACGATTGGACCATACGGCACTTTCGATGCTCCAGCTTTCTGTTGCCCAACAGGACGCATGAGAGACATGATACCGCAACGTACATCTCAAGCCAGGGTAAGGAAATATCTCAATCATAAAGAATGACTAGTTCTCACATACCTATGTCCGAGAAATGATTGTGTATTGTGTAGATAAACATGATCTCCGTCGCTGAAGTGGACCTGCAGCTTGATCGGCAGCCCAGTCGATTACAGACCTCATGCTAAGACCTCAGGCATAAGATACGGTGGTGCTCGTTGACATAGACATACAAAGAGAAATCGCACAACTACAGATATCGTACGCTTCATACCTAACCATATCTCATCCACTCATGTCCACATCTATAGAACCCGCCACAATGAAAGCAGAGCTCGAGCCGACCTCCTCCCCGCTCCGCGGCGACCCCTCTTCGTCCATCCCGCTCGTGCTCATCCACGACGGTGGCGGCACCTGTTTTCAATACTTTCTCTTGCCGCCTCTCGACCGTGAACTCTACACCATCTCCAATCCGTATCATGACGATTGCGGGCGACCGGACGGTGGCATCCCGCAACTGGCGGAGATTTACGTCGCGGCGATGAACGAGACCCTGCCGCCGGGGCCGGTGATTATCGGTGGTGAGTACTTGTGTATTCATACGTTATGGGCTATGCAGAAATCCACGGAGACCAAAACGAATCCGCAAGAATGAAATTATTCTACTTCCTCCGCCCAAACTCCAAGGAGAACCGCCAACTGACCGCCCCTGCCCAGGCTGGTCCTTCGGCGGCATGATCTCCTACGAGATCGCGCGCCTCCTCGCCTCAGACGCCCACTTGGACGTCCGCGGCGTGCTGATGATCGACTCCATCTGCCCGTGGTCCTCGAGCTACTCGGCGCGCGGGCGCGTGCAGCCCTCGTTCCGCGCGACGACCAGCGCGGCGATGAAGCAGAAGGTGCTCGCGGCGTTCGACAACGCGCGCGCCATGATCATCGCATGGCCGCAGCCGACGACGCCGTTCGCGGCCCCGCCGACGGTGCTGATCCGCGCGACGGAGAGCATGCCGCGGGAGAACTCGCCGGATGGGCTACAGCTCGTCGTCCGTGATGGGGATGGCATGCTCGGGTGGAAGGAGACGGGGACGCTGACGATGACGAGCGTGGTCGATGTGCCCGGAAACCACTTTAGTATGTGGGCGGATGAGAAGGTGAGTTGTTCTGGTGGATTCGCGTTGCTTGTCGGGTGCTTTGGTGTCAGGGCTATGGGGAATGTTCAGGTTGCTGATGGATCGTTTAGATCGATGCTTTGGGGGAACATATCGTCGCGGCGTGTAAGATCATTGAGGAGACGCCGGTCTGAGGCGATCTGACGTCTCCTGGACGAATGCCAGTGAAATATGGTCGAGTTGTACGGCTTGAACGAGGGAGAAAGACGCTGTGCAGGTAGGGTGAGCTGTGATACCCGGATGGAGGGGATGTATGCTCCCATCAAGCCTCCACGAGGACTACGTCGGCTGCGATATATAACGAGCTTGAAAGACGATAGCATATAATGCCCTTCGTTGTGGACGACAGAACCAAGCAACTTTTAGGAGAGGTTGGTATAGATTAGAACAGTTCGAGTACTTGATTCCCCTTTCACGTCAGACTTGGCTTGAATGTTCTGCTGTAGTAGGGACGATGACTTCAATTGGGTTCGGTGCACAGGCTAGAGGACTCGCATTCCAGGAGAAACCTCTGTTTACACTTCGTGTGAGCTATTGAGTACAAGTCAAGTTCCTGATGATAGGCAGCTAATCCATCTGAGTCGTATATGTATGGTACTGGATGTAAGTAACACATCGAGGATTCGTCTTCGCAACATGAATCACGGTCCAACGCAGCAGTCGATCGCGTACTATGTTTCGCCGTACTATACCGATTCTGAAGGTTCGTGGATTTATTCAACATATATCAACTCCCTCGCAGCATATACAATAAGAACAGAGTCAATCAAATGTAATGCATGGCAAACCCCAAGTCCTCAACCCTAACCCAACATCTCCATCACGTGAAAGCGTGCTTGATCTCCCCCGCCTTTAAGCTTTTGCCCTGAACCAGTCGCGACGCTCGAAAGTGCCGACCCCTGCGTCGTCTGGTGCGCGCCCTCTCTCCACATTTATTTCGCGTCGACGTAGCGGAAAACACCATTGCATGTGTTTACCGCCCACCCGTCGACACCGACTGCCACCACCACGTCTTCTCCTTCTTCGTCACATTCGCTACCACGCTCGCAGGCTCACGGCCTCATCTTGACGGAGGCACGAAATATTGCTTGAGCGTTTGCATGCCATTGAGTTATACGCTTATGATATCACGAGAACACGCATTGACAGCACGATTCCACTATACGCCAGACGTGTTTGCGGAAGATCAGCATTTGGATCGAGCGACCCGTTCAAGACGAGAAGTCTGAGCAGGGAAATCTTCGTGAACCACCGGCCAATAGCGGGAGCACGTCAGAGTACAAGGTTGTAGCACGTTCTCTTTGTCACTGCTGCGTCAACCCTGGTTTGTGATAGCTCCGAACACGCCCTACACACAACGACGACCAGCACGAGCACTACCACCCCAGTATGGACGTGCCACCAGCTGTCCCGCCGAAGGATAGGCCCTTGCTATCAAGCGGCGCCCTCCAAGATCCGTCATCGGCACCTCCAAGCAGCTCGAAGCGCAAGCGGCAGACACGCGACAACCCCGACTTGATGCAAGACGTGAGCGATGACTTTGACGACCTCGACGAGCAGACGCCAAAGCGCACTCGCCCATACCATCATCCCAGCGATGATGAAGCCTCGGTGGAGAACACGCCTGCACATGGCAAAGGGCTCCTCCGCAGGAAGCAGAAGATTGGTAATCTGTCACACCTCAACCTGCGCCACAAGGCGAAGCAGCAACAGCAGCAGCAGGCCTCAAAGATGGATGGCCCAGAGCCGCGGGACTCCAAGTTCCAGGAAGGCAGTTTCAGCGACAAGCCCAGCGTCAAGCCGCCCAGCGCCTTCACCCGCATGATCCGCACAGACAGTGGTAATGTCTCGCAGCTGGACCAACTCATGGCCCAATACCACGCCGAGATAGACACCAAGTTTTCTCTGGCGAGACAGCAGCTGGACCGAGACAAGGCGAAGTTCAACCAGCTTGCGGAAGAGAAAGCTGCAGAGTCTGCGAGGAATAGTGAGAGTGGTGGAATCTTCCGTTTCGGTCGTCGATTCGTACCAAACATCGGCTTCAACCCGATCGATCTGTGGAAACAGGTCTGGAACGACACCAAAGACGAGCTGACCAGGAAGAATCTCGATGAGATGGAGCGTCAGGCGAGATTGAAGCTGGAGGCAGAGGCAAAATATGCTTTGATGAAAGCACAAGGGCAGCTCAACCTGCAGCGCGTGGGTGTGAAAGAGCAAGAGCCGTCCCACACAGAGGAGCAAGCCACTCCGCGTGACTCAGGCGTGGACTTTGCTGATACACAAGAGCCGGAAGAACAGCAGCGGTACCTCTCCACTGGCACAGTGGTTGTTCATCCTGTGCCTTCGACTGAGAACACATACGACAGCGTGTCGGGAAGTGAGATGCCGGACAGCACGACGAAATCGACCAGGGGATTCTTGTCTCGTCTGTACCTCAAGCGCCCGTCCATGTCAAACCTGAAGCGCGTGAGATCAGACATCAACATCTCGGCATCGTCAGACCGCGACGCTTCACTCTCCGTCTCTCCATTGAAGAGTGACGTCAACTCGACACTCAGAAAGTCGGTATCGAAGATTGATCTGAAGAAGCAACACAAGCTGTCGAAGCGTGTGAGTGATCTTGAGCTCAGATTGCAGCAGGCGAGACAGGAGCTGGACGACGCGTTGGTCGATGCTTCACCAGTCCCTCAGCTGAACTCCAAATACCAGCGTTTCATTCCGTCAGGCACCATTCGACGACCAAAGTTCGTGCCAGGCAAGCTACCCACCCTTCCCAGTCAGATGGTATTTGACCCAGCACAAATGGCCAGTGAAGACGACAGCCACGAGCAAGTGAATTTCGCCAGTGAGACTAGGTCGCGCCAAGCTTTGGACTTGAGTACGGCATTTGACGAGGACGAGGACGGTGAAGATACCATCAAAGCAAACCTCCAAAAGCAATACCCCACTCGAGCATCGACACTGTTCAATCTGGACAACACAGACATTATGGAGAGCGTCAAAGACAACGAGACGCAGGTCGGTAGCCCGGATTCCAACAAGATCGTGGACGAAGACCTCTCTTCGAACAGAGAAGCCAGTATGCCGTCTGCGACTCCAATGAAGACCCTGAACGAGGACGTCGGCGTTGAAGTTGGAGATGTGACTAGCTACAACACTCTTGATGCGAAGCTGAAAGCTCTCGACGCGCAGGTCAAGTCGAGCAACAAGTCGAAGAGCAAGAAGCGCAAGTCTGGTGACAAGGATGGGGTTTTCAGACCTGATGGAAACTACGATGATGAGGATGAGCTTGAGGGTGTGGTGGGAGACAAGGGTACTGCGAAGCGCAAGAAGAGCAAGAAGCGTAAGACTGCGGCGAAGAACGAGGACAGCCCTGACACGAAACGTGCGAAGAGTGTGAAGAATGCTCAGAAATCTCCCGCGGGGAAGAAGCCGACCAAGGTTGTCAGCACAACGGTCAACCAGACGACTGCCAACCGTGAGGTTGAGATGAGCGAAGAAGTCACTGTCGCGGTTGAAGCTACGTCTGACAACGATGTCGATATGGCGGAGGAAGATCACGTTATGGACAGCCACTTGGACGTGCCGTCTGGACGTCTCAGTCTCGATTCGCAAGCTTTGTCTCTGGAGCCGTTGTACGAAGAGGAGGAAGAATTGGCTGATGCACCGAAACTCCTTCCCACGACCACTGCGCCGCGAGACAGCCTGTCCCTTCCCCCGTCTCACGCTGCTCCCGCACGTCACAGCCGTGACTTTGTGGCTGCTCGACCGAGTAGCCCCAAAAAACATCGCTCGACTACCGTCCCACCGGCCGACATGTCTGGTGGTCGTGGAAAGGAGAACCCAGCTGCCAAGGCACAGAGAAAGAAGGAGGAGTTTGATTGGCCGGAAGATGTCTTTTGAGTTGGGCGGTGGTTGAGCTACCTTTGTTCAGCACCGTGACTATCTGGCACACGAGCTGTGCTGCTTTCTTGATCTTTCAGAAAGGCACGTCAAAGCGCAGTACATGGAACAAATTGGCAACTCCCTGTGCCCCTCCTCTCGATATGCAAAGAAGAAAGCATTAGTTTCACGACTACGGCCCGTCTCCTTTTCGTCTCAGCAGGCACGCAGCCTGATGTCCTCACCGTCCTCTAACGATCCATTAAGAAACGTAATTTCCATGCGAACCACGGCCGCAAACACTTGGCGTTAGCACATCCAGGAATGGGATCCTTGGTCTTTTTTAAAGCGGGCGGCGTGGGAAAGTGAGCAAGAGATTCGGCACGAGACATCCTGCCTCGTGGAGGATTGTCAGCGGTCCTTGGAGAAGGCTTTGTCTTCCATGCTTTGACCGAAGATGTTTTCGTAATTCTGCAGCAAATGAGGAATTTGTAATCTGAAACCCCTAACGAATTGAGACAAAACAAACATTTCACAAGTCGACTGATTCCATGAAATGATAGCCCGTTTCTTCCTTTTCGATTTCCAAATGCCCGTCTCGACGAGATATCACAGTAGAATGTGTCTACTTTTCTTGATCTATGGAGAATGTCGCCTTTCCCATCCTCCACCCTGAAAACCTCCTCGATCCCGACCTTGTATGTTCGTTCACTACACACAATCAATGCACTTCATCCGCCCAGCTCTTCACCAAATCGCAGCCTATTTCTCTCTAGCCTATCATCTGCACCATGCTCAACATACTCACCACTCCATCCCCACCATCCTTCTACTTGAACACATTCTTGCCTGCCGCTGCGTTAGGAAGCTCCCTATCCCCTCGCCGTGCCCTACCCTGCTCTGCCCTATACTGCTCACCATCCTTTATAGCACAATACCTAAGGTAGATTCTATCGTTCGTCTTCCGGTGTCCATCCATTCTGCCGTAGACAACATCTACCCTAGGTAACTACCCTGGCTTACCCACTCGTTGAACTACAGATACAACTCGCACAATCCTATCCTCTCGCTTCCAGTCTAATCCTCTCTCTTTAGATTCGAGCCTCCCCCTCCTAATTCGAGCCTCTCCCTTCCAATCCGAGCCTCTCCCTTCCAATCCGAGCCTCTCCCTTCCAATCCGAGCCTCTCCCTTCCAATCCGAGCCTCTCCCTTCTAATCCGAGCCTCTCCCTCCCACTTCGATCCTCTCCCGTCCTCTCCCATCCCACCAGAATGAATGCCCTCACTCTCTCGCTCACTCGCTCACTCGCTCACTCAGCCACTCACGTACTCACCACACGGCGCAGCGCACATTGCACAGAGCACATCGTACAGCGTATATACATGTAGGGCATACATACGACCTGCAACCTACGACCTACAACCTTACAATCTACAATCAACCTGCAACATACAATCTACAACGTACTAGCTATGACCTACAGTACACCTACAATCTACAACCTCACAACCTACAATTCACCACGCCACCACCTAAAATCTGAAACCTACAAATCACCTCCCTACCGTTAAAAACAACACGATCCACTCCTCCTCTCCTCAACCTCGTTTCCATCTATCCATATGCATACCTAGGCAAACCCTCGACATTGAGTCCTTTTATTTCATTTTCTGTTTCTCGTGCTACCATAGCTTAGGCAAGGTAGTAGGAAGAAGCTATTTACCTTACCTTTCCTACAAGTACCTACCTACAGGGGTCCAATCATCACGCAGACGCCGCAAAACTCCACTCCACGCACCTCAACTCAGCTCATCGCAAGGACTTAAACAAAACCCATCCGTGGAATTCCACTTGATTACAACATCGTACATTTATCTTGATCTTCTCACGACAGTTGCATGCACACATGCCATGCTATGCTATGCTATGCTATGCTATGCTATGCTATGCTATGCTATGCTATGCTGCATTCCATTCCATTCCCTTCCATTCCAGTTCTTTGTCTTGGATATATGAGTGGCCACACATCCACCCCGTCCGCTCCGTGCGTCCGATCCGTCCGTCCGACGAAGCGGAAGATTACATGTAATAAGGAAATAAGATAAGATACAAAGGTATTGGCATCCCTTGCGGGATACAGCTGTGTACCCTAAGTTACCGTATCTGCTCCTATTCTTCGTCCTGGTCCTTCCCCTCCAGCACGTCTTTCCTACTTCTTCAGATGTTGCTTTTCAACATCCCTTGAATCCATTCTTCGGTAGAGAGTTCATCGTTTCGTGCGCCTTGGCCTTTTTCTCGGCCGTTGGGCTTGAGTCATGGAATAGATATGCGTACAATTGAATGGAGTGAGACGGAAATGCAGTCAATTCGACCTCCTCCTCGTTCACAGAGGTAATGATGACATTGATGATAGAAAGAAAAGAAAAACGCCATAGTACGCCGCCCTAACCTGCCCAGCCGGGTATTTTCCTGTGGTCCCGCAGCATCCCAAAATGGTGGACACGCAGTTGCCATGATATGCTATTTTCGCCGTTCTCAACTGAGGAGTAACCAGACCGTGCCACCGAGGGTCAGACTGAGGGCCAGCACCGTGAGGATGCCTGCACCTGCCCGATCGCCCGTCGTGATGGCGTTGGTGTAGACGGCATTCTCCCCCGAGTCGGAGTCGGTGCTGCCGGTGCCGGCCGAGGGGTCGCCGACACTGGTGCCACCGTTGTCGGCGGTGTAGGGCGGGTCGAGGGTGGCAAC
The DNA here is from genome assembly GCA_002786065.1 of Microcyclospora pomicola. NCBI lineage: Eukaryota > Fungi > Ascomycota > Dothideomycetes > Capnodiales > Microcyclospora > Microcyclospora pomicola. Next base: position 24,869 of record NHNY01000015.1, read on the forward strand.
CTTGAGCATGTTGGACTGGATCGCAGACAGGGCGGACATTTGCTGGCCTACTCCATACGTGCCGTCCCAAGTTGTGGTCGTCCAGGTAAATCCGCACGTGACGCCATCGCTGCCGCCGTCACACTGGCCGGCGGCGCCTTCGCCGTTGGCGGTGATGTACGGCATGATCTTGTCGGCTAGCGCGGGTACGAGCTGCGTTGTGACCGCCAGCCAGCGGAGGGTGTACGCCTTGAACGAGTAGTTGTCCGTGTCGCATTGCTGGGTGGGCTCGCATGTAATCTCAACGAAGATTGAATTGTTGGATGCAAACGTCGCGAAAGTCTGGTTGATGATGCCCTCGAGCGGAGTCAGCCATTTGGTATCTTCGGTCTGGAAAACAGTCAGTATGGACAGAGCGTGGACATGATCAGGTCTCGACTACGAACGTGGTTGTAGAGATAGGCAAGTCCAGCAATCCAGAAACCATAGTTGTACGTCCACTGCGAGTGATCGGCGCCAGTGCAGTTGTCCGACGGAACCGTACCATCATAGACCGCATAGGTGGAATTGTCATAAAGCACCGAGCCCGCGAACCAGTCCCAAGTCTTCTCCGCCCAATCCACGTACGTCGAATTGCCGGTGTACCGAGCTAGTCGTGATGCAATCTGGAAGAGGGCACCGTTGGCGGCGATGTTCTTATAGTTATATCCCGAGTTGAAGGTGTAGATCTGCCACCGGAGTCCACCATCACAGGTCAAGGTATCCCATCGGCCGACTTGTATATTAAACACCGCTTGGCCTTGTGCGATCCATGACGGGTATTGCGAATCTGGCGCGGGAAAGTTCAGCTCGGCGGCCTCCAGCGCTGTGAATGCCCAAAAGGACTGATCATCGTTTCCTTCGTCCTTGGTCTGATTTGCCGGCATGAACGACCCATCCGTCCCGGCCTGGTACTGGATGGCTTGTCTGGTCTCCTCGTTGTATTGGTCATCGCCGGTGTCTGCAGAAACCAAGTCAGCATTCCTTCCTCGACGGCCACCGACCAACTCCACCACAGCGCCTCGCGCATCAACACCCTGCCCTTGCTGACTTACAGTACCAGTAATCGATCACTTGTCCAAACATGCCTCCGGTCTCCCACCAGTAGTATGGTGACGGCAAGATACCAGGCGTGCCGCCCGTCTCATTCCCGCTGTAATAATCCATCAGGCCATGTGCGACCGTGCTGGCCGCGCTCTTGATCGAGGTCGCATCGTCCGCATCGAGAGTGATGGCATCAGCAAGCCTTGCGCCCAGAGGGGCCAAGACCAGTAGCGAGCGCGCAAGCATTGTTGCCGCGCCTGTGCAGCCAGGAGAAGGTCCGTGTGGTGGAGGAGATGTATGCGGATGTCGGCGGGATCGTTGAAAGGAGATGTAGCGAACGGCAGGCGACTCAGTGATGGCCGCTCATGAGTGGAGGGATTGACGGTAGGAAACAAACACAAACAAACCAGTGAGTGAAGTCGTGGTTGGTGGCGGACGAGGATGTAATCAAGGGAGGGCCGCGTACTTTGCGCTGGACCCCCGGGGCCATTGCGTACATCTTTTTCGCCGCATCAGGGGCGACTAGCCGCGAATGGTCAATTCACCACCACGCGTGTCAACGTGGCATATGCTAAAAGTGGATGATGGTCTGCATTGCTGGAGAACGAAGACGATCGTAGATGCTACTACATATGCAGGTGATTTATGAGATGTTGATGTTACATGACTGCAGCTCTTGGTTCTTGGCTGCAAATGCTTGTTTTCTATATTTATCCCGTTCAAGCATTTGGCATGGGGACCGCTAAGCCTGGATCGATCGCCTGCGAGCGACGTCACAGTAATCGCCGCAGAAACACGATCATGAACGTACATGTAACCCATGATCATTGCATTCTTGTGTTTTCGGCGACGCAAACGCTCTTTTCCCTGAGTCAGTATCATGTTGAGGTTGCCGAGCAACGGAACGCGTGGTGTCGTGGACTTGCTTCTCCTACTTGTCTCCGCATTGGGTTTTTACGCAGCGGTAGGACTGAGCCAATCTTCGACTTCGCAATGTGCAACAAGACGAAGACACAAGTGATTATGCTTCACGCGCGCTATTGTTCAATGTATTCTTCTGATCTGTTCAGAAACTGCCTGTATTTATGCATACATGCCCTCCAGCAAACAAAGGGAGGTGACGCCGGTAGAACGCCAGTTGAAATATGTACAACCACGACAATGCTTTCACGAGAATGCTTTCCGCTTTGATGCCAATGTTGATCATGCCAAAGCCTCCGCTTGTGCACCAGATCCGTAGCCGACTTGTGGACTCGGCTCCCCGGGGGCCATGAAGTTGGTGGACGGGTCCTTGGCTGCCTTCGCTGCTGAACATCTTGCCATGGTAGGTGATGATCGCGAGATGGAGTCGGTGAGGAAGAAGTTCTCGATGACGGGCTTGAATGCCTGGCCGGTGGCTTTCGCACCCTTGTTTTGGTCGACCAACTGGACCTTGCTGAGAGCTGGAAGGCCAGCTGGCTCAACGATGTCGTAGTGACGAAGTGAAGGAGAGATTTCTGCCATGCGGTCACGAAGCTGCTCGATGTCATCGTAAGGTAGTGGGGCCCCAAGAGCTTCAGAGGCAGCACGGAGAATCTTCCAATCCTCACGCGCCGCTCCGTAGATAGATGTGGCTGGGCGTGCCATTTGTACACGGCCTTCGGTGTTGACGTATGTGCCACTCTTCTCAGTGTATGCGGCTCCCGGGAGAACCACATCAGCATACTGTGCGCCCTTGTCACCGTGATGACCCTGGTAAACAACGAATGCATCCTTGGGAATGTCCTGGGCTTCGATCTCATCAGCACCAAGCAACCAGACGAACTTGGCTTTGGTGTTGGCAGTCTCTGGGCTGGGTACAGTGAAGCCGATCTCGTACGCTGCGGTGCGGGACGCTGATCGCTGCAGGACGTTGTAGCCGTTCCACTCCTCTGTCTGGAATACGGCCTTGTTCTTCTCCACGAAGCTTCCGACCGTCTCGTAAATAGCCTTGGCATCTGCGTGCTCAACAGCAGCTGATCCAACAATGATCAAAGGTCGTTTTGCCCCGGCGAGCTTCTTGCCAAACTCGCCGTTAAGCGCTGATTTCAAGTCGTTGGCATTGGATCCAAGCTTCTCGTACTCAAAGGTTGACTCAAAGTCCTCGCCAACGACACCAACCTCAAGATCGGATCGAATCCATTGCTTCCTGATTCTGGCGTTGAGTAGTGCAGCCTCCCATCGTGGGTTAGTACCCACGAGAAGAATGTAATCAGCCTCTTCGACACCAGTGATCAAGGAGTTGAAAGCGTAGTTGGATCGGACGTCAATCCCGTGAGCGACTGGTGCCGAGCCACCAGGTTGGTCAAGGGCCAAGTTTTCAGATCCAAGCTTGTTCGCAAGGTCTTTCGCTGCGACCAATTGCTCGGTCTCTACAAGTGGGCCTGCGACGAACTTGATCTCGTCGCCCTTTGGCGCAATCTCCTTGAACTTCTCACCAATCTCAACAAGAACTTGCTCCCATGTCGCTGGGGCAAACTGGTTGTCGCGTCGGATAAGTGGGGTGGTCAGACGTTGTGTGCTCAAACCATCACAGGCAAAGCGACTCTTGTCGTTAATCCACTCTTCGTTGATGTCATCATTCAACCGGGGGAGTATTCGCATGACTTGAAGTCCTCTGGCGTCTACTCGGATGTTGCTTCCGAGGCCGTCGAGAACATCGACGGTCTCAGTGTGGTAAAGCTCCCAAGGTCTGGCCCGGAAAGCATATGGCTTTGATGTGAGTGCACCGACCGGGCAAAGGTCGATCACGTTGCCCGAGAGCTCAGTATCGAGAGCAGTTTCGAGGTATGTGCCGATCTGAATGCTGTTGCCACGACCCGTGCTGCCCAATTCAGGAGCACCTGCCACATCATTGGCGAATCGGATGCAACGAGTGCAGTGAATACAACGGTTCATTGATGTCTGCAGTCGTCAGTGAGCCGTCATTCGTCATATTCTATGACATGCGGGAATCCTGGACCTACCTTGACAAGTGGTCCGATGTTCTTATCTTCTACAGCTCTCTTGCCCGTCACTTCATGGAAGCGACCTCTATCCGCACCGTATCTCATGCTCTGGTCCTGCAGATCACACTCACCACCTTGGTCGCAGATTGGGCAGTCCAAGGGGTGGTTTGCAAGCAAAAACTCCATCACGCCCTCCCTCGCCTTGTGAGCCAGAGGGCTGTTTGTTTTCACCACCATACCCGGCTGCACCGGCCACGCGCATGACGCTACTGGTTTCGGTGCCTTTTCCACCTCGACGAGACACATACGACAGTTACCGGCAATCATGAGCTTCTCGTGGTAGCAATATCGGGGGATCGTCACTCCGGCTTTTTCGCAGGCTTGGATAAGGGCAGAGCCGGCTGTGTGGTGTGATCAGTCCTATGCCCATCGCACGGAATTTTTGTGCCAACAGCCAGAAGCATACCTTCAATTGAGACCTTCTTGCCATCTACAGTGATCTCGACTTCTGCGGCCCGGTGTACGGTCTGAGAGAAGCTGCGGGAGGCATTGAGACTGACCGCGCGCTGCGAGGGTCGCAGGGAGCGCAAAACCTGGTGCCGCATCATCGTGCCGTTATATCGCCGCAAGATCGAGCGGAGGGGCCGTCGATAAGCCTTGTGATGGGGGAGGAAGCAGCCGCGGGCACGGTGGTGGCAAGAATCGTGTCGTCGACAATGTGCTGGAGTGGATGTGATGAGAGGTATTGGAGCTAGTATGATTGGTGGACGGAGCTCGGCAAAGGTCACGTGATATGAGAATGCCAACGTCAATCTCTTCTCCCGCACCCCTCTGTATCTCTTCTCTTTCCTCCTCATACTCATCACGATTATTATTGTAGCGGTCACTGCGAAACTTCTCCTACGCAAGAACGCTCTATCATGTATCGGAGAAGAAAACTTTGAGACGCGCCATAGCTGGATACATAGAGAGCTCAGGCTCAATGATGGACTTTTCCTTACCAATGGTGCAACAGCTTCCCCGAATACGATTTATGCTCGCTTCGAGACATCGCACTGCAGAAGCGGAGCATGGCAAACATGATGCCAAATAGAATGGATGCCTGTGAGGCGCAGACTGTGCTCCCAGGATGACAATCTGCTTGTATGAAAAGCGGACGGAGATGTCGCTCACTCCGAATGGCTGCTTTCGATAGTGGCAGTTGTCTAGGTTGAAAGAGACCCAGACTCTTCTTCGCGAGAAGCATTTCGTCTCCCTTCATAGCTGCAAGGCAATAGACGTTTCTGCCAACTTACAACCTTGTCACAGTGCAGCTCTCAAGCTTGGCATGACCACACTGGGCTTGATGATTCCTTGCTCAAGTGCTACCTGAGTACAGTGATGGCCTGCCAAAGTGGCCTCCTCAGAGGAATCTCCTTTGCGGATTCTTGTAGTGTACGGCCATTTACATGAATTGTGAGTGCTGCTTGGGATGAAATTGATGGTCAGATAGAGAATAGGTCCTGGCGCATTCCAACCCACACCTCATCTAGGAATGAAGCTGCCTACCTGTTCGCATCGATGCCCGCCGCTTGTACTCCCTCATGTGGATCCAGTCTTCGGAGGCCACCGGGCCAAGGAGTGGATGTATCGCTTTAGAGCGTCTGGCCCTACATATCGCGGTCTGTGGTGCGACTCATCCACATCCATATGGTCAAGTGCTGGGCGCGAGTGACGATGTATGCAAAACTGTAAATACCCAGGTAGATCTGCCACTATTGGGGTATGTCTGATCTGGACACATTCCCGGCAATCCTGGAGGCGACAGCAAACATGCCTTTTGCAACACAGCAACCTGGTATATTGACGAACTCCAGCAATGCAAACGGCGCGTACGACAGGCTGACGAGCGCTTCCACCTGCTGCACCGGGTGATGCGTACGGGGCGGCGGCTACAGAAAGGGATCGGCTTTGCGGGCAGGTAAGGTTCGAATTGCTACCAGGAATGCGACTGGACAGGTACGTACCAGACTACCAGGACTTGTGGCTTTGCTTTGCCCTCCTTGTGCCGTCGATGTCACGCTGCCAAGTCTCGCGGTTGACAAGGTCAGAAGTTCGCCAGGTTCCTTACTCATACGGCGAGTAATTCGACCGGCATGAAGAGATATGTCGGATTGGCCACGAACCGTTCGTGTCTGAGTAATGGAGAAGGAGAAGAAGCGGCCCAGCGATGCACACATCATAGATAGATACTGTAGATGGAAAGATCAGTAAATCGTCCCGTCGGCCCCACCTTCCAGCCTGCCTCTATACATGTATGCAATCAGCTAGCGCGGCCACACAGGCGGATGAGTTGCTCCTAGCCCGGCTCCAGCACCGAGCCAGTAAGTCGACCTCCAAGCATCCTCGTCCGCCGGGTTTTCCATCCAGCATCGACCCTGCGCCAGACTCGGGCGTATCGCCGCGGACCACGCCGACCTCAGCGCTGCACTGGGAGGATGCTGTCGACATAGTGCGCCCGCAGGATCAAGGTGGCCGCTCGCCATTTGCCTGCACGTGGTGTCACGCATCCACGACGCTCAAACCTAAAACTCCCCACACAGGCCCAGGTTCTCGCAGATGGATCGGCATTCCACCGACCCTATGGGCGACGACTGGCTGTTCTCCGAGTCCTTTGGCGACCAGATGGCCAGCGAGTCTCCCTATGCCGCCAACCCCTTCAACGACTTCACCACCTTGGACAGCTACGCCGATTCCCCTGGCCTGTCCACCCAAACCCTGGTCCAATCTCGCCCACCTGGCGCCGAAGCCCACAGCACCCTCCTGCAGCAGCAGCAATCGCTTGGCCTGCAGCAGACCGTCTCCGCCGAAAGCTCTAGTCAGGACTCGGCCTCCGACTCGTCCAGCAGACGCAAACGCAAGGTGACCTCCGAGTCACCACTGTCAGATGCCATGACCGAGCAGCCCATGAAGCAGGAGGAAATGATGATGCTGGAGCTGGGAGATGGACACAAGGTGCAAGCCTTCGATCAGACCTTTACACGGCCAATGCACAATCTGTCCTTGGAGCAAGACGAGGTCATGGGCGCACACTTCGATTTCAACAGTGCGGCTTCGAGTCCGAACCACACGCGGGACTACAAGCAGAACATGGCTTTGAATGCGCAAATGCCGGCATCGACTGTGGTGGGGCCATACAGACATTCACCGGTTCGTTTCATGGGATGTAATGCTGTGTTGACTGCTGACAAGCTTGTTAGGTGCAGACGATCAATCCTGGGATGTTCCAGATTGGCGCCGGGCATGACGAATCGCCTGGCAATTCCAACATGATGTTCAACAGCGCTTCCCCGAACGCCATGTTCTCTACCCCTTCATCGGAATCCAACGACCATTTCGGAGCAAACACCTGGAATCAAGGCGTGTCTCACAATCCTGCATGGTCCAACGACTTCAACAACCAATTTGCATCCCCTAGCGCTTTGACCTTTACCCCGTCACCTATCGTGAACGGCACATCCCCAATCAACACCACCCGAAGTCAGGCCCTCCCAATGGGTCGTTCGCCTCTACATATCGCACCCATCTCGACCAAATCCCGAGTCGAAACTCAAATCAACATCATCATGACTCTCGAAAAGCCGCCGCCAGGGATCGAATTCCTCCATCTGCCCTTACATACCATTGCGAAGTCGAAATTGCTGGCCAAGGAAGAGCATGATCAGTCTAAAGCTCTCGAGCTACATACAATGCTAGTCTGCACAAGTGCCATGCGAAATCCACAGGTCAAAGAGAAAGCCTTGCAGCGAGCTGCGTTGCAGGACAACACCACGATTCAAAACCGAGCCGATCAGCTTCGGGAAGCAGCGGACGAGGATAAGAACGATATGAAGAACGTGGCGGAAGCTGATCGACCAGCGAATGGAGGAGAAGTGCGCATCTGCAACAACTGCATACAACGCGAAAGAAAGCGCGCGGGTCGTAAGAAGCTGAAGAAAGAGGAAGAGCAGCAACACTGGGAAAGATTCGAGACTGAAAGAGTGGTGGTATTCAACTCCAACGAATACCTGCAATTCAAGTCTTGGGAACCACTCCCATGCGACAGTGGCCTGATCGAGGAGCAACCATACACGCCTCCAGATGGCTCGATCCAAGTCAGCGCCGCAATGCGGATTGCGTGCTATTGTCGACACCAGAGTGAAAAGGAGGGCTTTCGAGTCATATTTACCCTGAAAGACCAGCAAGGTCAAGTGGCCGCTCAGCAGATCTCCGATTCAATCCTGATTACTGATGATCACAAAACGCACCCACCAAGCTTTCCATCTTCTACGTCCGTCGGGGAAGGTTATTATCAGAACTCACAATTCCAAGGGTCCAGCTCAGGCGTGGGTCTACCGACATCCTTTTCCATGGTCGATCTATCACAGCAATCGCATCCTTTCACGTCTTCGCGCTCTACAGGCAATCTGCAGTCTTTGGCTGGGGCATATGGGCAGAGCTTCAATCCGCAAAGTCACATTCATCAAATGCCGCAGTCAAATAGTGGATTCGCGTCTCAGACTACCTCCGCGACCATGACGCCCACGAGCCTTTCACGGCCAGCATCGCCGACCAGTGCTGGCCAAGCTGGCCCGAACAAGAAACGGAAATCCTCCACTTTCCACCGCAGAGTACCGAGTGGGCTGACGATGACGCCGCGTGTGGATACGAGTGTAGCCCCATCTTCTACTCTTCCGTCTGCGATGTCCATGCCGTCTCCCTTCTCCCCGAATCATGCCAGCGGCATGAACAACGCCTCTGATCAGGGTTATATGACGATACCAAGCAACAGCGGGTCGGCGCAGTATTTCGGTAGTGGACCACCTACACCCTCGGAGAGTGCACAATACGCGTTCAATCAGGCACAGATTGACAACTTGACACGCTCTCAGAATGCGCAGGCATACTTCTCCCATCCATCATCTCGTGTACCCAGCCGCGCATCGTCACCAGTCTTGCAAACCAGCCGTCCTAACATGGCTGCTTACGGTCGCCATCCTATTCAGACGCCGACAAACTCCATGCAAGGCAGACCTCAAGCGATATATGGCGCGCCGCAAGCAGGTGCCGGCATGGTGAGCGGGGAGGTCGAGCAGTCGCGGGAACAGCTTCAAGGTACACCCACAATTACCAAAATCACTCCTGCTGAAGGGCCGACAAGTGGCGGCACCGAAGTATCCATCTATGGATACAATTTCACGAATGGCATGCAAGTGATGTTTGGCGAGCAGCTTGCAACTACCGTTTTCTACGGCAATCAAGCACTTCTCGCCACTTCGCCACCAAGCCGACCGGGTGGAGTCAACGTCACACTGGTTCTGCCTGCTGGCAACAATCAGTATCCGTCGCCATCATCGCAGCGACAGATCTTTACCTACACCCAGACCAATCCACGAATCATGGAGATGGCGCTGCGTTTCCTCAGTCAACAGCAAACCGGCAGTCAAGTGCAATGGAATCAATTCTCTAACGACGTCGCGAATCAGTATGCCCAGACACAAGGGCAGGGTGGCATGCGCGGAGGGTCCGGGTATGATGGTGGTGGCAACATGATGGCTTCAGCACCAGCAGATCAAGAGAAGGAAAACACCCATAGTCTGAAGCAGAAAGATGTGAGCGTACGGCGTCCTTCGCTCACTGCCCGAACGTCTATCATCCAAGGATCAATTTCTACGATATGTAAGAGAAACATCGCTGCCAACTCAAATCTACAGTCAGCGAGCGGCGCTTTCCAGTCGCTTCTCAAAGCAGTCGTGCGAGCTGCTGGCGATGTCGGTACATCCAAGGAGCATTGGTCCCAGGCTAGCAAGGCAAACGAGGTCTCGAAGCACCAGCTGGAAGCGCTATCCGCATACGACTGGTCAACATTCATGGAACTTTTGACGTCGCTCAATACCCAAAAAGGCCGGCATATAAGTGTGGTCGAGGCACTATGTATTTGGTTATTGGTAAGCCTATGCAACACAAACCGTCCCACGAAGCGTTCAGTACTGACCACACATATCAGATGCCTACGTTTGTACTTACAACATCCACTTTGATGAACATAATAGCGTCGCGAGGCTTCCAGCAAGCTACGACAATGACGACGACAACGACAATGGTGTTCGGCGATACTTGTGCTATCGTTCAGGAGTAAACTCGCTTTCAGGCAGGAACCTGCCAGACTTTGGCCACCCATGTTTTCACTCGGAGTAACGCTTCAGGCAATAGCGCGGGTTCCATCTATGCCAACGATGAAGGAAATACTCTATCCTTCGGCGTGTCCTGTCTCGGTTGCTCGCGATAACCACGAAATCTGGTATGAGGGCGTGGCCGGTTCATCCACGCGGCGTTTCATGCACTTGCTTGGGTATCTGTGCTCTCGCAGGAAAATAACAGGGCTCAAGGGAATGGAGGGGGAACATCGGTATTCACTTCACACGGCGTCGCTCTCTTGTTGTTGCTGGCTCTTTCTTGATTCGGGGTTTCAGGACTCTGGATTGCTTCGGACCCAATGCATCTCCCTGCGGCGTCAAAGGGCAGTGGAGCCCGGCTGCACTACGACATGGTAGCGACGGGGGAACGCCTCTTTCTATGCGACACGATCGACAAGTAATAGGAGATTGGATCTGGCAGAAGGACGCTCGAGGCTGGCGGGGATGCGCATGCACCCACACAGAGACACGCACATATATACAGACGTATGTAATCCCAGATATCAACATATGTCTTGAGTACATATCGTTTTACTGCGCAGCTCATGCTACACGCCCTTCCATCTACTTGGGATGAGAGCGGCAGATGTCAGATGGTCCAGGTGAGTCGACTATAAAATCGGTATATGCCACTCATGAACTACGATGATCGATCGGAGGGACTTTATAGTCTTCCATCGACACCACCATCGGCTGGGTTTTTGGATCTTCGACACGACTCTTTGCAGCTGACTGTCGTTTTAGCCAGGGTTATATCTACCTAGGTAAATTTCAAAGCAATTCGTGCAGGCCAACATACCTCACCTCACCTTCGGATAATAAGCTTTTAGATCTGCCGCTGCGCCACTGCATCCTTCGCTGCACAGCTCCACCGGCTTTTCTGACTGATAGGGCAAGGCAAGGTCATCACAGTAAGGTATCCGCTGGCAGGATCGTCGGACCGGTGATAAGGTAACTTGACTTACTGCAAGCTCTTCGCTCTCGCGTACGCTGCTGCCTGATTGATCTTTATCATTATTCACCCCCACTTGTTGTCTTGCTTACCATGATTATCTGACCTTACCTTTCGAAGTACTCTTGACAGTGTTTGTATAAATCTACGAAAACAGACGATACGTCGAGCGAAAGTCCTACAAAAGCATCGTCGACGTAGCCCTGCATGTCCATCACCGTCAACGCGTTCGGTGGCCATCAAGCGCCGGGCCAACAGACGCGATGGACGCTTGACGCTTCGATCGAGTTCGGCCGTTCGCGGCGACAAGTGCAGCAAGGTGAGTGGGGCGTTTGGACTCGTTGCAGGAGCCGGTTGATATTCTGGGTGAGTGATGCTGATGGCATGGCGTATAGTTTGGCATGGCGCGGAGGGGGAGCGAGCGGTGCTGGAGGAGAGCGGGATTGAGGGCGATGGGGACGAGTGGGAGGTGTTGCCGGAGCCAGCTGGAGCGCCGCCGTTGATTGCGCCGCGGGAGGGAGAGAATGCAGGCGATGCTGCCAGACGTGTGGACGGGGACGACCATCTACCGAGACATATCGCAGAAAGGGCCTCGTCGACGCAACTCCAATCGCCGCTGTTCTGCTTGCCGGCGGAGATCCGGTCGCAGATCTATGCATTCGTCCTCTGCGTGCCAACCACTGAGCATGGTCTGCGTATCCACCACCATGAGTCCAATTTTACGCCATCCCATATGCCACCGTCTATGCTCGCACTCCTGCAGACCTGTCGCCGCGTCCGTTCCGAAGCGGAGGAGATTTTCGCTCCGTCAACCGTCTGATGATACCCAGGCAGAGCTATATCGGCCTTCGCTTCGAGTCTTAATACAACTAGACGGGACGCGATCCGGAGATGCGCGATCTCGGTCCGGCGTGGATGATTTGTCCCCAGTGGAAGTGGAGCGGTTGGCTGCACACCAGAGGATAGTAGAGAGGTTCCAGAACGTTTGGGACGGGCCTGAGTGAGGCGACAGATGCTGTAAAAGTAGCTTTTGACACTGTATACCAAGCACTAATCGAGGCCTGATTGATCAATGACAGTACTTATGATCAAGTTGCTCAATGCTGCATGACAGGCAGGCCGTCTGATGGACTCGCTGGGTGGTACCGTCGATGCACCAATCAAAGAGACCGGATATCTGTCTGACTACCATCATGGTTATGTCCCTTACTCACCAACACATTCCAGATACCTTAAGAGTGAAAGTGCATATGTTGCCATCACGGTGCAAGGCCATCATGGTGGCACTCAGACCGAGGCGGGAACTGCAAGAAAGAAGAAAGATCTTGGAAAAAGAAATCGAAAGATGCCATCGTCGGAAGATACAACAGTAGAGCTCTTAGCAATCGTTGCACACCAAGAAATCATATCGTTCCTCGCTTCTCATCATGCCAAAAGCGAAGCTCAAGTCCCAAAGAATGCCCACGAAGGTTGAGCATGTGGAAAAACCTTCGACGAAAGTGACACCACAGAAAGCGCTGCCCGTCACGCTGCTCTCCGGGTTCCTCGTAAGTAATGCGAAATCATGCTTGTCGGTGTGGCGGCAACTGACCAAGATGACAGGGCGCTGGCAAGACGACTCTGTTGCAGCATATACTGCGCAGCGAACATGGATTGCGTATCGCCGTTATCGTCAATGACATTGGAGCGTAAGTCTTCAGATCGTTGCGTCCCGTTTCAGACCGGCCGAAATGCTGACCGTGTCATCCCTAGCATCAACGTCGACGCCTCGCTGATCCGCAACACGCACACCCTTCGCAAAACGCAGGAAAAGGTCATCGCGCTGCAGAATGGGTGTATCTGCTGTACGCTGCGCGGCGATTTACTGGAAGAGCTTGTGCGTCTTGCTGAACTGGCCGAGTTCGACTACATCATCATCGAAAGCAGCGGGATCAGCGAGCCGGAACAGGTCGCGGAGACCTTTGACGTTCGGCTCGCGGAGCAGATCGCGCAGATGGGTGATGGGCCGGATGGACTCGATGAGAGCACGCTTGCGACACTTAGACGTCTTGCTGAGGCTGGAGGGATGGCGAAGTTTGCGAGACTTGATACCGCGTGAGTGATTCTGTGTGATGTTGTGGGGCCTTTGCATGGCTGATTTCGAGAATGCTGCCAGATGTACCGTCATTGATGCCTTCACCATGTTTCATGACTTCGAGACAGCCGATCTGCTGTCCTCGCGGCGCGACGATGTCGTGGCGGAGGACGAACGCACAGTCTCAGATCTCATGGTTGATCAGATCGAATTCGCCGATGTGATCGTGCTCAACAAAGTCGATATGGTTTCCAGCAGCACGTTGGCAAGCGTAAAAGGGCTCATCAAGAAGCTGAACCATCGCGCGAAACTCATTGAGAGTGTTCACGGGAAGATTGACGTTTATGAGATCGTCAACACTGGCGTATGTGATTGCTTCACCATCGAACGGTGGAATTCACTGACAGTGTAGACAGCTCTTCAACCTCGAACGGGCGCAGACAGGCTATGGCTGGCAACAAGACCTCCACGAGATGACGATCCGCGAGGTCAATGGCAAGAAAATGGTCACACCGAAGCCGGAGACGGAGGAGTAAGTTGCCCCTCAACATGGCGGATCATTCTCAGCTGACATCGTACCCAAGATACAATGTTCGGAACTTCGTATACGTCAACCGTCGCCCGTTCCATCCTCGTCGCCTGTTTGCGCTTCTACACGATAAATTCATCCTTCAGCACGAACTTGACAGCTTGGCGGAGGAGGAGGATGATGATGAAGAGCCAGAAGACGCCGAGGACGACCAGATGGAAGACGACGACGATGATGATGATGACGACTCCGACACCGACATGGAGGACCCACTTGAGCTCCCAGATAACGCAACCATCATCGCCAACAAGAAAGCCCACCCGCTCTTCGCCCGCCTATTCCGCTCCAAGGGCGAATTCTGGCTCGCGACCCGCCCCAACCGCGCCGGAGAATGGTCGCAGGCCGGCGCAATGCTGACGCTCCAAGGCGGTCGGGCCTGGTTCTGCACCGTCGCACGCGAAGAGTGGGCGACCGGCGTGCCCGAGATCGACGAGCTGGTCGAGCACGATATGGCGCAGGGGGGTTGGTACGGCGACCGGCGGCAGGAGCTCGTGTTCATCGGGGAGAAGCTGGATACGGCGGGGATCGCGGCAGCGCTAGATGAGTGCGTGCTGGACGATGAGGAGTGGCGGCAGTGGTGTGAGATCATGCAGACGAAGAGTGGACCGAATGGCGCGGATAAGGCGGAGGTCGCGGGCAAAGTCGCTGTGCTGGCGGAGCTGTTCGATGATGGCTTCCCGGACTGGGCTGGCGACGATGATGGGGAGGAGGAGAATGATGGTGATGGCGAGATGGAGCACGATCATGCTCAGCATCATCATCACCACCACCACCCTCACCAGCATGACCGAAAGATCACTCAGGTTCACACTCGAGCCAGCACCGGCGTGGACAGAGGTGCCGCCAAGCATCGCATCACGCGCGAGGGTGTTGTATGCTGAGCGCCACCGTCATGATAATCGCTACAATAGAAGCAATAGGTCGGTAGTAGCCTGTATCTTTGTCGACGCTTCTCATCGGTGTTCCTGTTTCAGAGCCGTCTATTGGATTTCGCATACCTTGTCAGGATCTCCAGCTTCACGAGTTGTCCATGTCTACTCTCATGACCTTGCCGGTGGGTCTCACGTGATTTGATCTAGTCGCAAGCATGAGTTAGCAATGATCATGGTAGATCGTATGAGATTTGCCGTTCTTCACCGCTCGGATACGTTGAAGATGGAAACTGATGAGTCTGAGGACGAAAATGTAAGTAGTCATCAAATCTGCTCTATCCCTTACATGCCGCGAAGTGCTGTCCTTCTTGACCCTCAATTCCTTGCAGTTGTAAAGCCAGGGGGGAGGCAACGCCATGGACGCCTCTGCTTTTTATCATACATTCTTGTGACATGGAGCCCTCACCGCCCGCGCCTTGACTCCTGCCCTTGCGACTACTATGACACTTCCATCGCGTCGCCGTTGCTCTGCTCACCGATGCCGCCAAGGGTCACACCGCCGTCTTCGCCGATCAACCTGCGCTCGAACTCGGCGACGAACTTCGCACTTCGGGCCGGGTCGTAGAACAGCGTGTAGCTGCGGCGGACATCTTGTTCGTCGATCTCCTTGGCACGCCGCTTTTGCGCAAGGAGGTGGGAGGTCGTGATGAGATTGCTCGCGTAACGCAGCCCAGCTTCTTGACCGAATTTGGTGAGCAGCGCGAGTGCGTTCGGCGTGAGGTCGACTTCCTCTTCCTGTGCACGGATGGACAAGATCTCGCGGATCTCGTCGGGCGAATACGGATTCGTGGAGATGATCACGACGCGGTCGAGGAAGTCAAGCGGTAGGCCGTGGGGGGAGCGGTAATTCGTGCCGCGGATTGTGGCGGAACCACGATTGCTGGCCATGATGACGATCGGCGCCAGCTCGTCCTCCAGCGCGCGGTTGATGAAGCTGAAGCACTCGATGTCGAGCATGTGGACTTCGTCGATGAAGAGCACGCCCGGGACGATCTCTGCCTTGCCTTCTTCCCGCCACTCGGCGACCTTGGTGTTGATCTGCTCGCGCACTTCACTCCGGATCTCGCCAGTGTCGCCTGAAAAGAGCGCCAGGAAGCCCTGGGTTCTGCTGTTGATGACATCGATCTCGTGTAGGGAAACAGTGTGCACCGTCTCTCGTCGTACTTGCAACTCTCCATCCGGACACTGCACGAACTTCGTATCTGCACCCATCGCATCGTAGTCTCGGCTTCTTGTGTAGCTTCGTCCCAGTTTTGTGATGCGCCCGCTCGCCTTGTCGATCGAGATGATGTCGCCCGCCATGACTTTCTCTTTCGTCATGCTGTCAATCATACGTGTTCCCATATCATATAGGGTCTCCATATCAGTGGTTTTGAGGGTGAGCTTGCCGCTCTTGTTGTTTCCGGTCACCGACCGATCAATCTGTATCTCCACAACCTCTCCCTCTATCACCTCGCTTTCTTCTCGTATCCGCACGCCGATGCTCTTTCTGAACGCCTGCTCCAAAGCCTCCGTCTTGCTCATCTCAAGACTGAAAATCTCCGAAGAAGCGAGCATTGTGAACGGGACATCTTCTCCCAAGCCCTTGCTCATGCCTATTGCGATCGCCGTCTTGCCCGTGCTTGGAGGACCAGATATGAGCACTGCGCGTCCCGCAATCTTGCCCTCCTTGACCATCTGCAGGATTACGCTTGCGGCTTTGCGCGCTTTCGTCTGGCCTACGAGGCCATCGGCTACCGGCTTTGGTGTGAGCGTATCTGGCGCCACACCCAGACCTCGAATGTGAGAATGCGCGGCGATGAGGTTAAGTCCTTGACGTTCTTTGGAGTCGGAAATGGTGGTGATGGGCTGCATCTGGTCAGTCTCGATATCACTTTCTGCGATGGGAGCGCGCAACGAACTGCTGCCATTTTGTCCAAGGAGTATGCGCGCGAGAGCGCGAGCAATGCTAATTCGTGACGATGCGAAGTTCCAAGAAGAGACCGAAGGGGGTATTGGTACGGCGTAGAGATGACACTGTGATTGTTCGGTGAATTGGTGGATTGTATGGGATGCGAAGTTCTAATTCAATGCTTGAGGCGACGCGATCTTTAGAAGCTCGGACCAAGCTCGATTTCGAGGCTTAGGACGTCAAACGTAGACCAGGAACGATTGGCTGGGCAAAGACCAGTGCTGTGATTAACAAACTCATGTACTATTTGCTTCTCCATGTAGACAGAGCGTGCTTATACAATCGACTGCGATGGATCTGACGTACGCAGTCGTGTCGGAGATTGATGCGTCTCTCCCATGCAGCTCTATTATATTTGCGCGCAAGTGATCTGCTGAGTGAAGCATGACGCCCCAATGTGAATCTGCTAAGTGAAGGGACAATATGGTCTAAAGGCCGTCGATTGTAACAGGAGTCTTCACTGGCAATGCTCACTTCAATGTTTGTCTATATCTTTGAACGTAATCTTATACATGTAAGATCGATAAGCACAATCAGCAATGTGGTCGAGGCATTCCTCGCCTTGATTCCGCGTAGTGTGCTTATCATTCGGGTTCACAGGCATCTTTGGCTTCTTGCATATCCGACACTGCTTAGCCTGGTCTGCTGTAGTCCAAGAAGAGGTACCTTCTCGATTTGGTACCATCGGCGGGCTCACCGCTTTGCCATAGCTGCACGTTTCCAAAGTATGATGGCTCACGCGTTTGTTGTGAGACTCACATGTTCAGCTCAGTGAGCAATTACAGTGAGCGATTACTTCGTAGGGGAGTACTTAGCCTATAATCTAGCTCAGCAACAGTGACGCATTGCTTCCAATGATCACAAAGCGGATCGAGCTTGATCCTAAGATCGTGCCTAAGTGAACAGCTTAGGTACGACATGTCGCTTACTTACGCTTCTCCAATAGCTTAGATTGCAGCCGAAGGTGGCACAAAGGGTTTCACAGCTATACAGTCTGACCAATGACAGTTCGGCTGGTTGGTCGGATAAGGTAAACCACGCTAGCAAGACGGTCCCGCGCCTCTATTTCATCTCATGTTGACCTCAATCCCACTTGCCTACCTTACCTCTTTGAGACCTGTCGCATTTGCCAACATACAAACACGCCAGCGCCCTTATTCAGACTCAGGCTCGTTACAAGGTCTACAGCTGCTATTGCATACCGCGCAGGACCCTATAGCTAATCGCGTTCCGGAACGTGAATAATGAGCGCGTCTCATCATATCTTGTGTGGTGCGCTAAGATTTGCTTCCGACTTATGTGAGTCCTCTTCAATTTGCGACGAGATACTCACTTTCACTTTCACCTTCGCCTTCGCCTTCACCTTCACTATCTTCACTACACCTCGTACTTCGACTTCACGTGTTCCTAGCACGTCGAATGCAGGTCAAAATTCACGAGTGCATCCAGTCGACCGAAACTACTTTACCTCCGAGCAATGCCACGTACCTTATGATAGACATGCTCAGGTGGCAATGGCTGACTGTTATCGACCGGTAAGAACGGAGCGTCGACACGAGCAGTCAATCGCGAAACGTCCCCGCCGCCAATCACCTCTGCGCTATTCACGCGCAATGCCTCCGCCAACAGGCTTCGGCCAGTAAGTTGACCTCGAACTACACTTCATGGCCTTAGCAGCTAAGCATGATTCGCCAGTAGTAGGTCTTCCCGAGATCCTCGCTTTGACAACAGACCCTTGAATCGAGTTCACGACAACAGCTCCCCTAGCGTATCTCCACGATCGCGCGATCATCCGCCCGGACCTTCTAACAAACGACATGGGAGTCACTCGCCCCAAGACAGGCCGTCGAAGGTGCACAAACCGAATCACGAAGGTAGCTTAGTGACCCTTAGGTCGCCTAGCACAGACTCCCGTAGATCGTCGGTAGCGAGCGCAAGTAATGCACCTCCATCCCGCAGGCAGGCTGGATCATATGATCGAGCATCTCAACAACTGCAGCTCGAAATGGATGAGGTGACTCGCACAGTTGCTTTACGCGCCGCGAACACCGTGGCGGAAATTGACCCGACTGCGGCGCCAAACGGTTCATCCAGGTTGCCAAGTGCAGGACTTGAGGGGAATGACCAAAGTTCGAATTCTCTCGAGGCACTACTCATCAAATTCAGCTATGGAACCGCTACCCTATCCGTGGACATGCTCAGGTCACAGCAGGCGACAGAATATCTGCAGCAAGCGGAAAACGATTTCGGAGCATGTCAGAATCAATTCGTGCAATTCCCTGTTGTCAAAGAAAGGAAAAGTCGTGCTAGGGCAGACGCGCGGCGATTACTTGACGCGAGAAACGAGACGCTAGCCGAGCACAAGACGGATATGAAAAGCTTAGCTAAGCAGATGTCCGCTCTGATTGGCTTAGAGTCACGTGTCAGAGCCAAGAATCTGCGCACGGACTACGTATCACGTGAAGAGTTCGATGCGTTGCAGACCAAATACGATGCGGTGCTGAAGCGCAAGGCTGATGAAGACTATGTCGACAGACGTCTCACCGAAGTCAAAGGTTCTCATAACAAAGTTGTGTTAGATGTAAACGCGACACAGATCAAGCAATTGCAAGAAGAAATTGCAAAGCTAGGAGACGACACTGCAAGACTAGGGGAGAGCTACAGCGAAGTCTTGAGTCTTCAGAACGATGTGTCTAAGACATCTGCAGAGACCTTCACAGAGCTTGTCAGGAATCTAAAGGCTATGTCTACCAATCTCGACTCGATAGATGCTAGGGTCGGCAAGCTAGATTCACTTGAACAGAAGGTATCTGATGTGAGCACTATCACAGGACAAGTGGGATCGATCCAAGCGAGCACGGATGGTCTTCGGCAAGACATGAACGAGCTTCAGGAGGCCTCTAACAGCGTGCCTCACAACTCAAAGGAGAGCATCGAATCCAATGCTAGTACAAAGCAATCAGTCGCACGTTTCGAGGGCTTTCGACAGCAGCTGGATACTCATGCCTCACAGATCACGCAACTTTCGAACCAGGTGAACGAGGCGCAGAACGAGGCTCGACGATTACTTGATACTCAGGAAACAAGAGATGGAGCGGTCATAAAGCACATGAACGAAACTTTCGCGACGGTACTCAGTTTGACAGAGCTTGACACAAGAATGACCGAACGCCTAGAGAGCTGTATAGCAAGTGTTCCTACCCAAATCAAAGACGCAATCAGCCTGACGCAGGCTGCAACCAAAGCGGAAATTGACAATGTCCGCTCAAGTCACCGCAAGGAGCTTGACAGTATCATAGGGGCCCTCGAACAGACTGCGCGGAGGATCACTGAACTCGAGAGCCAATTGAACGCGTCCAAACAAACCTTGGGCTCCCTGCAGCGTAGCAACTCCCTAGCACTGACCGTCGGAAACCAGGTCACTACAAAGCACAGTACCGCTCCTCCTGAACCGTACGCACATCTGCAGGCATTGCAAAAAGAGCTTGAAAAGTTTATGGGCCCCATCACGGCAGAAGTCGATGGCGTCAAGGTCCTCATCTCCAGTGTGCAGCGACGTTTCGATGACCTGACCACGGAGCACGTCGTGCAGGCGATGGCGAACAGAATGTCAACTATGTACCCAGATGTCCGGAACTGTCAAGCTACGATCACGAATCTGCAGGCTCAGCTAGATGCCAAGGGGACTGCGCTCGTACGATACGCTGATCTCGGGGCTGAAGCTAGACGGAGATTTGATCAGCACGCTGAAGACTGTCATGCTCGACTTGGAGCATTCAATGACACGGGCAGGAAGCATGAGGCACTCATCACGGCAGTGACTGAGCGTGTTGCTGCTGGGGAGACCGGCCTTAAGCAAGGCGATGTACGACTGCGTCAGGTTGAGCAGGATGCTCGTTTGCTGATTGAGAAGATGGACATGGTCACGCAGCATTCGAAGGAAGTAAACACCAAACTCATGCTCCTTGAGTCTGTCGTTGAGGAAGGATTGTGAGTAGGTTTGGGGGCGCGTGACAAATGTGATTCGACAAACGAAACAATGGAGACGAGGCAATGCGATACACATGATCATGGTCGAAGGAATCGTTTATGAGGCGAGGTCGATATGGTCCGCCTAGTGTTTTTCATCGTTACTTCGCGATGCGTACAGGCATGAGATACCCCTTTGTATTTGGTGATTTGGCGTTGCTGCAGGACTGCCCTTCATTATGCTCCATGTGGACCAGTGATATGTCGATTGCTCGTCGCACAACATGCAAACGCGGTCCAAGGTCTATATTCCTCATTCGGAAGACCTATCGCAAGGTTCGTTCTGCGAGAGGTGTATATAAGCTCATGGGGCCCTGAGCACTAGCAATACCTTTAAGTGGAAGTGGAGTGTGTCTCAATCACGAGGTACTATTGTGATGTCTCGAGGATCAACGCTAGCCATGATGCAGCAAGGACTTTTGCTTCGTCGGCATTGATGAGAAGGTGTTGTTTCTGCTGAGTCCTAACGAGCACACTGGCTGCTGACGATTCCAGACCATGCCCACGTGCGAGAGTCTAGCATCTCGTCCGTACGGATCCATTCGTTCACGTCCATGTGTTTAGAATTGGAGGTCATGTCCGAGGTGAAGTCTGTTTTCGGCAAGGCCGGGCAAGCTGAAACACGGATCAGCCCACGGTCTGAGCTTCATGTGCTGGCATGTGACGAACGACGAACGTGGTCGTGTGTGGGACCGGCCGAGGATGGCAGTGCATGTCACTTGAATACCTCCATATCACTGTCCCTCTGTAGTATTTTGTAGATAAGAGCGAGCAAGGTGAATCATCCTGGTATCGGGCTTCATTCCTCGACCAGGTCTGTGTATCGTCTCGGACCCTGGTATTGTCGTATGATCCGGGGGCGGAAGACCAGCCCAGCGTTGAAGTCGGCCTTCGTTTTGGCAAATGCCTCGGTAGAGTGGGCTGGATATCAGCTGACATAATCTCGTTTCGTCTCTTGATCGTTCTGTTGTCGCTCTACCTTGGTCGCTCTCGCCTCTTCACGATCCATTCCTATCTCTTCATTGCGTTTGCGTCGTCTTCGATCTTCGGGCGATAACAAGTTCGATCCTGTAAGTTCCCCTTGGGAAGCGAAGATTGTACTCAAGAATCTCCAGCGCAAATGCAGTGCTGACCAGAACTTCGCACTACATCTAGCCTTCTCCCTTCACCTCCAAACATTCACTCGGCCTCCCAAATGGCTATCCTATCATCGTCCTCATGTGTGGCGACCGACGAGGCTGCCAAGATCGTCGTGCCCCCACCTCCCGGCGCTCCCTACAGTATTCCGATCCCAGGAACACAAAAGCCGGGCAGGAGTGCCGTCTACAGACATTGGAGGCAAAAGGATGCCGCTCTTGAGACACTCGATCCGTCGTGCACGACGGCGCATGAGTTCTTCGAGCAGACTGCCAAGCGCGTGCCCAACAGCCCATGCTTGGGTCACCGGCCGTACGACACGATGAAGAAGACCTTCGGTCCATATGTATGGGAGACATACGGCGAGGTTGCGAAGAGGCGCACCAACTTTGGTGTGGGAATTGTGTCTCTGCACGAAGCAGTTGGTGTGTTTGGAGCACAGTACGGTGTTGGTCTCTGGTGCCAGAACCGTCCAGAGTGGCAGATCACCGATCTTGGGTGCATGTCGCAGTCCCTCTACAGCGTTTCCATCTACGACACCCTCGGCCCAGACACAACCGAATACATCATCAACCACGCGTCCCTCACTGCCGTTTGCTCATCCCTCAGCCACATTCCCACACTGATCAAGCTTGCCCCAAGATGTCCGACTCTCAAGATCATTGTCTCTCTGGACCCGCTTTCCGAAGGTACCGAGCTGGCAGGCTACTCCAAGAAGGACCTTCTGACCGCGCTCGCCGCCGATGCTGGTGTCCAAATCCACTACATCAAGGATGTGGAGGCGCTCGGTGAAGCGCACCCCAGAGCCTTCAATTCTCCCAAGCCCGACGATGTTGTCACGATCAACTACACCTCTGGCACAACTGGCAACCCCAAGGGTGTCATGCTCTCACACCGAAACGCAGTCGCCGCGGCTTCCGCATCTATGTGCGTGTGCCGTCAAAGCAAGATCGATATCATCTGCTCTTACCTTCCTCTGGCCCACATATACCAGCGTGTCACCGAGCACTCTGCTCTATGGGGTGGCACTGCCATCGGGTACTTCCACGGCAACATTCTGGAGCTGGTGGATGACTTGAAGTTGCTGCGACCCACGGCCTTCACCAGTGTCCCACGTCTGTTCAACCGTTTCGGTGGAGCAATCAAAGCTTCCACCATTGAGGCAACTGGTTTCAAGGGCACATTGTCACGCTACATTGTAGACACCAAGATGGAAAGCCTCGTCAATGCTCCTCCAGGTAAAGCTACCAACACCCATATGCTCTACGACCGTATCTGGTCACGCAAGGTCGCTACTGCGCTCGGCATGGACCGCACCAAGACGATGATTTCTGGCTCGGCTCCTCTCGACCCAAGTCTCCACCAGTTCCTACGTGTGGTGCTCGGCAACACCATCCTGCAAGGCTACGGCTTGACTGAGTCCTACGCCATCGCTACCGCTCAGATTGAGGGTGATATGACTGCTGGTAACTGTGGTGCTGTCACTCCTGCCTCCGAAGTCTGCATTCTCGATGTGCCAAGCATGGAATACCTTTCGACCGACAAGCCCCACCCTCGTGGTGAGCTCCTCCTGCGTGGCCCGACCATGTTCAAGGAGTACTTCAAGAACGAAGCCGAGACGAAGAAGGCCTTCACCGAAGACGGCTGGTTCCGCACTGGAGACATCGCATCGATCGATGAGCTCGGTCGTGTGAAGATTATCGATCGTGTGAAGAACGTGCTCAAGCTTGCCCAGGGAGAGTACATTTCTCCCGAGCGCATCGAGAACGTGTACCTCGGCAACCTCCCCTGGATCTCACAAGGTTACGTCCACGGTGACAGCACCCAATCCGCGCTCGTCGCCATTTTCGGCATTCAGCCGGACATGTTCTCGACCTTCCTCAGCAAAGTCATCGGCAAGACTATTCCGGCGACCGACCTCAAGGCGCTGGAAGCCGCAGCACAAGAACCCAAGGTGCGAAAGGCGATCGTCAAGGAACTGTCACAGGTGGGCAAGAAGGCCAAGTTCAACTCGTACGAGCACGTCAAGGCCGTGCGGATGTGGTTGGAGCCATTCTCCATTGAGAACGAGCTTCTCACTCCTACGTAAGTGTGCCCCATTTCATTTTACAGATAAAATCACAAGCTAACGAACCGCGCAACAGATTGAAACTCAAGCGCCCTCAGACGGTGAAGAAGTACCGCGACGTCATCGACGAGATGTACGTCGAAGTCAACGCGGAGAGCAAGCCGAGACCGATGTTGTAGACGTTTCGGTGCTGCGTTGTTCCTTTTGTATACTGTTGCATATGTACCGATCCAGATCCAGCTGTGTGGCTGACAAGCCGCGCCAAGTTTTGAAGTAGAACCAGAAATGAAAGATATAGAGTACTACCTTTATGGTTCGAATCTCAAACTTCGTGATCGTGCTAGATGCGAAGAGCATGAACAAAGCACATGTAATTTCTACAAGACAGTATTGCCGGAATGGACCCTAAATCGATCATTTCGACTGCTATTAGTGTACTTCGACTGTGCGGCATATCTCCATGGTCGAGATCCCTTCGATGCACCCACCTATCGCATCCTTCCAAGAACGCGTATATAACACCATTACCCCCGACAGCCGTAGACGCTTCGTCTCTAGCCGCTCACATCTCACAGGTATCCAGTCAACTCAACTCGAATATCCCGAAACACCAGCGCCGTGTCTGCCCTGCCCTGCACGCCCGCCCATTCGCTCGGCCCGAATCCGGCTGAAACGCGGCCCCAGCGCCAGCGCGTGTCGAGCGAGCTTCTTCGCACCACACATCGCATATTTGTTGTCGTTGCACGAGTACGAGTATAGTATGGATGGATGGAGGGTTGAAGACCTATTAGCCCGAGGATGTTGGTGCATTATCAGGTGAGGTAGTAGGTTTTATGGAATTGGAAGCGTTGGAGTGGGTATTGTGTTTCATCTGAAGCATTTCCTTGTCGCTTTGTTCCGTCGTATGCCTTTGTTCACTTACAGTTGCACGTCGTTCCTGTTCGCTACATACTGAATTGGAACGGGAATCTGGATATTGATTGTTTGAGTTGCTTCCTCTTGCATTCCTGCTTGGACTGGAATACAGTAAGGTACTGATCCCACTACTGTTCTGGTCACGCCACGCTCGAGCTTTATGTGCATTCGGCTGGCAGTGGCTACTTCACGCCTTCTCAGACGCAGAACTTACGAATTTGCACCTTCGCAATTCACTGTGATTCCAACTGTGATTGCCATTTTCTCTTCATCTGCGACCTTTCGTTGACTTGCGAGCCGGCCTTCACAACATCGCATCTCCACGCAGCCGGTCCTCTGTTGACCAGAGCATACCTTAACATTGCAAATTTACCACGCCGTCCTACTCACAGCACTTTACAAGCAATATGCTGAGAGCAATCGACCTAAGAGAGATCGCAGAGCGGCGCGAGTTCGCCGTCGCGCTGCATGCGATACAGGCGGTCTTCACAATTATCGTCCTCGCTCTCAGCGCTTATGGTAAGCATCGACACCACCACCCAGCACGAGAAACAGCGAGGGCCAGACAAGACTGATCCACTCTTCTTTGGTCACAGTCGCCTCCTGGTGGAGCCACTATTGGCACGCCCAGTCGCCTTCCCAAGTTTCCTTTCTTCTCTTCGCCGCCGTCTGGACGCTTCTCACCCTGCTGCTCCTAAGCACGTACTCCTGGCACATCGCTGAGCCTCACATGGCACAGAAATACGCTGTCGTCGCGCTCGAAGCCCTCACGACTTTGTTCTGGTTCGCGGGGTTCCTCGCGCTGGGCATGTTCATATATGAACGTGCATGCTTCGGACCCGTGTGTCAAGCGGCAAAAGTGGCGGCGGTATTCGGCGCGTTCCAGTGGTAGGTGAGCTTCTCCCAGTAAGGGTTGGCAGTAGTACTAATGGATTGGCAGGATATTGTTCAGTGTTTCGATGGCGTTGGCTGTCAGGCAAATCCGCCGACCTTCCGGTCCTGTCAGTCATGCCGAGAAGACGGGCACAGGTGCTGTGATGAGCGAGGGTGTTTGAGCTGGCGTCGAATTCAGAGACCAGTCGTTCAGCATGAAATTTTGGGGCGAAGAATAACATGAGCGGCATAACATACGACTTCATGATGTGGGAGCCGGGCGGGGCGATTGATAGATTGCCTTTATGCAGCATGCAGTCTATCTGTGTGAAGTTCAAATGGCCGCTGGCGGTCCCCAGTTGGCTCCTTACAACTCTTGTTCCACGTACAGTGTATGTTGCTGCGTCCGTCAGGGACCATGGTTCTGGCCTCGAGCTCTAGGTCACAGTCAGCCTAAGAAACCCTAGAACGATATCAGATTGAGACTTCCACATCCTCAATCGGATGGGGTGAAGTTTTGTCCAGGGGCGACTTCGATGGGGAGATTTCCGTGGATCAGTCGCTGTACGAATGAAGATCTGCCTATCCCACGAGCACCAAGGTCTGCAACTGTATAAATAGATCTGTTATTGAGTCCTCGAAAAATGTTGTGGTCTGAGCTAACAGTCCGCGGCAATTGAAGCCTCATATTACTCGAGCGAAGCCACGCCCAGCTGGGAGTCCACGGCATCTGATAATCTGGAGTAGTCATTGGCGAGCGCGATGACTATTACGCCTTGCCAAACTGCTTTGTTGCGAGATGACCGCTTCAAGACGCTTTGCTCGTAGATGCTTCTCATTTGGCCGCAGTGTTTGCCATCGCCAACGTCCATAGATCACAACGACTGGATCTTTACAATCGATGATTGCCTTTGATGATGGCTGATCGAGATGATGACCACTCTGGGCAGTTCCACATGCGCATCGCTATAAGGTTGTGGCAGTTGTTCGACATCAAATCTGCTATCCCCATAATCGATTCGTGGCGAATTGCGATGTTTGTCCAATGTCTTACAAGACACGTTCGGTCTGCATCAAGCGCATCCAGCACCGAAATTCGACACGAATGCGATCATTCCGTCGACTGTATGGTCTTTTTAGTCTGGCTACATCACTGGGTACATAGGAGATGCGACGTGAGGGTTCATCGTCGGCGGCGCCAGTCGCCACTACGTCATTCTTGTTTGTCATCTTTCCACATCTTCCAGTGACAGCACAAGAGTTGCGTCTGGGAGGCTCGCCATGATGGTCGGACAGCATGGCGGGATCTATTAGGTGAACGAAGCTACGTACTCAGTATGCCTTGACCAGACAAATGGAATGCTAGCATTGTGGCTGACAAATCATGCATGGGGATGATGAGGTGTTGTCACACATCGCGTGGCTGCCTAAGCAGAACCATCCACATGTCACCATCATCATCTAGAAAACATGGCAAGTCGGTGACTTGGTATTGAAGCGTAAGTGGGTTATCTACTTTAGTCTTTCATCTTCTCCACATACTACCAGTTCCAATTCTTCACACCAACTGCAAAGCAAGGATCGAGTATTTCGCTAGACCATTGCGTACAGTTCCGACGAAATGGCTTCAAGCTCTACTGACGCTTCGTTGCCGCGCTCGAAGACTGACGAAGACAATACCACTTACCACAATGATGACGATGGCGAATCACCACAAAGCGCTGAAGAGTCGGAGGAAGAAGAGCCGGAGCTTCCCATTGCTTTCCAGTTGACCATCCACTTGCACAACAAGCCTATCGTCCTTCCTTTCTACACAGCCAATACCACTCTTCAAGATCTCTCCGACACAGTGGTGGAAGATCTCCACATACCTACGCGGAACCAGAAGTTCCTCGTCACGCCCAAGACTGGCATACTGCGACCACCCTTCAAATCTCAAGATGCGGCGCTCGAGATACGCGAGTGGGCGGAAACGGGCAAGAAGGTCGTGTTGATGGGCGCCACCTCTGCCGAAGTCGACGAGCTGGCCTCTGAAGTGGCTGATCGCCATGCCCGTCTCGCGCGTCGCAAGGAGGTACTGCGAGCGGGGCGCAAGACTCACGTCGGCAAGGCTCGCGACTCGAAACGGATCCAGGAGGAGGCTAAATACACATTCCATACCCTCCGGCCGCTACCATACCTACCGAACCCAGAGAAGAGCATGCGCTTCCTCGAGCGGCTGCGAGACGACGCGGGCATCAAGCGCAGCATGCGGACCCACGGGTTTTCCGTCGGCCTGCTCACGGAGATGAATCCGGCGGAGCACACGACCCACGAGAGCAAGACGTTGGGACTCAACCGGAACCGCGGCGAAGTGATCGAGCTGCGGCTTCGCACGGACTCGTACGATGGGTATCGCGACTACAAGGTCATCCGCAAGACGCTCTGCCATGAGCTGGCGCACAACGTGTGGGGCCCACATGATCGGAACTTCTGGAATCTGTGTCGGCAGATCGAGGAGGAGGTGGACAAAAATGACTGGAGACGTGGTGGACATAGTGTCGGGCGGGAGGAGTTCTACAACCCTCACGATGGTGGGGTCAGTGATGAAGAGGCGGATGAGGGAGGTTGGGAGGGGGGTGAATATGTGCTAGGGAGCTCAAAGCAGAATGGCGGTGGAGGTAACGAAGGAGGGCAGCCGCTTTCGAGAAGAGAGATCATGGCTAGAGCTGCGGAGGAGCGAGTGAAGCAGCAGCAGAAAGCGAAGGACAAAGACTGAAAGACTGCACCGCGCCTCGATTGGTGCGTTCGTGCGTGCATAGAGATCGTAACGAAGAATCGTACATCTAAAATTATAGAGAGATTTCCGTCACGATGCAGTCCAACAGAACGATCGATCCAAAGGAGGCTAAGAAACAGCCTCGGGCGGACATCAGCATGGACTACCGACAGTGATGACAGAGACCTTCCAGCAGCGATTTCACACAGCATGGCATAAAAGCTCAGCTCGGGACGAGCGCTTTCCGTGCTCCCTCCCAGGATGTTCCCCGCCAGCTCACCGTCGCAAGTTGCTGATCGAGCACCGCGGTCTTCCAACGCGAAGAAACGAGCTTTTGTCAAGTCAGGCCAGACGCTGGACGGAAACCTGCACGATCACTTGTGAATATGCCCTGCATCTATCAGCTGCGAGCGTTCGTTCGGCACTGGGACAGTTTGTCCGCCTCAGGCTTTGTTTCAGGATTGCATCTTCGTCAGTTACGGCGCATCAGCACGACATCGATATGGGCACCAGCAGGCAGATCTGGCATGGGCAGACGGACTGTTGGAGCAGCGCGATCAGCTCTGGTTTGTCACTACATCCTCATTGTGGGACTATCGTTACGTCTCCCTTTGCCTCGTAGCGGTCTTCTGCTTCTGTAGAATTTTTATATGATCCGAAGCTTCGAGACACTTTCGAGGGTGGTGGCATGAGCATCACTCCAACGATCTCGATGTATATCGAAACGTTCCGAGCAGATCTCTGCTCACCTTCTCAAGCTTCCAAGGAGATCGTAGAGAATCCCTAGACTGGAGATGGCCGCGGACGATACTGGGCCAAGAATTGGTCGTGTCTGGACGGATCTAGACAGACAGGATACGATGACATCGAGAGCGCTACAGTGCTGAAAGATCGACGGTGTGCAATGGGATAGTGCAGCCGGGGCGAACTGCTGATCTGCAGAGAAGTGCATCCTTGTTGCTCTAATCGAAGCACGGATTTGCCCCGAGGTGACAGGGTTCTAGCACAGCGCAGGTAGAAGAGACAAGACGGCGTACGAGCGAAGTCTTTTAGTGTTGGAGTCGTCGTCGGCAGTCTTATCTATGCACCATTTCCAGAGGACCCACCTCGAAAACGGTCGTGTTCGGCACAAGTTGCTGTATAGTCGTGTTGTCTGGGGAGGCAATGACAAGGGTCGAACGAGTTGCCATTCGTGGGACAGTCGAAGACTCATTCGGTAGTCATATAGCGCACTGGTGTGACCGACGCATAATTGCCTCGGGTGATCGATTGGGCTGGCATATCACGCAGAGTAGTGAATGGTGAAGCCGCTACATGTATGCAACGACAGCCCACTACTATGAGTGCGGGGCAGATCTCTCGACCGTCTGATATAGGTGATGTACACAGTACACTGGAAGTCTGTATGGTTCACAAGGTGAGCTGTGAGAGAACATTGCTTGCGCAACAATTACCATATTCGACTGGTCACGGGGTCGACTGTAGAATAATGCAGGACACCCCTGTCCAAAGGCGGGCAAGGTAGCAAGCCGCGGTGGCCAAGAGCAGAACCCTTGCTAGCCGCGGGCCACTGGTGTTCAGAACGAGACGATACGAAACACCACTGCGCTGGGCATCGCAGGACCCAGATCCATGCCAGAGACTTCGGTCGTTCGCATACGAGACCAGTGTCATTATAAGCTTATTGTTGTGTCATGTATGCGAAATCCTCCAGCGCCACGACGGCGGCGACAAGCCAGGTGACGTTGGCGGCGGTATGTCCAAGCCTGCTACAGTAGACATTTTTAGAGCTCTGGAGGAGTTCTATTGGCATGCTAGAAATTGTCGAAACGATGGACGGTATGGCTGACCAGATGGCTTGCGGGATCTGATACTACTGCACTCATGCAATGCTTCGTTGGTGTCTCAGATTCTAGACCTGGCATCTCCGTGGTCTTGTTCTTGTGTCAGCAGATGTCAAAGTGAGGGGTGTGCAACTTGCTCAAAGGTATAACGACTTTCGACAATGAACGTCTCATGACAGATCTACCGCGGCAAACCAAGCTCCTCCCAATGTCATGGTGGAGAGAGTAGAGCTTCTGTCGAAGCGCAGAATCTCCCGGCACTCTCGGGTCCCGCCTCTTGCCCAGCTTTAGCTTTGCGGTAAGGACGGAAACCCTGCTGCAGGTACAGTACGGTATAGCGTCTGTCATACTGGGATGGCACGGCTGGATGCTGGGAAGGATCGTAGGATTCGTTGCCTCATTGGTAGACATGACTTCACTCGATCGAATGTCAGCATGATGTTGAAGGAAGATGAGGATGCCAGATGAGTGCCAAGCATCGGGGCCACGAGAGCGAGTCCGAAGACGTGGGACATGGCGGATCGACGACGTGTCCCTGAACTGGATCATCCTCGTTTAAACCCTGATCTCCGCAATGGGTCGATGAGACGAGCAGCCACGCTGCGCTGCACAACGAGAAAAAGGGCCAGCACACATCTGATATGGTGCTGAGAAGATTGTCTTGTCAGTATGCCTTGGCGGACACGGAGTCTGCAGTTTGAATACTCTACT
Organism: Microcyclospora pomicola; assembly: GCA_002786065.1. NCBI lineage: Eukaryota > Fungi > Ascomycota > Dothideomycetes > Capnodiales > Microcyclospora > Microcyclospora pomicola. The sequence goes on from NHNY01000015.1 coordinate 55,945, forward strand.
GTACTAAAGTCTAGGCGAAAGGTCGACTTGGCCATTGCGGCGGACAGCTTACCGAAAACGAGGCTAGCGACAACGGCTCCTGATTTGACCCAGCGACGAAACGTCGGTACAGCACGCGACCTTCCATCACGGCGCCACAGGTGACAATCGACGTCGGTATCATGACCCTCTGTCACGTAAGACCCATTTTTCCCCAGATCGACCAGTAGAGTGGACCTCGCCACGGATGAACGGTCGTTCTTTCTGGCGAGATGTACGCCTTCACGATCCCGATCAACATGAAACGCTCTTATCGTACAGTAGGGCTACCACCAGAAAAGCCAATGCCGGACAGGGCAAGATGGTTTAGACTGAATCGAAGGTCTCTCGCGCAATTGAGCGTCGGGGAGTCCACTAACGTATGTCTGTAAGCTCTCCAGTCCGAGGAACATGGATCTCGCAACCAAGCCTGGGATAAACCAAACACACTCTTCGAGCTGGCGAGGAACAGTCATCGATTGAGAGCTGCTCAATCAGGCGTGCCGCATTAGCACCGTTCCACCATCCATGTGGAAACCGTTTCGTTTGACGAGCCGAGCGAATAGCGCCCTGTGGACTCTACAGCATAGCGCCGAGGCCTACGAATCTGCAACGCTCTGTCTACCGAACCCAAGTGTAATCATCCTATGGACGTGTGGTTCACACCTCCGGGCCGCTGATCATTGCCACCCCCCCCACAGGCCAAGAGCGAATGCTGTCGTTGGCGCCACACCAGACGTCTTGCTCTTCCTGCTTCCTGTCAAGCCGCAGTCGATCGTTTGCGGGGTCCCGTGTTGGACTAACTGAACACGGTCTACTCTGGTACCTCGCAGGGAAGTGAATGACCTTTTGCGGATAGTTCAAACGCTTGCCATGGACAATCCTTTGATGCACGGGATGTGCTGTGGATGGATCTTTTATATTGGACTTCCCTGCTTGCAATCTCCTGGCTTTTGGTCAAATTTGCTTTCCCTATATCACTTTTCAACTGTTTGGGGGAGATAAGAGAAGTCCTTCGACCCCGATTGCATTCCAGGCTGTGGATCTCTCCATTATTGCTGTGTCAAAACCCACCCATTGCTTGCATCCCTCAAGCCGGACATCATGGCGGAATTCGCAGCTGCCGTAGCGAAGGCTCCGGGTCATGGTGCCGACCACAACGTAGACTTGGATGACTCTGCTCTTGGACTCTACACCACCAACACCAACACACAGGACTTTGCTGGCTCACGGACGGCATCAACTCATGATGGCCGCCAGAATAGCGCAACATCTCAGGGCAGGTCGGCCGGATGGAGACGCTTCTTGGGTCGCAACAACCAGCGGGACGCAGACTCCGACAAGAAGTCAGCATCGATATCCGAGAAGTATTTGACCTCCAGTCACAGTGGCTCTGCCAGCGACGATGAGGAGAGGAGGCTGGAGTACGTGCCGACCGGCCAGAGCTTGAAGCACATGGAGACGACTCAGACCACCTTTGAGCAAGCCATGGAAGGTACATTGTACCGCGACGGTGCTCTCGTGCTGCAGCCAGCTCCAACTCAAGACCCAAGAGATCCACTGAACCTAGGTATGAAACGCAAGATCATGGCCATCTTCTGCCTCTGCTTCTTTGGTGCCCTCGCTGCGTCGGCCGAGTTGATCCTCGGTGCCATGTTGCCCATCTTCGCGCTCCAGTACGCCGGATTTGACCCGAAAACCATCATTCCTACCTTCGCTGGCGGGTTTCCAAAGGGCGCCGATCCTCTCAAGGTTCTTGAGGATCTCCCCAACGCCAGACCCATCTGGCAGATCTACCTGCTGGCCTCCATGCCAGTGCTGATGATCGGCTTGTCGAACTTGATCCTCATTCCTGGTGCCATCACTTTTGGACGTCGTCCTATCATCCTCCTGTGTGGTGTGCTTGCCATCGGGGGCGCTCTCTGGGCCGGCTTCAGTACCTCGTTGGAGACCCACATCGCTGCTCGTTGTATTCAGGCTTTGGGAGCTGGCACGGTCGAGTCCCTGATCCCTTTCATCATCCAGGACTCGGTTTTCGTCCACCAGCGCAACACATGGATCTCTGGAGTCTTCGCCGCCCAAGGTGTCATCATCATTGCGCTTGGTATCAGCTCACCGTACATCATCGTCAACTTGAGCTGGCGATATGTCTACTACATCACTGCTGGAGGTGCTGGACTCTTCCTGATTGGTGTATTCTTCCTGCTACCCGAAACGAGGTGGCCTCGCAGCCGCTCTGAGATGAGTAAGTGCTCCTGGTGATCTTTCCTGTCAGTTTTGTGAGACTGATTGAATGAAATAGATGGTGTCCCCCGCATCGAGAGCCATTACGAGGCCCATGCTCCACGCACATTCATGTACGACATTGCTCTGTTCCACGGAAAGTTCGAGTACCGAAAAGGCTGGAACGCAGTTGTCGACACCTTCAAGACTTTGTGAGCTCTCTCGTTCTGTGATGACATGACACTCGCTAACCGTCTGACAGCTTCTATCCTCAAATTTTCTTCATCACTATGCTTAACAGTGCGATGATTGCTTGTGCTTTCGCCGCCGGTTACACTGTCTCTCCAGCTTTGTTGACGAAGCCATGGGCGTAAGTTCAGCTTACAACCTCCTCGCGCTGTGTACCGTGACTGACACTCCTCCCTCACAGTTGGCCTTTCCTCAAGCTCGGTCTCTGTCTGCTTCCTGTGCTGATCGCCGGTATCGCCGCCGGACTCATCACTGGGCCACTTGCAGACTTCACATCCAACTGGGTTGCCCGCAAGCGCGGCAAGCGTGTCCCCGAGAACCAGTTGCTCAACTTGATCCTTCCCACCGTCTGTGCACTGGTTGGTTCCGTCATCTTCGCCCTCGCCGGTGCCAACCAAACCGAGTATCACTACATCGTCTTCCTCCTCGGTCTCGGACTCATGGCCTTCGGTTTCCTCGGCGCCAACACCGTCGGCGCTGTGTACGTGCTGGAGTGCTACCCTCACTTGGCCGGTCCCGCGCTCGTCAACATCGCCTCCTTCCGCTGCCTGATCGCCTTCGTGCTGTCCTTCAAGGTCTCGGAGTGGGTCGCCGACATGGGCTACTTCAATTCCTTCATCATCTACACCGCGCTCATGGGCTTCTTCGCCCTGCTCATCCCGGTCGTCTATGTCTTCGGTCCGGCATGGCGCAAGCGATGGCCGGCCGAGCGCATGGGCGATTTCTGAGCTGAAGACGACGACTAGTCTTGCTCTTCAGCTTTTTGTTTTTGCGCACTTCTTTCACGATGGTATGAAACACTTTTTTGTCCACTTTTCAGAATATACCTGACGCTGCTTCATCGCCACCAACTGTGATTGGTTCGAAGGAGGAGATGTGTACATAAGAAAGCTCTCCTGCAGTAGAGATTTAGATGTATGAAAATGTCATGACATGAACACATACTTGGTCTGGAGGTGATGACACCACTTCATCACCCTCGCAGATTTGCCTTTGCTGCTTCGTTCTGCCTTGTCGTTCCAGGATCCGCCCGAGCGCCATCCCGTGTGGCATGCAATATTACACCTCCTGCAGCTCCAATGATGACAAAATCCGACTCAGCACCACAAGGTGCTCTATGTCTCTCACCCTCTCTCCCTCTGGTCCTGCTTGATAATACTTCACATCTCACATTGGAATTACGTTTCGAATGAGACTCAGCAGCAAAAGAGTCACGGGTTCCCAGCTCGTCGGGTACTTTTCCCTCCTCCATCGATTCTACATCGACACACGGCTGGATCCTGCATATGCATAGAAGGGTGCCTTATTGTACATGTGTATGCACTAGCGGGGAGAATAGGGTCTATGATGAGTATTGCGTGACTGGCATGATTAGTATGGACAGTTCTGGGTATGAATGTAGCTAAAACTAAATATCTCTACCTAGACAACAACCTCAGTCCGTCATCCATCTCATGAAGAAACATACAATCCCCCAGCTCGTGCTTGAAATGATGCCTCACAAGCCGTTCTTTCACCTCCGTCTTTCTCCTAACGTGCTTCTTAGTTCACCTCTTCCGACTCGCTACCAAGTGTGCGTCGATGTCGTGCTGCCGCCGCATTCCGCATCCCGGCGTCATGACTTCCACACCATCGCCGTGGCGCCCGCCAGGCCTTCGCTATGCTCACTGTAGCAATTGCTTCCTCCTGCTCGACGGAGGCGGGGCGGCACTAGGCAGGCCGAGAGCGGAGTCTGGCTACATTCTTGATGCTCACTCGCTGCCGACCTGCGAATCAGCGTCGCGGGATGCTGATGTGTCTGAGCGATCACAGGGATCACGCTGGCGCTGCGGGCAGATCATGGCACAGGCCTTGGAGCTTGACTTGTCGCCCGCTATGGTACAGAATGTACAGTACTTGGCAGATGCATGATCCTCAGCGTCCGCATTGTCATGGCCCTCCGCGGACCATGTTGATGAGCAGCAAGGAGAGTTTGTAGGCTGAACAGCACTAAGTTGGTTTTGGCTGACGGTCGTCGCTGCATCCAGCGCACGTTCTGTACGAGAGCCGAGCTTTAAAGAACAGGCTGGCGAGATCGAAATAGCCCACCGACCTACCGGAGTCGTTCCAGCGAGCGGTGGTCTGACGGGGCGGCACGCTAGTCGGGACTAAGCATATGCTTCAACATCCTCATGTGTGGAAGAGATTTGTAAGTTCTCTCGCTGCGGTCCAGTCTTGGCACATCTGGAGCCGTCCACAGACAGCATGCACCCCGCAATCTTCTCCCGGAGGGTCGACTTCATCTCACGACAGGCGGGTGGTGCAAGGATGAGGGAAGAAACCGATCGAGTCCGGCACCATTGGACGTGGATAGGAACAAGGTTCTGACGAGCAGAGTTCAATCACGCACGTGTACGACATGTGAGGATGCACACGTTTTCCCAACGCACGCCGAAAGTCAAGCCTGGAAGAATGTAGGCGTGATGAGAGAAAGTTCTCCAGTACTGTACCGAGGTCAACCAGGAAAACTCTCCAACAGCACCACTCGACCGTCTAGACTCGATACGCTGGATGTCAAGCCTCCCAAGGCGGGGGATCTCGAACCATGGGAGCCACTCCACCTCACATGATTCCCGGAAACTTCAGGTCTTGGCCGGATGGGGGATCGGCGACTAGGTCTGGGGAAAAGGCTCCAGCAGACCAGCATCTGGTCAAGGGGCGTCGTCCGTCCGCCAGATCGACAGGCACACCCGTTCGTTCAGAATCTATCCGGGGCAACATTTCCAGAGAGAACATGAGATGCTGGAGACAAGGTCTCGCTGTTTACCCTTAGCAGGCGTCTTATGCTTGCACTCCGGAGAGCCCGGAGGTCGTGTACAAACTGATCTGATGCTGAGTTCCCCCGTGGCTTCGTGCTGACGCCCCTTTCAGCTGGCCTGCATAGACGTCTATGCTGAAGGAGGCACCCGCCATTTCGTGGTGTCAGGAACGCGTAGTAGTGCTGAATGTGCCGATGGCGACAGGCCTGGACCAGTGGTCACGCTCAGATCTCTAGTCTCGCTAAGACATCCGGCGGCTTGCTTTGACACCATGTGAACGCTTCGTGGCGGCGCTCTCGTGATCCAGGAGATGAGCATGGATGATGCGTTGTAGTGACACGCTTGGAGCAGACCAACATCGATGGCGGAGGGAGGAGAAGGAGCAGATATAAAAGACGCGAGACTCCCACCAGGTAGGATCAGCAAGACCAGCAGCTCCTCTCACAATCATCACACCAGTCTCATCAACACCACTCTTCCAACCCAACCCCCTTCCTCACCTCCAGCCAACATGCAATTGACCTACGTTGTCCTCGGCGCCTTCGCGGTGGCCGCATCCGCCTCTCCCCTGGACCTCTTCAAGCGCCAGAGCTCCACTGCCACCGCAGCCACCGTGGTCTCCGACCTGAAGATGGCCGGCTCCGACACCGTCAAGCTCAACAACACCGTCAACACCCAGAAGACCACCGGCACCTACAACTACACCCAGCTGGTCGCCCTCATCAACCAGAACCAGCAGATCCTCTACGACATCGGCAACGCCACCAAGAGCGTCAACGCCACCAAGACCTACAACTCCGCCGACAGCAGCAGCATCTACAGCGCCGGCACCGCCCTCTACCCCACCGTCTCCTCCGTCCTCCACAACTTCGAGCTCCACTACCAGGTATGTCTTTGTATTCTTCTCGCCACCGAGAACATCTCCACGCCGCAGCAGCAGACCACTAACCCGTCCCTCTTCCTCACAGGCATTCGTCAACACCGGCGTCCAGTCCACCGTCAAGCAGTCTCTGCAGCAGCAGCGCGAGCAGGTCCGCGAGTTCGGCAACTCCGCCACCAAGCTCGCCTCCCCTTACAACACCCAGGCCCCGGCCGCCGTCGCCTCGCAGCTCGCGCTCTTCGACCACGCTATCAAGGTCTTCAACCAGACCTCGTAGAGAGTGTCGTCAGCCATATGCAGGCCCGATAAGCTGGGCTTTGCACGAAACACGAGCGAGTGAAATGATCATGACATGTATATGTGAGCGAGTGATGATGATGAGATCATGGAGCATGATGAAAAACAGCCTGGAAGAGGTTTTCTTGAATATAGTCCTCAAAAAGTCAAATGTTGATAACTTTCCCCAACAATCCCCCCTGAATGGCCCGATGAGCTCTGTACACGCCCCGCCACCCCAGTCTCCTGCCTAGCATCTTCTATCTTCTCCTCACTTAAAGTCTGAGGGGCATTCATTCCACCACCTACCTCCCTCTCGTAACTCGATTAATCCAGCGATCGTCTCCACCAATCGCCACTTCAGCGCCCCTCGTCAACCTTCCCGCGTTGATTCAAGGCCGACCAAGGCCGTCGTCCTCGTGATCGAACAGCGCATAATCTTCGCCCCACCTGCCAGCAAGCGAGCAAGCAAGTAAGTAAGTAAGCGTAGCCACTGTACATCCCGTGCTCCTTCTAGGTCATGATAGTGCAGTGCAATGCATTGCTCAGAAGGGAAGCGAGACGCCGCTGTAGCAGAGCGCTGCTTTGTTTCGGTCTATCGATGCTTCTTCCCTGCAAGTAAGAGGGTTCGTTGCGTATATTGAAGCAACGCAACGGGACCTATATGTATACGATACAGTCATGAGTACTCATTGCCCGTCTAGTTGACAGCAGCGCGGTAGGTGATTAGTTGCCTGGATCTACTGAACCTCTTGATCATTAGAGGTGTCGTGTAAGGAAGCTCGGTGAGTTGGCTTCCAGGGTGAGGGGAGAGGGAGACGGGAGGGGTCTCGAAGCGAGAGCGGAGCTGATATAATTTAGTAGATCAGTGACTGAGAAAGTGGCCAAGGGGTGAGATGCACCTAGTGAAGGTGTAGCTCTATACACTCAAGCGTGGTCTGAGCTGCACGCGGTTACTGGAGTTGGGGAAGGGAGGAATGGATGTGGAGGGGTTGCATATAGGTAGGCACCTGGCTTTGGCTTCCTGCGGTGCTGGCCGGGCTCTTGCTATGTTGCAGGACATGCTCTGGCGAATCATGGACCAGAAAATTTGAGTCTGTACGTGAGCATGAGTGACATTCTGCGATAAGAAGGACCAAGAGCCGCGCTATCGTACACGTCGAAGATGTATCCTCGATACCATCCATGTCAGAGCACGAACAACAGTCAAGACAAGCTCTCCAGCACCACACGTCCAAAGCGACCGCTCCGCAGCGCCGTATAGATCACGCCCACTCGACTCCCAATCGTCCGTCGCTCTGCATGCGGGACTTCAATCCCCTCACGACTTGGTTCCGGGTATGGGGGATGCTCGATGAGACCCTTGTGCAGCGGCACGCCCAGATCGTGGCGAATGAAGCGGTACAGAACAGCGGATCCTCGGCTGAGATATTGTATTGTAGGAGGGCCGGCGGGTGAGGCAAACATCAGCCGTACGCTACCAATTATAGTCGAGATCGTGTGCGTCAGACTGTCGACGAACCGTGAGATGGCCTGCATCTTGAAATCCTGGTGTTGAAGTGCAATCTTGGCCAAGGGGATGATGGTGGCTTCTGCCGTGGCGCGAGCTCGTTCGGTAGTGCTGGAAGTTCGAGAAGCTCGTAGTCCGACCCGGATGGCGGACAGCACGTCGTGGAGGACGACTGGAGCGGCTGCTGAGTCGAGCAAAGGAGCAATGTCATCATTGAAGAGCTCGGTTGCTCCCTTTTCTATATATCCGATACATTCAAGGTGGAGGACGTGGAGATCGAGCGCCTGGCAGGCAGTGTAGAAGTATGCGGCTGTCATCAACGATACCATCTCCACAGCATCCATGGTGTAGCGTGATGAGATTAAGGCAAGGGAATTGATGGCCTGTAATGATGGTGGGTCAGCACAAATCGTCCTTCACATCATAGGGCGGGTACGTGTGACCTGATTGTGTAATTCGGCAGATTGGACATGAGAAGACACCGGATTGGCAAGGAGAGCTAGTTCTGACATGTACGCTGCCATGTTGATGTCGATGCCCTTGAAGGTGAAGGAAACGCCGGGCTCGTCAAAGCAGACTGAGTATGTCAGTTGGTAGATCTAAGCGTGATCAAAGGATGATACTCACGGTTCGGAGATAAGTGGTCATTCACTACAAACGGGTCAGCACATTTCCCATGAGACTTCACCAAGTGATACTAACACGTTGGGTTGATCAGTTCCGAGCATTGCGCAAACATAAGTCTTCCCAGCATCTGCAACGCCAGCCGGGTCTTCTCCATTGCCGACGTGATCGATACTGCCTGGAAGTTGCCGCCATGGTGAATCATTCGCTCGTCAGCATCGATAAGTGGGTTATCTGTTGTGGCATTGAGCTCGACCCTGATCTGTTCGATTGCAAGGCCCATGTCCTCGAGCTGTGGGCCGAGCCATTGTGGTGCAGTCCGCAGACCGTAGCGGTCTTGGTATAACCCTGCCGTCTCCTTCGTCTTGCCAACGATCAGTTGAGATCCGCTTAAGAAGCGCGCGATATTGCAGGCCACTTCAGTCTGTCCTGAGTGTGGCCGGACACGAGAGATGAATGGGTGGTAGTTATCAGCTGAGCCGCGAAGGCCTTCTGTAGCCATTCCCGTCAAAGCTTGAGAGCACAGAACCAAAATTTGCGTCTCGTGCAAGACCAGAGAGGCTGCAGCCGTGCTCACAGCGGTTCCATTGATCAGCCCAAGACCCTCTTTAGGCATCATGGTGATGGCCGGGACACTAGCAAGCTTCAAGGCGTCACGAGCATTCATTATCTCCCGCTTGCCATCTCCCATGTGGCAGTCCAAGAAGATGTCGGTGTTACCTTCCAAAGACCCCGCGATGTAGGACAGTGGCGCGAGATCTCCAGACGCTGAGATCGAACCTCGCATAGGGACAATGGGAACGAAGTCTCGGTTCAGCAGCTCAATAAGCCTTTCAATAACCACGAGGCGGACAGCTGAGTGACCGCGCATCAGCGAGTTGCAGCGAGTGAGCATAGCGCCTCGCACAACAGCTCGAGGCAACTTGTGCTTGTCGAGATGGCTTAGTAAACTCGATTGCTCCTGTCCAACGTCTGAGGGCAGCAATACGGCGGAGTTCTGGTGCTGAACCAATCCACGCTGCACGTTGAGGAAGTCTTGACTCCTGGTGTCGGCGCTGCCTCCAAACCCGGTGTTTATGCCTGCATGCATGGTGAGACGCCCGGATCCGTGGTGAGTTGTGCTGGGACATTGACATACCATAAACGACATTGCCAGTCTTGAGGTGCTCTTTGAGGAAATCGACGCTTCCATCTACGCGGGCGCGTATCTTCTCGTCTTTGGTGACCTGTACTGGAGCGTTATAGCTGATGCAGAGGTCAGCATGGGCTGTTCGAGTACTGGATCAGGCAGACCAACCATGCCACGGCTACTAATTCTGCCACTGTAAGAGCATCACCATTGATCTGTATCGGCTTGATCTTGGCAGACTCATTCCCAGTACTGGTTCGGTAATGCTGTAGGGATTGCTCATGTTCGGCCACCAGCGCGAGGAACGTTCCCGTCCGAGTGGGAGAGTACAAGTGAGGAGAGGAAGGACTCTGTTGGGAGTCATCATTGACAAGATGAGCATCTTGCACGATCGTGCCACTATTGGAAAGGTGTTGGCCGTTCATCTTGGTCTCCATGTCAGGCATGATATCTTCGCTACCGGGGAGAAACAGAGGAAATGGGCTGTGATCATGAGTTTCATGCAGTCAGTGTAAGGTCATGACAGAAGCCGGAAAGTAGACAAAAGTCAGTTCGGCAATTGGCCGAGCCAGTATCCATGTTGCGCGCCAGACGGGAAGTTTGCGAACAAATTATATGGAACAGCAGCAACGCCGTACCTGTCACTTTTCAAGCATTCATCCCTGCTGCTCGACGGTCATCCCTGCATGTTTGTGACACCAGCTCTGATAACAACATAGTTCGCATAGATAGACACGTCGCAAATTATGCACGTGCATTTCTGAGGCTTCGGATGCTGTAGTGGGAGCAGAGTTTGAGCGACTCCTTACATGGGTGCTTGTTTCAGCGCATCTGAGGTATGGATATTGAAACTGGTGAATACGCAAGTTGCCAGAAACGTTCCAAGATCGAATATGGATGTGGCACTGGCGCGGCATCTGGCTTGCTCGACTCTTCTGGGTTGATAGGAATGGCGCTGGTCATGGTGGCCTAGCCTTGCCCCCGGAGATCTCTCACTATGCATTAGAGCTTAGAGCAATACGACAACTCCCACCTGAAGGTGTTCAGTTGACTCCCAGAAGTCGTGACGCTCCCAGTCCTAGGTTCATGCTACAGCCGAAGCGTATCATCTTCTTCAGAACGCATCACAGCTTTGCTTTGCTCGCTTCTCTTACCGTGCCCTCAGCTTCTTCCTTCAGCTTGCCAACAAACCCAAACAGATATCCCGCAACCTTTCTCATCTGGATCTCTTCGCTGCCTTCAGTGATTCGATATCGTCGGTGATGACGCCAGATATGCTCGAATGCACAGTGCCTGCTGTAGCCCATGCCGCCATGGATCTGGATCGCACGGTCTGCGGCCTCCGTGCATAGACGATTGGCCCAGTAATTACACATGCTGACCTTGTCGCCGAGTTGGTTCTCCACGGCCACGTGCGGAATACGATCCATCTCCCAGGCAGTCTTTCGAATGAGAAGCCGCAGCATTTCGGCTTGTGTAGCAAGCTCCACCAACGGAAACTGAATCGCCTGGTTGGATGCGAGTGGTTTCGAGAACGGTTTTCGTTGTTTGGCATGCTGGATGGATGCATTGATACAGTACACCGCAGCGCCAAGCGACGACGCGGCTTGCCGTATACGGTTCTCATGCACAAAGGCTTGAGCTACAGCCAGCCCGCCATGGAGTGGTCCTAAGATCGTGGACGCAGGTACGCAGACGTTGGCTAGAGAAATCGTCGCATGATCGGTCGGCATATTCAACGTCCACTCGTAGCTCTCGACCTTGATCCCAGGGGTGTCACGCGGAACGACGAAACAAGTGATACCCTTGGCGTCGCCATCCCTGCCGCTCGTTCGTGCAAAAATGAAGCAATGTGTAGCTTTATGCATACCCGTCTGCCACATCTTCCCGCCATTTATGAGCCAGTCACCGTTCTGCCGCTGTACTGCTTTGGTCTCCATATGCGTCGCATCGCTACCATGATTGGGTTCCGTCAAGCCGAACGTGATCCGTACTTGATGTTTCAGTCTACCCTCTATCAACTCTTTCTTCTGTTCGGCAGTACCGAAATGCTGCACCATAACCACATCCGGGAAGTTGCCTACAACACTGTGTTCATTCTGGAGGTCGTTGAACAGTCCCAGGCCTTTGCTCGCCATGTGTTCGCGTAACACCGCCATCCACAAATTGCTGCCGCGGCCATTTTCCGGGTTTTGTCCGCCGTACTGCTGCGGGAGGCTGAAACGCCAGAAGCCTGCCGCATCAGCGCGACGTGTCGCTTCGACAAGGAGAGCTTCCCACTCCTCGCGAGGGAGTCCACCGCGATCCCAATCAGTCCGGCTGTGCTCGCGGCGATGATCGAAGAAACGGTCGTTGTCATCACTCTTTTGTAGCGGAGTGATCTCCGAGTCGATGAACGCGTCAAGGCGCTTGATATAGTCAAGAAGATCGGACGGCAGATCGAAGTTCATCTTGAGCAGTCTTGTCTCGTGGGATGCTTCTTACGCTTGCCGGAGACCATGAAGCAAATGAACCGTGATTTGTGAAGAAGCGGAAGCTGGAGATATGGAATTGGGCAGTGATGGTACTGTGTATGGCATCCGCACTTACATCTTTTCTACCGTGACGAGGACCGCCATGACTGCACAAGTGCTAACCTCGGAAGTCAACGATTGAAGTGAGGAGGAGAGCGGTTGCATAATAAAGTACCACCGTAGACCTTTGCTGCAGTGGTGGCCTGAGGCAGACAGACACAACGGCACCTCTTCAGCTCCCACCTTATCTACGGGAAACCTTACCTGGCATTGGCATCTGCTATCTTACTTCACTCTAATTATTATAGCACGCGAACCGCCTTCTGGGAGCCCTCTTTTAGCGTGAAGAAACGCAAGCTTATCCTGTCCACTGCGCCTGTGTCCCCCCCGGCTATGTTCTGACTGTCTACAATCCCCATTCCCTCACCCATCACACGTGATCGTCTGCACGATTGCAAGCTTCCCTGCTTTACCCGCAACCGCCAGCAGTAGTCCATTGCCCGAATCGCAACACACTACGCCGCCGATCGATTGCCCGGCTCCGAAGTTCGCATTACGTTTGGCAAGACGTTGCTATCGGTGAGTAGCGTGGGTCAGGCACTGTGCAGCCGCAAGCTCTGGCACCCCCAGCTGGAAGAAGCCGAGACCAGCTTCGTGACCGACTGTACACGAGACGAAAGCGTCATTCGGCCTCAGATCGACGTGAAGCAAGACAGCGAGCGTATTGCTGGACGAAAGGGCATGCTATACACACCGCCCACAGCATCCCCGTTGTGATACACCCCTCGAGCTGGTGGTAGTTCGGCCTGAATCACTCACATCTTACCACTTCTTGGCCGAGCCCTCCGACCTCGACCGTACACTTTATTAGCGGTCCCTCTTTTGGCTCACCAGCTCTCTTTCAACGTCACACCTTCGACCAGTTGAGCTTGTGGAGAGCAGGGCTGCTCCCATCCAGCCCTTACCCACCGCCCAAAATTCCCTTCTCAACCTCCACCTCCTCGGCCGCGACCAGGAAACCTGCCAACATCCCCCTTCACACTCTCTCCTCCACACATCGACGTGAGGAGAGTCTCGACGAGAAGGGTCGCCGCGGCCGATCGCGGCGCTCCATCAATTCATCCTTTGACAGCCAGGACGACGACCGACGCAGTGACTTCTCCCTGTGGAGCGATACTGGCGACCTAGTCGATCAGCTTGCGGAAGAGGAGGATCCGTTACACGGTGCAAGCTTTGACGACCCCACTGCATATCGGCAGCAGCGAAGAGGACGGAGCTCGAGGAAACGAGTCCGGTACGCGGACGGCAGTCAGAGCGAGAAGGAGCGTCGGAGTTTCAGCACCGCACTCCCACGGCGTAAAGAGGATATCCGTATCCCAAGTCCTCCTCGGCGGAGACTTGACTGGGGACAGAAGTTGCTTGTCACAGCCATGGCGCCCAACGATGGACCTTCACGCATGCACGGCTTGCACGGCAAGAAGCTGATCTATTTCCTATCTATTTTTGTTTCATTAGGCGTGTTCCTGTTCGGCTACGATCAAGGAGTCATGTCGGGCATCATCACCGGACCATATTTCAAAGACTACTTCAACCAACCCTCACGAGCAGAGATCGGGACTATGGTTGCCATTCTTGAGGTTGGAGCCTTCATTGCTTCATTAACAGTCGGCCGCATAGGTGATATCATTGGCAGGAGAAAGACAATCTTGTATGGCGCACTTATCTTTGTTGTGGGTGGCGCGCTACAGACTTTCGCGACAGGAATGCCTATGATGATGCTGGGAAGAATTGTCGCCGGTCTAGGTGTGGGTGCACTAAGCACGATCGTGCCGGTGTACCAAAGTGAAATCAGTCCGCCGCATAACAGAGGAAAGCTTGCATGCATTGAGTTCTCTGGCAATATTTTCGGTTACATGTGCAGTGTCTGGGTAGACTACTTCTGCACATTCATCAACAACGACTGGTCATGGCGTGTGCCACTGGCCATGCAAGTGGTCATGGGTGGACTTCTTGCGGTTGGCAGCTTCTTAATTGTGGAATCCCCAAGGTTAGTGATGTGATCTGTTCAGCAGGCATGAAATGTTTTCTGACCACTCGTAGATGGCTGCTTGACAATGACCACGACGAGGAAGGCATTGTCGTCATCGCCAACCTCTACGGGAAAGGCGACATCCATAACCCGAAGGCCAGAGAAGAATTCCGCGAGATCAAGATGAACGTCTTGTTGGAGCGCCAAGAAGGCGAGAGGTCCTACCGAGACATGTTCAAACGCTACTACAAGCGTGTCTTCATCGCGATGTCCGCTCAATCACTCGCTCAACTCAACGGCATCAATGTCATCTCATACTACGCCCCACTGGTGTTTGAGCAAGCTGGATGGGTGGGTCGCCAAGCGATTCTGATGACTGGTGTGAATGGTATCACCTACTTGGCTTCGACCATACCGACATGGTACCTCGTTGACCGCCTCGGACGCCGTTTCATTCTTCTTTCGGGCGCGCTAGCCATGGCCATCTCGCTGTCTGCCATCTCCTACTTCATCTACATCGACCTGCGCTTCACTCCAACGATGGTCGTCATCTTTGTCATGATATACAATGCCGCCTTCGGTTACTCTTGGGGTCCAATCCCATGGCTGTACCCACCAGAAATTCTACCGCTTAGCATCAGAGCAAAGGGTGCGAGTCTGTCCACGGCTGCTAATTGGGCATTCAATTGGCTTGTAGGCGAGATGACGCCTATCCTCCAAGAGTGGATTAAGTGGCGTCTTTATCTGCTGCATGCATTCTTCTGCGCGCTCAGTTTCGTTGTTGGTTCGTGATCTCATGCCTTTCCCGCGCTCTCCCACAAACATTGGCACTGACATATCTCTAGTATGGTTCATCTACCCCGAAACCGCCAACGTGCGCTTGGAAGACATGAACTCCATCTTTGGCGATGCCACCACAGCTGCCCCAACGCCCGAGACTCTTGCCGAAGCCGCTTCGCTCTTCTCTGGGCACCGATCTCCCACTTCATCCTTCCGCCTTAACGCCGACGACGACCCAGCCGTGCCGGACGATCTCGATCTTGCGCCGCCTGATGTCGAGATACAAGACGGCAAGCCAGTTTTGCACAAAGATGACGAAGGTGAAGGTGTCGTTGGATGGATCAGCAATGTCGTCAAACGTGCGAAGGGCGAAGATCCCAAAGGTGGAAGCGGGAAGTACAAGCGCGTGGGGCAAGACGGTGGCGAGGACTGAAGTGATGGTAGGAGGAAGTTGACCTGGTTCGCTTGCATAATCACCTGATGCTAGGTGGGATGAGGATCAATTCGGAAAGACGATAGATGGCATATGTTGTCCGTACTAGAGTGCAACTGCACGATGTGTATAATTCATACCTACAGTGTGCTGGGATACCGATTCTTCCTCACGACATGTTGTAATGCTTTCAGCTTACTTCTTTCTTGATGACCCTGCTACCGGTCACTATTTTCTGCCATAAATATGATAATCCAACATCGTTGTCCGAGCATTGCACGTATGGACTCGGCCAAAATGAGCGCAAGCCGATGAACCACGTGACACAGACGTGCAGCCGGCGATCCTTCCGCGGCGCTGACGAAGCCGGACTGCAGCACAGCCCGGCAGCTGCTGGAAAGTACACATGGACGGTTGTCTGTAGGATCATCACGTCCTCCCACCACCAACGACCATGTCGCAAACGATGGAGCAGCATCCAAGCGAAACAGACAGCGCCCGAGAAGGCCACGAGTCCGACAAGAAGCAGAAGAGCCGAAGACCCCCCAGTGAGCCGCTCTCACGCCCGACAGACCATCGCGCAATACTGATGCTGGTGCTATTGTAGATACCGCTTTCCGACAACAGCGATTAAAGGCCTGGCAACCCATCCTCACCCCCAAGACCGTCCTCCCGCTTTTCTTCGCGGTCGGCGTCATCTTCGCCCCGATCGGAGGCCTCCTGATCTACGCAAGTTCACAGGTCCAGGAGATCAGCATCAACTATTCCGACTGCAACGTCACCGCACCGCTGTGTGGTTCTGATAACGTCAACTACGCGGATATCCCTAGCAGTGATGTGTCAAGTTATTTCAAGAACGCCTCCACCCAGGCCCCGCGGTGGTGTCGGGACTACGAGCAAGTGTCTTATGGCGGTAACAACATCGTCAACACCTCTGTCTGCCATTTACAATTCCACCTACCGAACGACCTGCCGGCGCCGATTCTAATGTACTACCAACTCACGAACTTCTACCAAAACCACCGCCGATATGTCAAGAGCTTTGATCAGGATCAGTTGTCGGGAACAGCCAGAACTGCTGGGGATATCAACGGCAGCGATTGTGATCCTTTGGAGGGAGCGGTCGATCCGCGCGATGGCAACTTCAAGCCATACTATCCTTGCGGGCTGATCGCCAACTCGATCTTCAACGATACCATCCTCGAACCAGTACAACTCAACCCCGTCAACAGCGCAAACGCCAACGAGACATATTACATGAGTACCAATGGAACGGCGTGGAGCAGCGATGCAGACTTGTACAAGCCTACTTCATACGCTCTGGGCGATGCACTTCCGCCGCCGAACTGGGCAGTCCAGTATCCGACCTACAACGAGACCTTCCCGTACCCATCTCTGCACACCGACGACCACTTCCAGGTCTGGATGAGGACGGCCGGTCTGCCGACGTTCAGCAAATTGTACCGACGGAATGATACACAGCTCATGCAATCTGGGAACTACGAAATCAGAATCCAGGACAGTAAGTTTAGCCCCGCATTCGAGCGCGGCCATGGTATGCGAGGCTGACATTAATTTTCCTGCCAGACTTCCCCGTCCTTTTATATGGTGGCACCAAATCCATCCTCATCTCCACTCGGACGGTGATGGGCGGCAAGAACCCCTTCCTGGGCATTGCCTATGTCGTCGTTGGTGGACTATGTCTCGTGCTTGGCGCACTCTTCACCATTACACAACTCATCCGACCAAGGTACGTCATGTCGCGCCGTCTCTGACTGCCATCATGTAATTGAAGTCAGCTGACATCGGTTGTGTGCTCTACAGAAAACTGGGCGATCACAGCTACCTCAGCTGGAGCACAGAGGAGTCCTCCTCCGCTACCACGACGGGCAGAGCGCCGAGGCCGAATGAAGGTGCATGAACACATTGAATCTTGAGTCTGGGGGAAAATTAGAGTGGTCCATCTCATGAACGATACAGGAGTACCATGGCGTTTCAGGCGTTTTAGCAACATGAACCTTTTACGCCAATACCATTACTAGGGCTCGGAAAGGTGGCTAAAAACATGCGCTTTGAAAAGTCTGACACAAACCCCCTTCTACATCCGTTGCAGCATTCTTTCCAGCCTTCGAATATTGCCCGATTTCCTTTCGATCTCTGTAGGCGCCTTCGTATCTGATCGTACTACGCCCAAGACTGTTCTACAGTCGCTATGCTGAAGCTGTAGAGACGTGAGAGCATGGGATATGAGCTTTTCTGGGGAAAGGCCGGTGCGTGGCACTTCCGAGCAAAGACAGCATCACATGAACTCGCATTCCCGATTCGAGCAGATTAGGCACATATGTCATCTTGCAGCCATCAACACTAAAAGCTAAGGTAGGTACACAGCAACCGAGACAACACTCGAACACATGTTGGACTCTTCCATAATCTCCGTCCACAAAGAAGCAAACGTGCGTTCAGCAAAAAGCTAGACATCTTGAGCAAATACATCCCCATTGCAGGATATCCGCACGCTCAAGACAAGGACCCTTGCGAGTTCAGCAACTTCTGAACACCCGGCGGCAACGCCTTCGCCTTAGCCTCGCCCTCGCGCCGCGCGTCGGCCGCCTGGTCGTGCAGGGCGCACAACTCGAGCGTCTGGCTGTACATGCCGGCGGCGGTGGCGAGCCAGAGCGGGCTGTTGGTGCGCTTGGCGAGGGTGCGGGCAGCGCGGCCGTTCTGCTCGGCCTGGTTGCCGACGATGTTGTGGAAGAAGGCCTCGCGCATCAGGTTCAGGACCATGCAGAGGATCTGATTGTTCTTCATCGATTGCGCGGTGCGCACGGCGGACTCGAGGAACTGCTTCTTCTTGAGGATGGAGGTGGTTTCGTGCAGCTGCGCGGTCGTCGATTGCAGGATGTGGTAGGCGGCTTGCATGGATTTGTTGGGGTGTGAGCGGCAGTATGGCTCAAGGTCGTTCAGCATCTGCTGCGCGCGCGATTCTTGCTGTGAGAAGCGAGAGCGTAAGATCTGCACGTGGCTGAGCGACGCCAGCGCTTGACAGTCGCGCTGGATGGTGACGTCCTTTTTGGCGGTGTCGAAGTGTAGTTCGGGGGCTTCGTAAAGTCTGCTGGCCACTTCTATATCGCCCAGGCCATGATTGATGACCGCTTCGAGGTATTTGAGGAGAAGTGGTGAGCCTTTATCGAGCTTGACACTGTCATATGTCTCCGCCATGTCATTCTTCAGTTCTTGCAAGCTCTGGGAAGCAGATTTCCAATCCGAGCGATCACACTGAGCAAACATGAGCAGCAATCGGGAGTTGATGCTCATGAATGCCTGCCACTCCAGCTCAGTATTCGCCGAAGCCAACGACTGCGGTAGAGCTTCTCGCGTCTTGTGCATCTTCATCCCCTCTTTCAGGAAAGCCTCGGATTTCTTGTCTAAGTTGTTGTTGTATAGTCGTGCCAGACCACTCAACTGATATCCCACAGCCATAACTTGTGTCCTCGACAGCCATTGGAACTCCATCGCAGCTTGTCCGTCCCGTGACTTGATGATGCCTGCCGTGTCAAGTTCAATGTCCAGACTGCTCTGGCAGCCGAGTGGCACCAAGAATGATCCATCCTTGGTCCAGCCACCCTCCTTTGACTTGTCCATCGAGTCCTGCATCTGTTGTAGGCTCGACTCGATTTGGGACGGATTGAAGTGTATCAAATTGCAAGCGAGGCCGAGGCAGTCCATCAAGATGGCTAGCTGTGGAAGCTGCTTCATTTCAAACCCGAGTTGATGAGTTCGTGCGGCTGTAAGTGACCTTTGCGCAGACTCGACAGCTTCTGTCGAGCCAGATTGCAGGTGAATCACAGTTTCGAGACACGCGGCTGTGATTTGTAGAGCGACGTGCGATTTTTCAGCCGCTAAAGTCTGGATTGCGCTTGTGTTTTCCAATTGTCTGGGCGTGTCTGGAGGCGTGGAAAGCCGCAGTCCGAGCGAAATTCGTAAGAACCGGAATATGTACACCCAATGCAACAGCTTGGCTTCCGCTGCCTGTCTGACCAGGTTGTCTGTCATCTTCAACGCTGCCTTTGGTTTCGTCTTGAAGAGAAGCCGAACCTCAATGTGATGCAATGCGAATTTAGCCTCCATTAGACGACTTCTCTCGCACAATGCAACGCCTTTGCTCAGCACTTCGGCACATTCAGCATCATTCTCAGTCTCTTCAAGCATTAGACTCGCAAGTTGTAGGCGAATTCGAGCTTCCTTCCGAGCATCAGTCTGGCGGTAGTTCGTTAGTACTGCATGTAGACAGCCCATCCCCATGGCTAATAAGGCATGGCACTCGCTCGTTTGCTCGTTTGATGCGTTCCCCGAGGCGATCACACTGCTTTTGCTTTGAGCGGCACTGATGTATTCATCTGATAATGAGAGAAGCACACTCTGTAGGTCGACAGTCGGATCAAGTGTGGGATTCGGTGGTACCAGTTGCGATGAAGCAAGCTCGGTCAACGGAGACAAGGCCACCGGAACGTTCAAAGTGGACTCGCGTGCCCTCACTTTTTGCGGGATGGGCGCTTCACAGACAAGCCCGTCATTAGACTTCCTCCGCTTAGGTGATGGCGGTATCTCTCGTCTTTGCTGCGGAATAGCATGAGACTGCTTGGCCGCTGGGATCTGGACATGAGACACAGCACGTGGTTGGACCTTGGCAGCATCCCTTTTGGAGGCTGGGTTGTGGTTCTGAGCTGATGGTTTTGAAGGTTGCGAGCTGGCTGAACTTTTCGAGACGGCTTGTTGTGGTAGCAGTGGCGGAGATCGCTGCGCACCGTGGGGGCTTGAGTACGCAGATGGCGCGGACGCATTGCGCTGTTGTGAGATCCGGTAATCCGGTAGTACCTGAGCTTGATGATGAGCTTGCGACTGGGGTATGCCACTCGAGGACCCAGAAAAATGTGCCACTGGATAGCCTTGGTGTTGCAACGACGGGTGAACATCTCGTCTGACGTTGTTGGCTGGTTGGCCCCGAGGAGGTAGTGGCGACGGATACTGGTTCGGCGATCGTAGAGAGGTTCCGAACGTTGGGTTTGTATGCTGGGGATATCGAGCATTTTGGAACTGATGACCTTGGTAGTGGCTCGGGTACTGCTGGTGTTGTGGCTGCTGGTATGGCGGACCTAGACTTGGAGATGGCTGGGAAGCATGTCTCGCCGGTGGCAGTTGATGTTGCTGGTTCGATCTCTGATATGAATCGGAAGGGGGCTGACCCGGAAAGACCTGGGTTCCGCCGTATGCTGTTCCATTCACGTTTTGGTAGGCCTGCTGGCCTTGAGCATATCCGGCAGGTCCATGTCGAGAATAGTCCTGCTGCTGGCTTACACCTGGGAATTGTCCGTGATTCTGGATCGAGTACTGCGCCGGGTTGGAGTTGATGAAAGCATTTTGATTCTCATATGGTCTCTGCTGTGGAACGCCATCATAGCCACCATCGTAGCCATAAATCTGCTGGTTCGGGTAGCCTGGTTGGTAGGGCATTGTAGTTGGCACATCTACCTCATCCCCGTATTAGCCTGCCCCTTCCTCATGACACGCGAGGATTCAGTTATTCGTACGCCGGCAACCAGAGAAGACACTCCATGTACAAGTATGTACGGCATCCCATCGATGCCTCTTCCTTGTTGAGTTGGTCGAATCATGCTTAAATGTACCCGTGTCGCGAACGTGACACGCGTAAGCCCAGTCACGTACGTGACAAGGGACATCCCGAGCTCGGCTTTTGCATACTTCACTTCCTGAACTCCTTCCCACCACCTCGTTTCTACCGCCACAAACAGCACAATTGCATAGCGTTGTACATCACACCTAGTCTGTCATCGCCAGCAGGAATGAGGAGAGCAAGTAGAGTTCCGTCTGGGACTTCAAGACGTCAAATGGATCCGCATTCTCGATCATGTTACGAGAGACCGATAGTGCGCAAGTCGACCACTGCCATCGACCAGAACAACATGGCACCGGACTTCTGACATGTAGATTGTCGTTTGGAAGGATTCTTTCGAGACCAGCTTATACTGAAGTCGGTTGATGGGTGAAGTGCGAGGAGCCGAGCATAGACGTGACTTGAAGCCTTTCGAGCTGTAGAAGAGTCGCGAACCTACAGACCTTGTAGGGAAGTTTTCAATATGTCTCATGCAGATGGCTTTTGGCCGCAACATCAGTGGTGACTGTACGCTGCCACTTTCAATCCCATGCGAAGTGCAATGTAGTTGATGCATTGGAGACTGCCGAGCCTACAGAAGAGCTCGTGAGGTAAGATGTTTCACATAGTGATGAGATAACGTCGAGCAGTTCATTGTAAGGCATCCTTCGGATGTTGAATAAACACTTACAATACCCACAGCATCGGGACAAGATATACTGTACAGATGTGCTCCATAGTCTGAAATCTAGACAAATCCAATACATGTAGTCCGTTCATCATGCGGAGCTAAGATTCCAGGAATCCCGACCTCGTTTCCCCCACACTCGTCCAAGACATCATGATGTAAACCACTCCTCCCCACCGAACCTCCAAACCCCAAGCCATTGACACCTCTCGGCCGACCATGGCCTTCCTCACCGGCGCCCAGAGCGTCAAACTCACCCACTCACCCACGCCGCTCATCCTGCCCTCGAAGAACAATGGCCCCACGCGCGCCCTCTCGGAACTCGTCCACGACATCACGCCGCCGTGCAATCTGAACCCGTTCCTCTTCAACGGCCACCTGCAGACCGCGTGGACGGCAATGAAGTACGACGGTCCGCACATCCACTACAAGCGCCGCGTCTTCGCCTCGGACGACGCGCGCTTCGCCGGCCACTTCGCGGTCGATTTCGTCGTCGCGGATGCCAGCGTCGCGGCCAGTGGGGACAAGACGGCGGAAGACGGTGGAAAGGATGATGCGGGACTGCGCGAGGACCCGACCGGGATTGGGCACCATCGTCTCCCGCCGCGGACGACGTACTTCACCGAAAAGGAGTTCGAGGCGCTGGGGTCGCAGGATACGAAGCCGCTGCTGATCACGTTGCACGGTCTGAGTGGAGGCAGCTACGAAGTCTATCTGCGCCATGTGCTGTACCCGTTGGTCGCTGCGAAGGCCGAGGGGGCGGAGGCCGGGGGGCTCTCGGGGGGAGAGTGGGACGCGCTCGTGGTCAACAGTCGCGGCTGTGCCGGCAGCAAGATCACGAGCAACATTCTTTACAATGCCCGCGCGACCTGGGACATCAGGCAGGTGGTCAAGTGGGCGAGGCAGCGGTGGCCCAACCGGCCGCTGTATGGTATCGGATTCTCGTTGGGCGCGAACATCATCACCAATGTACGTAGCACACGTTGCGAGAGCACAAACAATGCAATACCTGAAACACAATCTCATGAATTTCCTTTTTCTTTCATCTAGTATATCGGCGAGGAAGGCTCATCCTGCATGCTCTCTGCTGCCGTCTCGCTTTGCAACCCGTTCGCACTCGAGGTATCGAACCGCATGCTGCAACGAACGTACATCGGCCGTGAAGTCTACAGCAAGACGATGGGCAGTTCCATGCGAGCGCTGTTCGAAACCCATGCCGAACAGATCCTCACCAACTCTTCCCTCGACGCTGAGCGCATTCGTAGCGTCAAACATTTGTTCGAGTTCGATCGCGAGGTTCAATGCGGGACTTGGGGTTATCCGACCGAGGGCGCATACTATCGAGACGCGAGCTCAAGCGATAGCATTCTAGCGGTAAGGATCCCATACTTGGCGATCCACGCGGAAGATGATCCCATCGCGTGTGATGAAGCCGTGCCATACGAAGAATTCCGGGTGAATCCCTACACGGTCCTGCTTGGGACTAGCGGCGGTGGACATCTCGGAGGCTATGAGTTTGGTGGTGCGCGGTGGTTTGTGAAGCCGGTGAGTGCTTCCAAAGTAGATTTGCCCTGATGTGAGATGAGCTGACGATGTGATAATGCCAGGCGGTTGCGTTCCTGAATGCGATTGCACGAGAGGTGGATTCGAAGAAGATCGAGGACCCCGCAGGAAGTAAGAAACAGGCCCCGAACCATTATGAACCGCCGTTCACGTACGAGCCCATGAAGCGTAAGGCATACTACGCCCAGGACGCATAAGCACCATGTTGGATGATATAGACCGTAGAGGTAGACTTGGGCGGGAATTCTCATGAAGCAGCGACTTCATCCGAAACTGACGCGCTTCCTTGGCTTGAACTTCCCACCGTCCTTCTTTCGTTTCGCATCCTGCTGGGCGGCCGCATCTGCCGAATTCTCGTCGCTGCTTGGGCGCTTCTTCTTGGAGTCCTTGATATCCCGCTTCCGATCCTCCAGCCCAGCTTTCTTGCTCTCCGCCCTTTTTTCCATCTCCGCTTTCCGTGCTTCTCGCACCTCCTCAAGTTGCCGTGCACGCATCATCTTGCTCTCAATATTCCCCTCCTTGTCTGCCATGACCATGGCCAAGATCGCGTTCATGCTCTCCTTGTCATCGACAAAGTTCTTGCCTTTCTTCACATTGGGCGCTTTCTGGATGCCCGTCGGACGGATCCCATTCAGCTGCGGCACATTCAGCTCCTTCTCGGTGTATCGCATGTGAGGAGGCTTTCTTTTCGTGGTGGTAAGTGACTTGGCGGATTTGGTCTTCTGCTGTGTCGGCTTCGCTTTGACGCCTGGCTTCGAGCTGGGCTTTTTGCTCCGTGAGCTGCTGCTGGACGATGTAGAAGGCTTCCCTGAGCGCTTCGGCGCACCTTTGCTCGAAGGCGCTTTTCCTCTCGGCGGTGCCATGTCGACTCAAGGTGGGTGCTGTTTGAAGACGGTATCGCTGTCTTCAACTTTTTTCTGAAGTGCTACAACTATAGCAGAAAAGTTCCCTCAGCCCTACGGTTTGTATGCGCCCGCCCGCGTCATCCCGGCGCGAACCTCCGGCTTCAGCTTCCAGGTCGTAGGCGATCTTCATCTGTACCTCACGCGACCAGCAAGGAAACAATTGCTTTTGAAGCAAGCAACGCAAGTCGACATGTCGAGCAACCGACTCTTTCGCTTCCCCAAGCCGGAATGGCTGAACAGCGCCAACTCGCGCACGGCTGGCATTTACCTAGCCGGCGCTCTGGTAAGACTTTCAAGCTCAATGCGCATGTTATGAGCACATAGCTGATCATATATCTATGTCTAGTTCTCCGTCTCGCTCTTCGTCCTCATCGATGCCGCCACGTTCTCCGGCTCGCATAAGAACGGCAGCGACTTCCACATGAACTTTGTCGACTGGATTCCCGGCATCTTCTCGGCGGTCGGCATGCTCATCATCAACAGCATCGACAAGACTCGCCTGTCCGGCGACAACTTTGCATACAGCGGAGACGGCGTGCAATGGACGGCAAGAGTCGTGTTGTTCATGGGCTTCGCAGCCATGGCAGGTGGTCTTGCGGGAGGTGTGACGATCATGGTGCTGAAGTATGTGGTGGCTGGTGCGGCGTGGCCAGCTTTATGGTTTGGAGTTGCGAACCTGGTTGCGAACGCGCTGGTGATGTTAAGGTATGGCTCTTGCTGTGTCCTAGCAACGAGGGGAAGAATGCTAACAGTCTCCTCCAGCTCGATTGTGCTTTGGGTCAGCCAGAACATGGAGGACGATTACACGTACAACCTGGCGTTGTAGTAACATTTGCGATGCGGACACTTAGCGTTCATCTTTTCTCAGGTGTAGTCCTACTTCTGCGTGTATCAACGACGATGAAAAGGTTCGATTTTCTTCAATGGCGCCTGTGCTTTCTCCACGAGGCGACGGCATTGCTTTTACGCCATTACAGAGCACCATGGATACTCATTGCACACCCAGTGCTCCCTCTGCTTCCCCTGACAGCAAAGCGATATCGCCAAATGTCCCCGAAATCGTAATGAAGTGATCATGGATCCTCACGATCAGAAGGTTCCGACGCTCGCGAATAGACTCTCCATCGCCCAGACTACCACACCACCTTTTCGTCAATGAAACCAGACCTCAGCACATTCTCCAGCACATCCCCCTCCCAATCCTCCATCCCAAATCCCTCTCCCACAGTCATCGATCAACACTTGACATACCTCGCCCCCACCTCCCCAGCCACCCACTGCGTGCCCCACGTGAGTCCCATAACCAAGAGAGGATTAATCTTCTTCTCGCCCGAAATGTAGCAGTAGCAGCCCGTCCACGCCACGCAGGGCACAATGCTGGCGAGGATGCTGTAGAGCAGAAAGTACGGCGAGTCGGCGACCTGGAGGTGGCAGAAGATGATGTCGCGGGTCAGGTGCAGTGTGGCGCAGAGCCAGGCGCACATGGCAAGGAGGACGGCTTTTTGGGCCGCGGAGAGAGCCATCGCGGACGCGTTGATGGGTTGATCAGAGGGTTTGGGCAGACTTTGTACAGAGGACTCTCATTGTGCGTATGCGTTCTTGGAAGTAGAGCTCGAGATGATATCTAGGTATGTTTGTGAAGTGACCGTTACATAAGGTACGGTACCTTATGGTCTTGGAAGTGAGGCGGTGAAACACGGTTTAAAGTCGTAAAGCTGCCGTCTCTGGCAACCTCTGGCTTGGCAATCTCCCAATGTATAGGTATTGCGGCATTGTGGTATTGTCGAGTGGAACGGGATCAGTATCCATCTCAATTTTATTGTGCTTCGTTGGTCTAAGCTAAGTTTTGCCTCCAGTCCTGTCGAAAATCTGTGAACAACCGCTCATGGCTTGTGCCACCCATCGCGGCCACCATATCTTGGCCGATCACCCTGATAATGATGGTAGCCTGACCCACCGCCATATTTACCCCAATTACCGCCTTTGCCATCGTGATTGTTCTCGGCACCTGGCTTCGTCGTCTGGCCTAGACCCAAGCATTCTGCCAGCTTGAAGAACACATCGATGTTGCCATAGACTCCACCGAAGATTTCATGGCATGGACCCATGGCGAAGACCTGATTGAGCAATGTGAGTAAGTGTTGTTCTGTGCGGCGCGTAGCATGGCAGAGGGATCATGAAGTGACATACCGGAACATCAGTGAGACTGTGCACGCCTTGTGCTGCGCTCGTGGGGAGCGTGCCATTAACAATGAAGCCGTTGACATTATCCTCGGGATTGACGAAGTTGTCGTCTTCTGGGAATCCAGAGATGTTCGTAGCGGGTAGTCGTGGGCCATCCTTGTGCACTATAGGCTATGGTCAATGCTCATCTCTACATCAGAGGCAAGTCACTCTCATCAACATTCCCTGATAGTTCTCCCGATGATCCGGGAAGGCGCCCACACCTTGCGCAAGCGTATATCGCGGATCCCAGTTGCTGGGGAAGTTCGAGTCGGCATATCTTAGATTGCCAGTGTTGACGTATTGTGACTCGCCGCTGTTCTGGTAAGTTCCAATCGCGTTTCGTTTCGCTCGATCTGTCTCCTGCGCATTTAGGTATTTGGTATCTACATTGCCAAAAACGTCGAAGCCGTGTCCATGATCGGCGGTGATGACGATCAAAGTCTCGTTAAGGATGCCCAGCTCCTCGAGGTGTGCGATGGAGTGCTTGATGGTGTCGTCCAGCTCGAGAAGTTCACCCAACGCGCGATCATAGTCCAAGACATGCATCTGCTTATCGATCGAAGCTGCCTCACTCATGATGAACCAGCCGTTGTCGCCAGACGACACAGCTTTATTGTTGAGGATATCGATAGCTTTGAGAGTCATTTCTTTGAGCCCTGGCTGGTCGATAGCATCAGCACCGAGACAGTCGGGGCTGTTTTCTTGCCCGACAAGGTTGTCGGTATAAACATTTCGATCAAGCCTATGCGACTTCAGTTCGGATACAAAAAAAGAACGCAGAAATGACACCTACCATTTCTCCATGTTGGACGTGGAGAATATACCAAGCGTACGTTCGTCGTCGTTCGCAGCTTGAAGTGCGGTGTTGTTGGACACGAGCTTGTAGCCGGCCTCTGCGAAGACCTTGTAGTAATTAAGGTCCATGTATGTCTCACCACCCACTTCGGGACTGCAAAAGTTCTCCGCACCACCGCCTGTCGAGCTGTCAGTACAGATCCATCCATTCGACTTCCGAGACGCTGACATACCAAACAGGACATCTGGCCCGCTCCAGTCCGTCGAAGTGTAGTTGACGATTCCGTGGATGAACGAGTCGATTACTGCACCGTACAGATCGCGATCCCTCGTATGCGCCGTCAAAGCGCCAGGGGTGGCATCGGCGATGAAGGCTGTGCTCACGATACCGACATGTCCTTTCCAAACTCGATGGAAGATCTCTGCGATGGTTTCAACTTTTGGGTCGTCAAATGGGTCTTCAGAAGAATCTGCATAAACGCCAAGGGCGTTGACAGACGACTTGTGACCAGTGTACAACGCAGTCGCACTATTGGCAGAGTCCGTGATGAACGAGTCCAGAGAGTGCGTCATCTGGTGTCCTGCTCTGCTGTTAGGTCGCAAAGTAAGAGGGATACGGTGTTGATAAGTAACTCACCAATAACCGGGAACTTGTCCATGGCCATCGTGGTTTGATATCTATGAGCAGGAACATACATCAATAACCTCGTCCAAACAAGATCATATCTCACGGGACTCACCTTCCGTTGATCTGCTTGTGTCCGATCAACCTCGCGGCCGTAATCATGTTCGCGGTCATGCCGTCTCCGATGAACAAAAGCACATTCTTAGTCTTCCGCACGTCTGCAATGTCTCTGACCAGCCAGTAGGCGGTCGTGCTGGTCCCATTGTAATGGAGTGTAGCCTCATACTCGCCAGGCTCGTACAGCGCGACTCGTCTGTAGGCTTTACTGGCGACATTGACCACGCTCGGGGTGTCGGCGTCTCGAGCAAACAAATCCTCGTACCATTCGAAGCTCCAGGACTCCAGCTCCGACTCGTCAACGGAGAAGAACTCGGTCACTGGTACAGCAGTCTCTCCGACCTTGCCGACAGTAAAAGTGAAGTCCTCATCAGGTACACCATCGGTAGCTTCTGATCCGTTCACTGGCGCATGGACTTCGAGACGAATGTCGAAGTATTGCCCCGCGAGGAAATCTTGGGCGTCAGGCGGGAGGATACATCCAAGAGTTGGGCAGGCTCCGAGACGCTGGAAAGTCTGCGCAGACACGGTATGGAGGCACGCAGCAGCGACCAGACTCAGGATACGGAAACTCATGGCGAAAGAAGACAGCAAGTATGATGAGATGAGGATTGCCCGGGCGAGCAGCAACACCTACTATATATCCTCCAGCGTCTTCGAACCTACATTGCGCCCTGGATGCTATTGCTTCGCCAATCGACGCGGTCGACGTCCTTGGCATCTAGCTCGGAGGAGGAGGTCGGCGCCCTCGCTGCTCGTCATGCTTGCCGTGTGCAATGTACCATGCGACGGCAGCATGGCCAGACATGAAGATGTCGCTCCTCAGCTCGCATTCGAGGCATCGCAATCACAATGCCCAGGATGCAGCACGCCGTGTCAGGCAGTACAAGCCATCGTCTTGGCTGCGGGCACCTCGTGGCACTTACAATGACTTCCTGTGGTCGCGCAGCATCAGCCACTGTTCGAATTCACGACTGTGCCAAGTACACGCAACTTGATACTGCGTCCCAAGACTCTTGGAGATTCTTGGGCAGCGGGGATGGATCGAGAGAAGACGGGATGTAGTATGGTGAAGTGATGCGGTTCGAAGGTGTAAGGATGAAGTCCAGACGAGCAAGTCCACGTGCGTGGATGATTTGCCATTGGCCGTGATCACAAATACAACGTGCGACGCGTGAATTCACCCCACGCGAATGTCGTGAAGTGTACATCCATGTTATGAGCATGCATGACTTACACAGGCATAGGTTTACTTGGTGGGTTTTAAGAATCACTGGAGATGGAATGACAAAACTTCTTCATTAATACCGGATATGCATTCGTCAGATCGTCAAGTCGTCACGCTACGTGTAAACGAATATGCCGCCACTCGAGCACCGATCGCTTCCTTTTGCGCCTCAGCCCAGTATGCTCATAGCGTAGAAGAATAATTAAAGAGCCTCCCAAAAGGTGAAAAAATGCGCGATCATTCTTCGTCGTTGATCTTTTTTGTGATGAATATCGAACCACTCATCACCACGCCTGCTCAGCAGTTTCCCCACTGGGGACAAGGTTTCTGATCGCCCATCGCCAGTCTCCGTCGTTGGACCTAGGCGCACCATCGGTGGGGAACCATTTTTCGCAACGCTTTCTCCAGATGGCCTCCTCGTCTCTCTGGACCTGAATGAAGCGCGGACCAAGATCAAATTCTTCAGGCAGCTCGGCGCCAACGGCCGGCCCACCAGGAAAAGCGTCGGCGGCAATGGAGAGAGGACTAGCAAGGCCCATCGCAGACCCACCAGCCAAAGGAACAGGAAGCCGACTCTCATTCTCTTTTAGATCTTCGATACCGGCAAACGCATCCTCCTCGTCCCCATCAGTGTTTGACGGACTCATCAATGGTCCAGAGGCATCACGGCCAGCCTTGAATTTGAGCCACTTCATCTGATGTGGGTCGAACACCATGCCACCGTTCACTTGCACCCCAGCGGTTCCACTCATCGGAGCTATGAGAGCTGGCCTCGGTGGAGACGATGACAGCTCAGGCTGATGACTCAGGTACGAGGAATGTTGGCGGGTATGGTTTGTTGGCGTTGGCGTATGTAGAGGTGGCGGTAGGTCAAAATGATCCAAGGTGTTCTCGTTGCCCTCCCACCGAAGGGTGTTTGGGTTGTAGATCATCCCTTTTTCAGCTGGTAACACAACAAGGGTCAGCCAAACAGAATGATTACGTTTCAGTTGGAATGGACTTACTTTTGGCCACTTGAGGGCCCATGCCTTTGATCAACGTCGGCTGGACCGTTCGCTTAAGCCTTTGCCTCTGCGCGCTTGGGCTTGTATGAGGACTACGTGCCGCGATTTGTGCCTTCCAATTAGTGCTCAAAGGCATCAAAGGACCTTGGCTTCTAGGCCGTGGATTATTTGTGGGCATCGTGCTGTTTGAGACGTTGCCAGTGCTGTTCGTGTTGTTCAGGCTAGTGTTGCTGAGGGTCTGTTCTCTAGCTCTCCTGCTCGCTGCAGTATCTCG
The DNA here is from genome assembly GCA_002786065.1 of Microcyclospora pomicola. Taxonomy (NCBI): domain Eukaryota; kingdom Fungi; phylum Ascomycota; class Dothideomycetes; order Capnodiales; genus Microcyclospora; species Microcyclospora pomicola. The sequence goes on from NHNY01000015.1 coordinate 86,503, forward strand.
CAAATAGCTTGGCGTGTAATTTGCTGCCTCGTATCCAAAAGTTTTTGTTGGGCTAGATGGTGTTCTTGGTGCAGGCGTTGCTGCCAACATCCGATCAGGAATACTCCGCCGGGAAGCGTCTTTGATATCGCTACGACTTTGTGTCTGCCGTAGTCCAGGCACTCGTGACTGGCCTTTCGCCACGGGCTGCTTCATGTATTTGCTCTCTTTGATCGTCGAGGTTGGCAGGTCGTCGAAGATTTGAAGCTCGCTGCCATCACCAAAGTTACGTTTCCGAGCGGGCCTTGTGACGGTCCGTTTTGCAGCGGCTTCGCGTGCCAACGCAGCAGGGGCGAGGTCTGGTCTCGAGCGAGACCCTCGCGATGGAGTGTCGGGCACGTAGGTTGTGGAAAGACGTGAATGTGGGCGCAAGGGTGGTGATTGGGCACCTCGACGATTGTTTGGATCTGAATCGCGGCGAAGATGGTATGGCATGGCTCGCTGTGCTGCGGCATTTGACGGCTGCGGACTAGATGCATCTGAAGCCTGGAAGTACAGGCTGGTCTTGTGAGATGGCACAGACGCAGTAGGCCGACCCAATGCTGGCATAGATCGCTTAGATCGAAGAAGCTGGGCGCTGGTGGTCATCGGCTGACGCCTCTCGCGAAGATTCTGAGACGCACCATTTTCGAAAACAGGCTCAAGACGTGAACTTGAAGGCTTGGACCCCGAGACCGGACGTGGTAGGTGTGATCGCGCGTGTAGTGGTTTATCTGACGCCTTTTCGTGAAAGCTGATTGTAGTCGCAGTGCGGTGTGCAGGCTGACTTTGCTTGATTGTGGTTTTGACCTTCAGATTCTTGTTGATGTTCCGCTTACGATTGTCCAGGAAATCGCCGTTGCCAATATCAAAGTCGTTCAAGAAGTCGTCGTTGTCATCTGACAGCAATTTCGATTTCTTGTGGTGGTTCATGGTCGAGGGCTGCTCGATCGCAGGACTGGCCTGTGACATGTCGGACAGCTCTGCATCTGCGGCGCGTCGCTTCTTCAATATAGCCTCGAAATCCATCGGGCCTTCGGGCAGCTCGAGATCCTTTAGATCGTCCTCTTCACTTTCAACCATGACCGAGCCCATGCTTGGGCTCATTGCTGAAGCCGAGGAGCTTCGTGCACGAGCTCCACTTGTTGATCTCGCAAATCGAATGCCGAGACTTCCTTCCAGATCGTCAAAGTCATCCATCTCTTCAGTCTCCTCCTCTCGTTGTCGCGGCTTAAGCGTCAGACCACCACTATCAGGCATTTCCAGGTCGTTGTCCCAATCATCTGCCACGCGTTGTCGCGACTTCTTCTTGCCCAATCTCTTGATTGTGCCGCCGAGCAGTGCACTCGAGGGTACGTTGTTAGGTAGAGGGATGCCGGCGCGCTTCGCCGATTGCATAGCCAGACTCGTGGAATGCTCGTCGTCTGGGGTAAGGACTACGTTCCAGTCGTCGTCACCTCCAACCGACTCGGATCGTACGCTCAAGCGGGATGAGATGCTGGTGTTCGCGCCGATGCTGGTGCCCACACTGGCCTGGAAATCTCCTTGGAAGTCATTGTCGTCCCAGTTCTCCACGGTCATGGCCATGGCTCCTCCTCCTCGTCGGCGCAGATCCCCTGCCAAGTCGGGGTCGTCAGTCGTCTCAGGGGTTCCCACCCTTAAGAGGCGTGAAAAGTTTCGCGTGCTACTATGCAGTGCCGGCAGAGCGTATATGCAGGAGTATAGCTCCAGCGGTGCAAATAATAATAGAGGCGGTCGGGAGGGTGGCAGGAAGACCACACGTGTGAGCGGGAGCGGACCAGGCCGCGCCCTTGCGACCCGAGCTTGAATGATGAATCGGTCGAGTATCGTCAAGTATACATTCACATGTATAGCACATGCACCCTTCAGATTCTTGACTTTCTCGATATTTACATGAGTTCCGAGCGTTACAATCAATGCTGGTCCTGGTTCGTAAGATGATGTATGTGAAATTGTTCCTTGACAACCTGAACAATCCTTTCTGCGGAAGACCAAACACTATTGCAGCCTAGCAGGCAGGAGCCGCAAGGTAGGCTTCAGCGACGCACGAGCCTCGCGGCTGTGGACATGAGGCATAACGCACTACGCCTATATATGAGATATCTCCCTACGCAGAAACCTGCCGTGCTCAAGCAGTCAGGGGTGGACATCCCGGTTGTCTCCATCTGCGAGATCACATGTACTCGGACTGGCACCGAGCACGATGACATCTCCTACATCCCACATTCTGCGCATCAAGCAGTCAGCCACGAGTGGCGCAAATGTCTTGCTTCATGTCACTCAAACGAATTCCGGATCATTAGATCTGAAGCTGATCGCCACCGAGCAAGAACATCTGTATCATGGTTTCATCAAAGAGTCCATCCTCAAGTCACTCCAGGCAGAACGTTATATAGGAACGCTTGAGGAGTTCAAGAGCATACTGAGGACAGCATTGCTGCAAGAAGAACCCGACAAACCACTTGACAATGTGGACGATATTGAGATCACAGCGGCGATAGATGATGATACGCTTACCGTCAATGTTCGGCGGAATACGGTTGGCATCAAAAGTCCCATCTGCTCGATCATCTGCATCCAAGACGATGAGAGGGAAGCCATCAGTTTTCCCGAATGGGTGGACACAGCGCTTGCTGCATCAGAGAGTGCACATGCTAAACACCGAGCATTGCTGGTTTCTGCATCTTCATTCGAAGAACAAATCTTGAAGTTGACGGCACAGCTGGACGATCTCGTTGCCGCTAAGAAAGCTCATGAAGAAGACATGCTGAAGAAATTTGCTATGTTGTTGAATGCCAAGAAGTTGAAGATCAGAGACCAACAACGATTGCTTAGCGATCTCAGCTCTGACCAAGGAAGAAATCATACAGCTGGCTATGATGGTGTGAGAAGACAACGTGCTGATGACTCGGAGACGAAACCAACGACTGGCCGTCGAGCTATGACCAAGACCTCGCGCGCTGGGAAGAGGAAAGCGACTGATGATGACGATGGTGACGAGATCATGGCCGATAGGGCTTCTAAGAGCGATACAGAAGACGACGATCCCGCCATCAGCACGCGACAAAGCACACCCATACCGGAAGCTGATGAAGACAGCGCTGACGACGCATTCACAGCCGCCTACCCTCTTTCTCAGGCTGATCAGCATGGTACCCAATCAGGGGATCGTCATGAGGGTGTGAGACATACGAAGAATTCTGGTGGCGGCGAGACAGCAGAAATTCCACCGCAAAGAGTATTACCGTTTGGCAAGGCAAAGGCATCAGCGAACACCATGAACGATGAATCTACAGATGACGATAGTGACGAGATATGATCAATGCAGTTGCAAGCCCAGGATTTATCAGCTTTCTGTTTCATTTCAGGCAACTAGCGGAGTGCTACTGGCACAATTCATAGACGAAGATGGGCTGACTCCTGTAATATCAGTCGGTCTTGCCGATGGAACTGCGGTCATGATACCTTGGCTGATCCGTGAAGGTAATCGATCTGAAGTCGTCGTTGCTGAGGCTGTCGTATGACTATCCTTGCATCCGAACCATCCCGGGGTTTTGCAAGTAGACGTTTGGCCTGTCGATGTACTCGTCGAAGACATTTGAGAAGTCGATGTCTGGTCTAAGCAGCCCCACCATCCAGGAGTCCTGCAAGTTGCCGTTCTGGTTCTTGTATGACTCGTGACTCCAGTACTAGTAGTCGGCCTGTCGTCACTGCTGTTGCTGTTGAAGAATTTCCATTTCGAGCAATCAGAGCAGTCGACATCCACTATACACTGGGGCACTTCCTCATACTTCTGCAACACATCTTTGATGACGCCAAGAATGCCGTGCGTGCGAGCGCTGACTCGCCAACCGAGATCATTGACGGTGTCATACTGACAGATCTTCCCTGTATGGCAGAGGCCTTCAAAGGCATATCCTTTCCAGGTGCAGAACGCGAATGCCGAATTGCAAGTGCCCATGAAGATCGGGTCGGCAGTGTGACCATAGTGGTAGATGCCTAAGTCGGAGGGCTGCTGATGTGACCCAATGCGATAGCCAGGCGGCGAGGGCAGATGAAGACGCGAGGCTGGCAATGCATCGGGATATGCTTCGAAGGTCATGACTGGCAGACCGTACGTCAGGCCGAGCAATGCACTAACCACTCCCCCGAGGGAGTGCCCAGTGACCCATATATTGGAGCCCGGATAACGCTCCGAGACTTGGTGATACAAGTCACGCGCGGCAGAGTAGTAGCGGTCCTTGCTTTGAAGGGAGTCGCATACGCAAGTCGAATTGCAAGTGAATGCGGAAGTCATACAGTTACACGCTTGTTGCCACATCCACTGTCCGCCTTGGCCGCAGCAGCATGAACCGAAGATGTTGTCGTTGATCTTGTCAGGGTGGTCGGTGTCATTGCCACCGAAGAATGTCACCGAAGTCCCCTTGATTCCGATCACAATCGTCGAGTTCGTCTGGTCCGCATAGATGTGGCCTCTCAAGCCGTTGAGGTCCCATCCAAAGCTTTCGCTGTGGTTCCAACCGCCTGCGACATCCTGCCAATCCCCAGCGAAAGGTTCGGTCACGTAGGCGTTAGCGGCCATGCGTGCGAATGATAGCACTGTAGATTTGTCGCTGGTGTTCGGCCCGTATATTTGATCGAGTGACCAAGCATCATCAGGTAACATCATCGGACTGCCGTACCAGCGAGCGTGCGCAAGTACTTCATCGATCGACTGTCTACTGCGATCTACCATTCGTTGGATTCGCGTGGATGTGCTGCTGACCGGGTAGACAGACCGAGCCGATGTGATTGCACCATCATCGTCCAGCAGTGTCATTTGAGAACCTTCAGGAATGTCCACATAGCGAGCCAGTCCTGGGAAGTCGTAGGTGCCGTGGTGATAGATGTGCCGAAGCGTCTGCCATCAAGTCAGTCTTCCCGATCGTGGATTCAGCCCTGAGAACGACGACGACACACAAACTCTAGCAGACTCTCTTGTGATGCCCGTGGTACATCTGCACGTAAGCCAGAGTAAGTAGACCAGCCTGACGAATCAATTGGTATCTGCAGCTCCGGAGATGAGTCGGTTGCCCATGCTACTGTGACGAGGCACAAGAGCACCAGCCGATCAATAATCCTAATACTCATCCTTGCAGTTCCTCCAGTAATGACTTGAGAAGAGCGCTTTCGCTCCGCATTGTGAATCGCACTGTAAGGTAAGGATGTTCCGCCGCTCAGCTGAGGCAACTATGATTGCGAACGCGACATCGAAGGATCGCGAGGTGGGGGCATGCAGAAGCTCAACATCGACTTCCTCCTCTTATATGGTCGGAATATGCCCTGTCTCAGCAAGTAGATAGATGTAAGCAGTCACATTCTCATCGCTGTCGCGAACATTGAATGTACCCATCACATATCTCGAGATGAATGAAGTCGAAAACGGGAAGTAAACATGACCTAGAATCTGATGAAATTGCGCCTGCTAAATGCTAAGGTACCGTCCATGTTCAAACGCCTTTGCTATGCTTTCGAACCGAGATATGACACCAATAAATGCTTTCCGCCACCACATCACCGACCGCCTGATCATGTAACCCTTTCATGTGCTGTCGTTTCGATTGTCAAAAACCCGGTAGAGACTGTGCTGCGTCCTGGTGTCCAAGACTTGAAGAAGAGAAGAAACATGCACATAAGCTGAAAGATAAGTGGAAAGCCGCTGGGGCAGTTTGACCAACCTAGGTCGACACGGTGAAGGTAATGACCACATCGTCGGTGAAGTTGCACGTGCCGAGCGCGGACTCTGGCGGCTGGGTCTGGTCTGGGGGGTACACGTTGTTGACGTCGTAGTCGTCGTTGGGGCCGATGGAGAAGGAGATGCAGCGGCCGCCGTTGCCCGGGTCGACTGGGTCAACGGAGCGGGTGAAGCTGATCAATGGGTCATCGTTGGGCGACCCGGTGGCTGGTCCGTCCTGGAGGCAGTTGTTGCACGACATGTCGTAGCTGAGCGTGCCCGACTGGCTGACCCACTCCATTTGGAAGATGCTGTTGGTGTAGGTCGTTGGGTCGGTGCCAGGGGCGCCCATCTTGAGGCTGTACCCGTCGCCGTCTGGGCCAACGGGGAGGTTCTGGGCTGCGTCACCAGGGTTGAGTGTGCCGGGCCCGGCAACAACACCGCTTGGGTTGTCGGTTGTCGCTTGACCGACGACGATCCACGGGATGGCCTGGTTGGAGTCGTTCACGAAGTTGACGCTGGCAGCCGATGCCATGGCTGCCATAGCGGCGGAAAGAATGACAGTCTTGAGAGACATTGTGGTTATCGTAGAGATGCTGAAGTGAAATGAAAGACTAATGATTGAGATCGAAATGAATGTGAAATGAGTGTGGAGTTGTGCTTGCTGATGGAGATTCCAACTTCGTGGACATCGAGCCGATACTTATACCATCGACCTACGGTTGCATGGTAGAGTCACCCATCAGCAATCCTACGTACTGCCTCTACTCAGGCCACGAGAGGATGCCATGGCCATTCTGTTAGCGGTGGTCGGCCGATCCCTTGCTCAGAGCGCCATGCTCCTGGAGATGTCCTCAGCTCGTCGTGTGGGCATGAGGTTACGGTAGTGTTCTTGGCGACCATCCTGGCTCCAGGTCCAGACCTCGAGCGAGCCTTACTACGAAAGAGAGCACCGCCGTGGGCGCAAAGTCTCGCTCAGCGGCAGCATTGAAGTTGGATCCTCAACGAACGCAGATGCTGTACGAAAGACCGCAAGAAGTCTTCCATCCGCCTCGAAGGAACTGAGGACCACTCCGTCAATATCCGAGCTTGGCAGCCACTCGCGCTGCGGCACCAAGCATTGTCTGCGTCGAGCGGTCGTCGCAATGACTGGTCTTCGTAGTCCTAGATGATTTCGATCCCATAGTGCCTGTTGTCTTACCACAGTAGTTTCCTGTGATGGATTCAAGGTGCGCGCAAGAATACGCTTCCGGGCTTGTGTTGGAAAGCTCGATCCCGCATCTCACAGACTTGCCATCTAGTGCTGAGAGTGATGGACGAGGGATCCCTAAACGTATATGGGTCAGCATGATACGAGCGCAGTACTCCATTTCTGCCAAAGTGCAATGTCACGTTACGTCTCTCGCTCTGAGAATTGTGGTACACTGAAGCAATTTGATTCTCATGATGAATGGTGCGCGCGGAGCACTGCTGCTTCCACCACGGCTCAGGTAACCATGGCAGATGTTTGCCGAAGTGGCTTCCTTATCGAGTCTATCCAAAACATGCTTTATTTCGGCAGTCTAGCTCGTGGTAATCTGAAGTCATCTAACATCAACGATGTTGTTAGATTCCCTACATGTCCGTGTAGTTAGAGGAATGGATCCTGACGACGGCCAAAAGCCGACCGTCAGCCTGCTCCCACAATCCCCTGGGATCGCGCCACACGAAGCGCCGGCACACCAACAGCACTTTGTCTCAAGAAACGCCACGGCATTATAATTGGCACATACGAGTGTGAGCATCAGGAAGTTGTCCCGTAGTAACCTCATGGCAAGCAAATCATGATTCTAGGATATCTGAGGGTCTTGGCGATGTCGCTCCCGCAGACAAACACTCTCCGAGGTAGCATCGTCCGCTACGTTGTAGTGTCGGAAAAGCGATTTATACGCCTCCTCAATTTCGAAGTCGCATTCCGCCAGACATCTTCTCCCGGTGATATGAAAGTAAGCTCGATGGACTCAAGCGACCTGGCTCGCGTCTCTGGCATCCAGACCCACAGCACAGCCAGGGTGATGATCGTCAACCCGGCGAACAGAAAGTATGGACCTGAGGACGATCTGGTGAGAAAGATTGGCGTGATAAACGCGACAAGGAAATTGGTAAACTGAATCGGACAAGCATTAGCATTCTCCGCAAGTCTTAAACCCGATGAACACAGCCGGACTTACGAAATTCAATGCTTGCGCCATGGCATTCGCTGTTGCTCTATTGCGAGCTGGCTGTATCTCACTGGCATAGGTCTTGCCTACGATACCCCAGGTTGATGCATAACTCAGAGCGAACGCGATGATGAGTACGATGACCGTCCAACGGCCGGCACCATGGTATCGGTGAACGCTGTGAGAAGCATACAGGCCGCCGACCACCAGCATGCAGAAAGCAAGCGTCAAGCCACCAGCTATGACTACGGTGCGGCGTCCAAATTTGTCGACCGTCAGGAATGCTGGGATTGTGATCGCGAAGATCAAGATACCAGTGACACCAGAAGCAACAAACGATGCGGTGTCATTGGAGAGGCCGGCTTGAGCGAACAAAGTTGGAGCATACTGGTGAGCGCTGTCAGTCATGTCTATAAACTGGAGGTTTGGGTCACTTACAAACAGTACCCCATCGATACCGCAGAGCTGTACCATGCCGAGGATGAACAGTGCCAGCAGCGTGCGGAGGCGGTACTCTTTACGAAACAAGTCCAGGATAGCATCCCTGCTAAACGGTTTGGGGGTCTCTGAACGGGTAACGGCCGGGCTCTGACCAACGCCGGTGACCTCAGCTGGAGAATCAATCATGATCTCGCTCTCAGCAAGACCAAGCTTCTGCATATTCCGTTTAGCTGTGCGGACGTCCGCCTTGGTCAGTAGCCATCTGGGCGACTCAGGTAACAAACAGCACACCAAAGCAAGCAGGGCGCCGAATACAGCCTGGATGATGAAAGGTAAGCGCCACTGCATTTCGTCCGGCAGGCGAATTGTCCCGTAACAAGTGAAGTATCCAGCGCACACACCAGCCGTGACCAGTAGTTGTGGCAGAGCCACAAACATGCCACGCCGAGCCGTGGGCGCAATCTCACAGATGTACACGTTGAGGTTACCGAGATAGAGGCCCTCTCCGACACCAACAAGAGTTCTGCCTACGAGCAACATGGTCAGGTTGACGGACCCGGCTTCCAAAGCCGCGCCGACCGTGAAGAAGATCGCGCCAGCAAGCACGATGGCCAGATGTCCGTGTCGATCCGCCAGCAGTCCGGCGACCAGCGATGGGAAAGTTCCAGCAAGAAGCAGAATCGAAACGGTCAACCCACGTATAGCTGGTGATAGGAAACCAATGCGAGTTTGGAAAGTAGGCATCTGGGTGATGGCCCCAATCGAACCTGTATCGAAGCTGTACCGTGATCATCTCAGCACTATCTATCACTATACAAACCATCTTGACATACCCATTGAGAAAGCCGCCGATAGAGATGAAGAACGCTGCCAGAAAATATTGTTTTGGGTGCAGGATATGATGGGTAACGCTCAAGGTGCGCTGCCATATCTGCTTAGTGAAGGCCATCATCATCTGTCGAAGTTCTGTATCTTCTGTGAAAGGCGTGCAGACGACCAAGATGGAGTGATCATGTTGAAATCCGCCGAGTGAGACTCGACGGGACCTTCTTGTATTTCTACATCTTGTAGGTGCAATTGATTATCACGGTGTCTGCAGTTGTAACTCCAGTTGTAACTCCGCGTTACGGAGTTGAAGATCACCTACCGCAGGGACGGTAGCTGCGCTGCACGGCATGCCGTGTCACGAATCCATGGTTCGGCTCTTATCTTTCGCTAAGAGCCTATAGATATCATCACCAGCTTCACAGATGTTTGTAGAAGTACCGTATGTAGTACGTCGCAGACCACAGTGACAGACTACCTCTAGTTGACGCGACACCAGCTCGTTAGTGTAGACAGCAACACAACTTAGGCAGACCCGAATCTGATATTACAGTATCTCAGGATATCCTATGATGATACTAAGCCACGATTCAAGACGACTTCCGGACTCGCTGCTCAGATTCTCGCTCAAGCCGTTACAGCTATCGCAAGTCTGCCTTCTCTCGTGAAACACAATGGTACAGCTCCTCTCAGCCACGTTGACCAATGATCTGACCCATGTAGTGATTGTACAAGGTAGCCAATGATGACCGGCACTACGACAACTGCTGTGTCAGCGACTTGTAGTCGATCTCGCCTTGGGCTCTGAAGCATATTCGCATGCTACGAGTACGAGCCAGATGATGCTATACTCGATCGTTCGCGCAGGTGAATCTCTTTTATGCATGCCGATCTGAGTCTGCTGCACGTACGCGATCTGTGGCGAAAGCTACGGACAATGCTTGTTCATGTCGGTACGTTTGTCATTCGAACTGTGCTCCCAATAGGACCCAGCTGATACCGCCAGTCTTTAGGCGGCGAATGAGGCCGGTGTATAGCCGCGATTCTCAACGCCTTCTCTCACCTTGATACGAGCAAAGTCGTGTTGCAAGATCTGCCCGAGACGATGCAATTGCAAAAGCTAGCTCAGATCTGCCTGCCGCGACGGTCAAGATGGCGCACGATTTCACAACGTCGCGGCCCGACAAAGAGATGGCTTTGACAAAGCTCTTGACCGTGGCAGTATTGAAGAGGACGAACGTGTGAATCTCGATATTCAACACCGCAGGGAATCATGGAAGTTGTGTCAGCCTAGAGATTTGATGGCATGGTAAATGGACGTTGCAATGATCGAGTCGAGGGAAGTCAATGGACATTCAGGTGGGTATCATGCTCATATCCATGATATGAGGCTCCATACGGCGACGCGCGAAATCGGTTGAAAACATGACTACAGGACTGTCTCTGAGAAAGGCGATCCATTTATCCTCTCCGTCGGGTACTCGGTGTGCTGGACGAGCCTTTCCCTTTGCTCCCACTGCTCTTGGAGGCGTCTGCTACATTTTGTACAGCCTTCTTGCCGTTTGCCGTAAGCTTCGTTTGTGTTGTACTCTTGCTTGCTGGAGCGTTCCAGTAGTATAGCATCTGCGCCGCAAGGACGGCGTTCAGTAGGAAGCCAGAGATGAAGCCGTAGAGGATAAGGTTGTCGTCGACTTCTTGCAGCGTGGTGAAGATACGAGAAAGCGAGCCTGCGAGGTAGTTGAAGACCTATATTGGAAAGAGAGCGTCAGCTTGAATCTCCGATGTGCGATTGATAGCGTCCAGTGAGGCTCAACCTACTGCAAACGCCGACAACTGCCCTGTCCCGCCTTCGCGGGCGATCGTGATGATCTGGGGCAATTTCGACGCGACTCCCAGGACACCCGCGCCCGCCTGCAAGATCTGCAGCGTCGGCATGGGCGTCACGCTCTCATTTAGCAGCACATATGCCGCTCCCGCCAGACCAGCCAGGAACACCGCGGCCATGGGCGCTTTGTCGGAGTACTGCAGCACGAGCACGCTGATGGCCACGTTCTGCAGCGCGATCAAGCCCATCTCGCCATACGTGCTGATCGGGAACTCATTGCGGTAGTTGTACACCAACGAAACCAGGTAGGACGACGTCTCCAGCAGGTAGCTCAGGAAGGAGATGCCCTCGGCGGACTGGGAGTTGAGCAGCTTCAGCAGCTGCGGGATCTTGACGATGCTGCTGGCGCCGATGATGCCAATGCCTAGCCCTTTGGAGATGGCGAGCTTCAGACAGGCGCTGTCGGAGAGGTTGATGTTGTTCACTAGAGATGCATAGCACTTGTCGCCGATCAAGGACGTGCCGAAGGAGACCAATGGCGCCGGAAGATTGTGGGTGATCGGAGTAAGGAGTGGTCGTAGATTCTGTTCCAAGACCTCCATTATTGAGGCGAAAGTGGTGATGAATAAGCGACGAAAGATTTAACGGCTGAAGAGAGAAGGACTGGAATGGGAGAAATGTAGAAAGACTGTGAGAAGGGTGAGGCAATCAATGCTTGTACAGAAGTAAGTTGACAAGTAAACATATAGAAGTGATATTTACTGCTCTACGTTACTCCAGTTGCATGTGATGAGAGACCAGGAGCTATGCTCGAAAGGGGAATCCGACTACGATCCCCTACCTTACATCATGCACGACACTTGTCTCCCGGATCATTCGTTCTGATTAAGGTCATGCAGTAGCAATACCTACTTAGCTCGATGTACTGCCTATTGTGTGTGAACTCCGATGTCCACTCGCTCGGATTTCGGGTCAGCGATGTTGCGAACCGGGCTCGGCGTAGCTCTACGTCGACGAGCTCGTAAGGTCTCCTCATCGAGCCACCGATGATTGCGACGGTACGTGTTGTTTATATACAAAGACACTATCACCATTCCATCCACACTGCAGTAGCATTGACTTGTCTCTTGTATCAAAGTCTTGTGCATGTGCGAAGCAAGCAGATCTGAGCGTTCATTCTTTCACCCTACAAGCTTCTGACCTGGACAGCTCAGGCTTTGTGCCACCTCCCTCCCTGCCTCTTTCCATCCCTCTATACTGACTGAACATTCGCAAAGATGTCTGCAACCGACGTAGATGTCCTGATCATTGGGGCCGGCATGTCTGGTTTGGGCATGGCGGTCCAGCTTAGCCGTAAAGGTCATCGCAGCTTCGAATTGATCGAGAAAACAGATGATGTCGGTGGGACCTGGCACGTAAACAGTACGAGCGGCTCTCTTGACGATCTACACCTACAGAAAAAGAGGCTGACATGACAATCTAAAAGCGTACCCTGGCTGCGGTTGCGACGTGGCCTCGCATTTCTACAGTTACTCCTTTGCATTGAACCCGGACTGGTCACAGAAATTCAGCATGCAAAGCGAAATCCAGCAGTACTTTCGGCATGTTGCCGAACAGTACAGCATTGTCCCGCATATCAAGTTCGGGCATGCTGTAAAAACGGTCAGCTGGGACGACGATGGCCAATACTGGAATGTCACGGTCAAGACGTCCAAGGGCGTGCTGACTCGGCGGTCTAGAGTCGTGATCTCTGCAGTTGGAAGCCTATCAATTCCAATGCCTTGCAAGACCCCAGGGGCAGAAAAGTTTACTGGACCGCTGTTCCATTCGGCGACTTGGGATCATAGCTTTGATTGGGGAAATAAGGATGTCGTCGTGCTGGGCAATGGATGCTCAGCAACACAATTCGTTCCTGTGATGGCTGAGAGGGCCAAGCGACTTACACAGTTCACACGTCAAGCTCAATACCTCGCTGAGCGACCCAACGCTGTCTACAGTCAAACATTCAAGAACGTAATGAGGTATTTCCCGGGAGCTGCTAGACTGTACCGTTTCAAGCTGTATGCCGACATGGAGAAGGACTTTGCCGGATTCGACATCACGACTGGGGAGTCGATCCGTAATGGCTTGAAGGAAGAGAACGAGCAGTATGTCAAACGCATGGCGCCTGAGAAATACTGGCATGCGTTGATCCCCAAGTACGAGATCGGTTGCAAGCGCAAAGTCATGGACACAGACTACCTCGTCACGCTACACCGCGACAACGTCGAGCTTATTCCAGACGACCCCGTGCAGACAATCACCGCCAATGGCGTGCAGACCCAGAGCGGGCGGGACGTCCACGCTGACGCCATCGTCCTCGCGACCGGGTTCGAGGTCTTTCGCATGCTCTTTCCCATGCAGATCACCGGCAAGAACGGTGTCAGCCTGAACGACCACTGGGACCAACACCACCAAGGCGCCGCCCAAGCATACTTCGGGACGTGCGTCCCCGGCTTCCCCAACTTCTTCACCCTCATGGGCCCCAACACCGTCACCGGCCATCTCTCCGTCATCTACACCGTCGAATGCCAGATCAACTTCGTCCTGCGCCTGCTCGCGCCGGTCCTGAAAGCCAACTCGACCATCAAGTCAGTCGACGTCAAGTCGGATTCCGCGCGCCAGGACAGCGACTGGATGCAGACGAAGCTGCGTAACCTGGTCTGGTCATCGGGGTGCACATCGTGGGCGCTGGATCCGAAGACCGGGGCGAACATCGCTATGTACCCCGAGTACCAGTACTGGTTCTGGTTTCGAAGCATCTTCATCCGCTCCAGCGACTTCGTCTACACGGTCGCTGCGGATGGACAGAAGAGAGTTACAAAGCGCTTGCTCGTTGGAGGCGAGAGGACGGTGCGTTGGGTTGTGCAGACAGCCGTGTGTCTAGCTGTTGGCACATTGGCTGTGCACCGCGCTGGAGGCTGGCAAAGCGCATTGGACCAGCTTAAGGAAATCTCTCGTCACGGGCTTCGTCAGTCTTGAACTGTGCTCAGTCGTTATGAAAGCACGAGGAGCATGAACCTTGCGGGCACAATATGGTGCGGATAGAATCATAGTAGTATCATAACACGATCTCTTGCTACAAACCGTGTACATATGCGTTGAATGTCTGCCTCCAGGGCATATTTCCAATCGACTTTGTCGTTTCGTCGCGTCAAATGCAACATTACAAACCCGCCCCTTGATATTTTCTTTGCCAGTACAGGTAGCCTTGTCTCTCGGGCGTCAATGACTGTACTGGACACTCAAGTTCGAAACAGCCTTCAGGACCCTAGAGGCGGGCGATAAATCCGCTTCGATCGAGCTAGAACATGGTCAGCACACGAAATTTCCATCGTGCAAATCACCTCCCGAGCTGCACTCACCTTGACCAGATACTCTTTGGTAATATCCTGCACCTTCGTGACACCAGCCAGCCCCATACATAACCGGAACTCGTCTGCCAGGATACGCAACATCAGCTCCACGCCCGCTTGCCCATTATACGCCAATCCCCATAGCGCGGGGCGACCGACCCAGACAAAGTCGGCTCCTAGGGCCAGCGCCTTGAACACATCCGTGCCATGTCGAATGCCACCATCGATGTGCACAGGGATCTTGCCGCGCACGGCCTCGGCGACCTCAGGCAGCGCGTCGAGCGTCGCAAGGGCGCCGTTCAACTGCCGGCCGCCGTGGTTCGATACCACGATGCCGTCGACTCCGTACTGCACCGCAAGCAGCGCATCCTCCGAGGTCGCAACGCCTTTCACCCACACCTGCATCTCGGGGCCGCATTCCTGCTTCAACCACTCGATGTCGCGCTCCCAGTTCAGTGTCGGATTCGCGGCGTGAGTGTGGAATGTGATGGGGCCTGTGGGGAGGACACGCTTGTCACCGTCTTGGTAGGCGGCCGCGCTGGCTCGTCGCTTGGATGGGCTGGGTCTTTGCTTCTTCTCCTCTGCTGAAGAAGACGCTTGCGCACCTTCGTCCGCGGAGACATCTTCGGTGAAATTTGCGATCTTGAAATGCGGAGGCAACTTGAATTGGTTCCTGATCTCGAGATTCCGACGCCCGAGGAAGGGGGTGTCTACGGTCAGAAACACCGCCTTGTAGCCCGCCTTCTTCGCCCGCCCGATCAGCTTCCGGCTATGCTCGCGCTCTTCAAACAGATACAGCTGCAGCACATTTGGGATCTCCGCGCTAGCCTCAGCAACTTCCTCCAGCGTCTTGGTCGCGAATGAGCTCAAGCCCATGGGCACGCCGGCCTTTCTGCATGCTCCAGCCGTACCTATCTCGCCGTCCGCGTGCGCCAGCTGCTGCATTGCCGTCGGCGCCACGCCCAGCGGGAACTCGCTCTTGAAGCCGAAGATGTTGACCGAGGTATCAACTTTCGAGACATCGCGCAGCACTCGAGGACGGATGCGGTATTTGGAGTAGGCGTCAATGTTCTCTTTCAATGTGGATCCTGAGTCGGCGCCTTCGTTGTAGTAGTCGCGTGTCTGCTTGTCCATGAGCTGATATGCATGAGCTTCGAGCTCTTTAATGGTGAGGCAATTCAGGTCATGAGGCTGCGGTTTCGGCATGATGGCGACGGGGATGGAGATGGTGAAGCTATTGCTGGAATATATTGCAAGATAACAGAGGGGAACTATGCAGAACGAAAGGAAACTCAGCCTTAGAGGAAGATGTAGATCAGAATGTCTAAAGTATGCACATCGATAGGTTAAGCTACAACCGTCGTGTGCTATTGGTATCGATGACATCGTCACGGCAATGCATCATCACCCCAAAACTTCTCCGCATTCGGGGAAGAGATGTAGATTGAGTTGGAGCTACCAGATAGCTATAGCCAAATCGAAGGCAACAGATGCCGGCTTATCTTTTCTCAAGAACATGAAATCATCAATGGTGATCGATCGTGTTGTCATCTGGAGGATCACGGATGAAACGACGATGTCGATGGGTGTCCCACTGGGCATGTCCGCCAGCCACACGGTCTTGTTCATATTTATCAAGTATTATATGCGATGAATTTTTACTTTTCAATTATGATTGGTCGTCAGACCTCCATAGTCGTCTGGTCGTTTGGTGTAGTGGCTATCACGTTTCCTTTACATGTCCTCCCAGATCTGTACTACGGAAAAGGCCGCGAGTTCGATCCTCGCAATGACCTTTTTGCTTTTTTGTTCCCTGTCCATCATTCCTATGTTTCTCTTGGATGGTCAATTTTGAGGACAGTCTAGTGTTGGCAGTCGGAAGGCGGACCTTCTCCCTCCATCAGGTTTTTGGAAAGACCATGCGTTGATGCTATCGAGGTTGAAGATCTTCTAGTGTTGCCATGAACTTCGACCGGGATGCGCACGACTAAAGGGTGAAGAAGAGCAAGAAGATTAATAAATACGATGCGCAGAGGGTCGAGACGATATGTCGTCCAATTCGTCCTTTTCTTGTCCATCCTATTCCTCATCATCTATCTTGGCGCACCTTCGTCTTCAAGGTTGAAGGAGCGGTATGCCTGGGACAAAATCCGATATCAGACGAGAACCATTGCAGCTCATCTACCCCAAGCTAATGGCGTCTGTCCGGGCCTGGCGCTGGATGGCAAACCAGCCCTCGTCGTCGCCAGCGTGCTCGAGGACAAGTCCGAGGAGTGGCTGCAATCATTGAAGGGAAAATATCACCTCTGCGTCTACAAAGCCGATGCTAGCCCATCATCTCCAGATACGCAGACGACTCTCCTTGTCCCAGCCAACAAGGGTCACGAAGCGATGGCCTATCTGACCTTCATCATCGACAACTTCGACTCTCTTCCGATGGCATCCGTCTTCATCCACGGCGGCAAGTTCTCCTGGCATAACGACCACCCTACGTACTCCAACCTCCCACTGCTCACCGAACTCAACGTGACCGCCGCAGTCGCGCAGACGGGATACCACAACCTCCGCTGCGACTGGCAGGCGAGCACCTGCGACCCGCTGGAAGGTACGCCGCAAGGCAGTCTGGAGAAAGCGCTGAACGCCAAGATCGATCCGTGGAATGCACGGGACGTGTCGGACAGCAAACTGCCCCAAGCCTTTGCACTGCTGTTCGGGAACGGTAAGGACAGCGATGCGGGAAAGGTGTTGCTGGAACGCAGCCAGACGTTACGGTCACAGTGCTGCGCGCAGTTCGTCGTGGCGCGGGAGAGTATCCGCCAGCACACGCGGGAGGAGTATGTGGCGTTGCGGCAATGGCTATTAGATGATGGGGTTGCGCCAAAGGATGACAAGGTCTCTGGGCGAATAATGTCGTATCTGTGGCATGTGCTGTTCATCCGGGGGAGTGACAGGGTGAACGGGGTGGATCTAGAGAGGCTGAATGAGCTGGCTTGCCCATCTGCGGAGCAGTGCTACTGTACGCTTTACGGTCGCTGTGGGTTGGATGGGTGTGACACGCCGGGACGCTGTCAGGGGCAATATGAGATACCGCTGGACTTCAAGGTGCCGATAGGGTGGGAGGAGAAGTATGGCTAGGTGGCAAATCGGGAAGGTATCAGTTTGTGGCGAGCGGGATAACGTGAAGCTGATTCTGGGACAAACGACGACATCTGCAGACATGCGCGAGAACGTCTCCTATGCTCATGACTAGGTTGCGCTCATCAGCAACCGCAGCATTGAAGTTCGCATTAAAACATCGTGATCGATCATGGAGTATATGCATGCCAAAGCCACCACACTACTCCTCAACCTTGCAATTCTTCCATGAACTCGGCCAGCTCTTTCGCAAACTTACATTGATTGCGTCTCGCTGGGCCATATTTATGAAACAGCAATGAGACCAGCACGCAGGCCATGAGTGTATGTCTAGCGCAGTGAATTCAAGTCTGGTCCCATCTTCAGCAGTGGAGCCCATACGCAATGAACCCAGTCTGCCAGTCGCTCGGACAGATTGACGACCGCGATCCGGTGATCGTAGCAAGTCGTTATGCCCACACGTCTTGGCAGCTCTTCGGCGTGCTAGAAGCAATCGTTACATTCAAAATATCAGATCCCCGGCTATCTACTGTACATCATGGTTCTCCCGACTCATCAAGCCTCACAGCACATGTGATGCGGTCACAGATAATCGGTTGTGCCCTACGCTTAGGTAGGGTTCAACCCGAACGTCCCGTGTTAGTGCAAGATCCTTTGGGCTCTTGCTCACTCTTCCGTTGGTGTCCGCTTCTGCGCGTCCAATGATGTTTGATGTCCTGGTTGCGCTGCACAAGCTGCCATTAGCTACAATCGACTATATTCATTATTATGAACATCCTCGTTAACCAGCCATGGACTCGAAACTTCCCCAAGACTCCATACGCGCTCTTGACCAACTGCGTCAACGTCTCGCGCAACTGAGCACCGGCATTGCCTCGCTGCGCGAAGAGCTCTCCACGCACGCCTTGCCTACCTACTCACAGCTCCATTCCGCCGCGCAGCTTCTGTCCTACACACTCACTCAGTACAACGAAGCGTACACCTCACACCGAAAATTCTTGACCGAAGCGCATGCGTTTCCGCTTCCTACATACCCGGGTCTTGGCGAAGCTGCGGCTAGTGGGAGGACAGGGTTGAGCGAAGAGGAAGGTCGAGGAGCGCTCGAGTACATCCTGCGCAAGAAGCTTGAGCCGAGATGTGAGACTTGGATCGACGCACATACCACGGAACGTGAAGATGCCGACGAGATGAGGGACTTGTGGAAGTGGGCGGGACAGGAGAGCGTGGGATTCTTGCAAGACTTCGTGGAGAAGGGAGTGTTCGAGGCCGAGTTCACCATGGCAGAGATGGAGGCTGGGGTGGATGAGGTCCGGACTGGACTCAAGCGAAAGCTGGAGGGACAGCTGGAGGAAGACAGCGAGGATGAAGACATGGATAAGGACGACGATGAGGATGACGAGGGCAAGGGTGTGTGGGATGGAGGAGAGCCGGGTGTCGAGACAGATCTCAAGGGGTTGTCGATGGACGAATGGCTGAATGTGCTGAGCACGGCGGGGGTTCATGCTGGCGCCAACGGTGCTGCAGGATATCGACGGTGAGATGATACTTCGTCCTTTGACGACCTCAGCGAAGGTGATGTGTGAGTATGTGCTATGCGCGCCTACACAAGTGATGGCCTTAGTGTGAGACAGGAGTGTTCTTCTGCATATGATGCACTCTTCGAGCAAGCCACAAATTCTGGCTGGCGAGACCTCAAGAGACGCTCAAGTCATTTGGCGCCACTGTAGAGCTCATACACGAGCGTGCTCGCCATCATGCAACAGATGTTGGAAAACCTGATGCTGGCCCTTCATCGTTACTCGGCGTGGCCTTAGCCAGGCGGCTTCGAACATCCGCTCCACATATGCCACCACACCTTGTCCTGCCGCGACAAAATGTGTATACCGATTATATCCTCAATTTGGTCTTTGATTCCGTGTACTAACTAAGACACGTCATGAACCACTAAGGTAGGCTTCCCAAGCCGGAGGTTTGGTGGTCTGTCTGTGGTGCGCGTGGATATCTGGTGTCTTCAATGGCAAAGGAGGGGTGCGTGGGGTCAACCGACCTGTGCAGTCTGACATGCAGGAACCCCAATGTCCGATATCTTCCCATATCACATCATGAAACCTCCTTAACCAAACACTTCGCGTTCAACACCTTTCATCGTCGATCAGACGTGATTAGAATCTCATAATGTCGTCGCCAGAGCTGAACAAAGCGCCGTATACCCTCGCAAATCTACCTTACGGCGTCATCTTCACACAAGCGAGACCCAAGCCTCGGTGTGCGGTGGCTATTGGCGATCATGCGATTGACCTGTCTATATACGCCAAAGAGGGCCGACTGTTCAACATCGAGAGCAGTGATAATGTCATTCTGCAGCAAGTGTTCTCAGAGGTATATCATCTTATATCTTCATCAGTGCATTCACATTGCGTACAGGGTGATGCCACCCAACGTTCTTCTCGTTCATTGCTCGTGCTCAATACACTCATACACTATCTGATACTTTGCATAGCCACATCTGAACGCTTTTGCGGCGCTCCCCAAGTCGACTCGCCTTGCCGTACGATCGAAGATACAACAGGATCTTCGAGATGGCACGGTACCAGCCGCTGCTCTTGTCTTGCTCAAAGATGTCACGAATGCTCTACCGATGAGGATGGGTGGGTTTTCAGACTTCTACACGAGTCTTGAGCACTGTCAGAATGTAAGCAGTGTCGCTTTCTTGACTCGATATTTCAAGGGTCACATGAATGCGACAGTGCTAATGCAACACGTCTCAGTGTTCAGGCGAGATGTCTTCTGCAAGCATAGCTAAGAATTGGTGGTATGCACCATCGGTCTACAACTCTCGAGTCTCGTCTGTCGTCGCAACGCCACATGACATTCCCCGATCGAAGAATGTCTATTATGCTTCTCCTCCAGATGGCGACCCGACGTATGGACCGACTCGTAAACTCGACTTCGAGCTTGAAATGGGCTTCTTCGTGTCTGAACCAGTACCTTATGGCGAACGCCTCGAGATTGCACAAGCACGAGAGCACATCTTCGGCTTTGTGATGCTGAACGACTGGTCCGCACGAGACCATCAGCTTTTCGAGATGAAGCCGCTGGGGCCGTTTCATTCCAAAGGCTTGGGGACGAGCATCAGCAACTGGATCGTACCGATTGAAGCGCTGGAGCCGTTTTCATGTCCGTCCAATACGAAGCAGGATCCTGCGCCGTTTCCCCATCTCACCTGGCCAGATGCTGACAGCGGGGCATTGGACATCAAACTCCGGATCCGCCTCATTCGTTCGGGACAGGAGCACGTCCTCGGGACCAGCAATCTCCATTACCTGTATTGGACACCCTATCAACAACTCACCCATCATGCGGCGAGCGGTTGTGGCATGGAGACGGGAGATCTGATTGGCACCGGCACGATATCAGGTGCGGGATTGAACGACAAAGGGGAGAAAGCAGAGCTTGGGTGTCTGTACGAGCACGAAAGGACCAACACGCGGATTATGCCTAAGGCACTTGCTGGGAGTGACTACCAGGAAGGATATCTCGAAGACGGCGACGAGATCATCATGGAAGGATGGTGCGAGAACGAAAGCGGCGAAGTCGTGCTTGGGTTCGGTGAATGCAGGGGTCGGATTGTTCCTCCTCGGTAGATCATCAGTTTACCACAGCTTTCTACGATCTCACGTTTCAGTGTACCTCAGATGTACCCTCACAAGATGCATTGTTCATGCGATCCGTGACATGTTGACTGTTTGTGCGTGCCAGGCGATAGCGAATGTCTGAAACCAGCCCCGGAGTGCCCCATCTCCAGATCTAGCCGCTGAGCATGCATGAGGATGACTGCTGTGCCTCACGCCCACATGAGTTCCAGACACGCGAGATGTCGTAGATAAGCAGGACAATCACCCATTTCCTATCGCTTAGTAGCCGAACTGTTCAACCAGATCACGATGCATGCCGAATGCACAGTTCGTCACAGGCGCGGCTATCTGCAGGCTACCATCAGCCACATGTCGCCTAGGTTGGAAGTTGCTCCGCCTCGTAATAGGCATGTTTCATGACCTCGACTCTCCTCTCCATCGGTCGCGTTTCGTGGTCCACTCAAGCGCATGTCTTCGATGGTTGACGTGTGCTGTATGCAGCCAGCTTTCATGTTCATCACTTCAATGTTGTTGTTCGGGCGCGTTCTGGCGCCGGAGCGTCCCGTCATGTTTCCAACGACGTCTCGTCCAATTTGCAGCACTCCTGCATGACTGCTTGGTGTCAAGTCCTTGGGAATTTCTGTGAGGCTGCTCGAAGGCTTCTACCGTCCTGTCATGGGATGCGAAAAATGATACACCCTCGAGACTGGCTGGACCACAGCGAGTCGGGAGCTTGTCTATGTTTAGCCCATGAGGATGCCAATGTCGCAGCCAGCTTTGCTTCTCTGGTATTTTGGGGAGCAGCATAGTGGCTCATTGCTCATCTTCAACGTGCTTATCCCACCTGATGCCTCCTCGATTGACCGGGCGCTAAGCACGACCACACAGTGAGCATCGAAAAGCGTATGGAGTCTGCCAAAAATAAGTACGCGGTTGGACTCGCGATGCTGGGGATGGAAGCATTCATGATAAAGTACTGATCTCCCAGTACCTCTGTACCTTGATTTTTTGCCATCGCATCCTTTTTTTGTCCTTAAACATTCACGTACACATATATCCTCAACCCCAGCATATATACTCTACTCCCAATCATTTAACCTGACTTACAGCATGGCATCCACCACTACTGGAACGGCAGGCCCGTCCATCGCACAGTCTGATGCTGTGCTCCAGCTGCAATCCCACGAACAGGCAGAACTTCTTGATGCCATTGATGGTCTTCGCTCTGCTGATGTCGGGGCGGACATCAACATACCGTCAATTGTTGTCTGTGGTGATCAATCAAGCGGCAAAAGTTCTGTTCTAGAGGCAATCGCGCAGGTTCGCTTCCCTCTCGGCAGCGGCACGACCACATGCTTCCCGATCGAAGTCGTACTTCGCAAGGATAAGAGGAGTGCTATCAGCGTGAAGATTCGTCCAGCTCCCGATCGGAGCATGGAGCATGCGCACCACCTTGCAGACTTTAGATCTACTTTCGAGGAGCCTCGACACGAAGACTTTCCCGCCATCGTCCAAGAAGCCACCGATTACCTCAAAGCATTCGAGCCCAATCGTAGCTTCTGGAACGACGTCTTGTGTGCAGAAGTATCTGGACCGACCCAGCCGCATTTGACACTGGTGGATCTGCCAGGGTTGATCCACTTCCAAGGACAAAATTCGCAGGCCGAGGATGGGAAGCAGATCGAAGCGATGGTCCGACAGCATTTCAACAACCCTAGAACCATTGTCTTGGTGGTTGTCAGCGCTTTGTATGATCTGGAGCTGCAACGGATCATGACTCTGATCAAGGAAGCCGGTAACGCGAAAGGAAGGACCTTGGGCGTGATCACGAAACCCGATCGAGTTGTTACTGGTTCGGACGAGGAAAAGCGAAGGGTCCAGATGGCAGGCAATGGTCCGATGCAGCTTGGACGAGGCTGGCATGTGCTCGTGAATCTGCCTCATGAGGACGAGGATAGATCGGCAGGTCATCGTGACGAGCTCGAGCGTGCATTCTTCGCTCAGGGAGCCTGGTCGAAATTGCCCTCGGAAGACGTTGGGATTGCTTCCCTCCGCTACAAATTGAGTCGGAGCCTGCTGGATTGCATCATTCAGGACCTTCCGCGCCTGATGAGCGAAATGGAACGCGAGCTCGGCGTCTGTTCGAGTCGACTGACCGCGCTAGGCACCTATCGTGAGACTGTGGATGACAAGCGAGAATATTTGGCCGAGATCTTGTCTAGACTGCAGCGACTTCTGGAAGCGAGCCTGGACGGCGACTATCACAAAGCAGAGTTTACTTCCTTCTTCGATGGCGCCTCTGAGAAGCGACTCCGCGATGCCATCACTACAGAGAACGTCAGCTTTGCATCTCATATACGCAATGATGGTAAACAATTCCAGGTGTGTGAGAAGCCTGCTTCAGGTATGTATTCATTTGGCTCAGGCCAGACGCCTGTGGGAAATCTCTTCACCTCAACCACAAGCCAGGCGCCTGCACTCGAGATGGGAAAAGATCCAAACTTCGACTCACCGTACATTCCGAAGTTTCTTGATAATCCTGGTGTCCGATCCATCGGCATCATCCGATACTGTACCGCTCTTGATGAGCGCATCAAAGCAACTCGAGGTAGAAACCTGCCAGGTATCCTTTCGGAGAATATCATCCAGGACGTTTTCCGACAACAGTCTGTCTTCTGGGGCCAGATCGCACGCGAGCATACCGATCGATGCTTCGGGATGACTTTCACCTTCGTGAAAATGGCAGTACTACATATCGCTGGCCCGCACACAGGTCTTCAACTGATGCAGCACTTCGTGAATGGCAAATTCGACGACAAGGGTACCAGCCTCAAGCACAAGGTAGATGAGCTCTTGTGGCCATATGAAAGTTGTCACCCGATGACCTATAACACAAATTTCGAAGCCAAGATCGGTGTGAAACCCACAGCAGCCAACAGCGAGGCTTCGACCCATGGAGGAGCCCGGCGAGATTGGGCGGACGTGGTCCAAGGTATGAGCTTCAGCGGCGATCTTATTCCAGCGGCGATCTTATTCCTGCTGCAAAAGCTCTGGACCGCACAGAAGCCTACTATGATGTATGTTGACTACCTCTTGCGCCTCGTAACGGCAGGCCTCAAGCCTTCTCATCCTGTCAGTCGTCTTGCTACCATTTTACTAACACATCTGCCTAGATCGCGCTTGACAACTTCATTGAAAACGTCGCATCGCTCGCAGTCGAACGCTGTCTCCTACACGATCTGCGAAGCCTGATCCAGCCCAAGATCATGTGGGGCTGGAGTGAGCAGCAACTGACCGCCATCGCAGCAGAGCCCGAAGATGCGCAACGCGAGCGTGAGAGGCTCGCCGTCAAGGTATCCGCGCTCGAAGGTGCTGTACAGATCTGCAAGCGACATATGCGACACGTCAGCGATGGTGAGTAGCCACCACAAGATTTCCGTGACTCAGCTTCTGATAGAATGTACGCCAGATCATGTCAGCCCGCGAGCAATATTACCGCAGAGCGACCTCCTGTCTGTCAGCTCCCAAAGCACGACACCGCAGCGCGAACGCTCGCAATCCAGGAACAGCAACCGCCCTAGAGCTGTAGGTAGACCGTGACCAGAGTGCCGAGACGATGTAAGCTGACGATGCACAGCGACAGACTCAGCATCAAGTGCCATCGTTTGCGCCTGCGGAAGAAGACTCCAGTCCGCCATCCATGCCATCAGGACCGTTTGGAGCTACCACTCCGACACGATCTGGTGGCGCATATGCTTCTGGCACTCCTGGGACGGCCACTGTTGCAGGAGTTCCCATGGTTTCTTCCACCTTCGGAAACCAGGACATAGTGGCACCCGCCATGGGAAGTGTCTTGTTCGGATCGCGCGTTGTGCAGCCTGCTCAAGCTTGACGAATCATCGTTTTGGTTCACTAGAGATCGCTGGCTCACATTTGGGATGGCGCGGGGGGCTCGAATCTGCCCAAGGTTATAGTGATGCGAGGTGTAGCGAGCGCAAACAATGTTCTGCCTGTTACGAGACACAATGTAGCAAAACTTCTTCAGGTCTGGGGGAACAAACCAACGCCACGTTTCCATTCGATACATCAAACGTTGAATGTTTATACGAGGTCATAGGGTATCATAAACACATGTCCCTGTCGTCCACCGTCACGAAACCAACACGCCATGCCACGCCATAGTGCAACGCGAGTTCGTCCCATCATGTCCACTGTATCGGCACACCGCCGTTTGTAACACGCTTGTCTGCCCACAATTGCTCGCTGATTGCAGTATGCTCGCTCATGGTATCACCTCCGTCACCACCGCCGCCGCCGCTTGATCCTCGCTGCGACGCAATACCTTACGTACCTGTGGCCATTGACTTCATTCTATGCGATGTCCCACGCTTTGCTCTTCGAGGTGCACCCAACAGCCCAAATCGCACACCTATGAGCTCTCGTCACGGATCAGGGCGACGATCATCGAGTACAGGTAGAAGAAGAACATGAGCAGGTGGAAGCCGAGCTTCATGAACGACTCCTTCTTGTGCACGTTAAGCTTGCGGAAGATCTCGGTCGCGTCGAGCAGATGCTGCTTGTCGAAGATCCTGCAGTGAGAGAAAAGGTGATCAGCGTGCGAGGTTCGGAAACTCCATGTACACCAGCGGACAAGGGTATCTCAACTGCCCTTGCCCAAACTGGAAACTGCGTGTGGAGACTTGTATTATGTGAAACTCACTTCTTTCCATTATAAGCCAACAGCGGCAGGTTCAAGAGCAGCGGCAGCCAGTATCCGTTGATCAAGAACAGCACGGTGAGGAAGGCGTGGACGCCGGCCTCCGGCACGATGTAGGTGTTGAGGCGGTTGCAGAGCTCGATGGGGTTGATGTAGTCGCATTCGAGATCGGAGTACATGATGGTGAAGAAGACTTGCAGGAAGAGGTTGACGGCGTTGATCAGGACCGCGAAGAGGAAGAGCCTGTTTCGCGGCGGTCAGAGATCGGCTGGAGAATGCTGATTGGCGTGGGAGAGTGGCTCACCATGCTTCGCCCGACATCATGGTAGGGGAGGAGTAGCACCTAGTGCTACTGTATATATTGGGGGGTTTGAGATGTCTGGTTTGAAGGGTTGCAGCTAACGGAGCTGTTGAACTTGTTGAAGCTGCTTGAGGATGGTATGCTCAAGGGTAGACTTCAGGCTATCGATGTGCCCGGTGTGGTCTGGAGAGTTTGAAATGGTGCTTTGCAAAACTCTATGTTGAATGGTGCTCAAGCAGGAGGATAGGTTGCGACGTTCTATTGTTTGTTGGGAGAGACAAAAACACTTGAGCCAGCAAGTTGAGAAGTGAGGTCAGAGGCAGGGAAGTGGACTTGCTACAAGGTGCCGTCCGTGTCTTGGCACTGTTTGGGCCAATCATAAGGAGAACCTGCGACAGTATGATAAACTCCTTCAAGTCCTATCGTACATGTTATACATATGGCTAATCGAGGAGAAGCGGCTATCGTCTGGCGATTCGTTGTAATTTATGAGTTTGGGGGTCCTCTGTCCTCGAAAGCTGAACAATTCATGTGAAATACCTTCCGATCCTCTCCGACCAGAAACCCAACCCAGCGAACCCCTTAAGAGCGCCGCGAGTACTATGTCCAGCTGCGTTCCATCTCCAGAGCCACCACGATGCCCAACCCAGGAATGGAAGCACCACAGTGCTGACCATCCCTCCTAGTAAGATTGTCCTCTGCCGAGCAACCACTGCAGCGACCTCTGAATAGCGCTGAGTGCTGAAGCTGACCCGAGCGTACTGTGTGACGAAACCTGATGAAGGCAATTTGTCCGAAAGAAACTCTTCGATACTTTTCCGTATGAGGTAGATCGGTGAGCGTACACCAGCATGCATCTCCCAGTAGTTCGCATCGGCAAGATCGTTGATAGTGTGAGCGTCTGGCACGCGCTCAGCTGTGTATGCGCTCAGTGCGGTTTGGCGACCTGCTGGTGTGTTGTCGTGCGCATCGAGGTGTGAGAATAAGACTTTTACGTCCTCTAGTCCTGCGTTCATACCTTGACCGTAGAATGGGACCATCGCATGTGCAGCATCTCCAAGAATAACTCCAGACGAGCCATAGTGGTGTGGTGAGCATTTGATACTGATGAGTGGCAAATGAGGATTGTTCTTGAACTGCTCCTGCATTTGAGTGGGTCCAACGAGATCTGCTGCGCCGGGAAAACTTGTGCGGAAGTATTGGTCGAGGTGAGATATATTCTGCTCGAGCTTGGCGAAGGTGTGAGAAGGGGCGAACATTGTGCATGTAAAGGATTTGTCGCAGCTAGGTATGGCGATGAACATATCATCGTCTCCTGGCCAGATGTGGAGATGATTGGGGCTGGTAGCAAAGCCATCCCTGGCCGAGGGCGTGGTTGTAGACCCTTCTGCTTGTGGAGGAATGTGAAACTCACACCAAAGCGTATCGATATAGCTCTGCTGGAAGTTCATTTGAACGAACTTCATCAGGTGGAACCGTACGCTGCTGTGAGCCCCGTCACAGCCTATAATGAGGCCAAAGTCGACCTCAATCTCCTCGGCTCGCCGGTTCTGCGGCGATTTGTGTTTGTCGTTGCTCTGTGTCGAGATTGAATCGCGACGCTCAAACCATGCTTTTTGTCGTTTGAAATCGACTCCAGTGAGCTTATGGTGAAAGAGCAGTTTTACATTCGGTAGGTCGTCTATCTCGTCCAACAACCGGCCATTGAGATTTGCTCGATCGACAGCACGAATGAACCGGCCATGCACATCATACTGCTGGGAGACCTCGGTAAACTCCTTGTTGGCGTTCTGTCCATGGATCATGCGGCCATGCATTGCTATTGTCTCCGCCAAGACAGAGTCCAAAAGCTGTGGTGAGGCGGACTTCCGTATGGCATCGATACCGCGGTCGGACAAGGCCAGATTGATTGATTTTGTGAAATTGAGTGGAGTCGTCTCATCTAAACGAAGGTCTATAACATCGCAATCAGCAAATGTTGCTTTCCAATCATGTTTCTGCAGACATACCTCCTCTCAGCTCATATACCTCCACATCCCATCCCCGTCTGGCAGCATATAAGGCAGCTAAAGCGCCTACGGGCCCGGCACCCACGATCAGACATTTGCCGCGTCGGCCTTCAGCCATGCTGATGAGTTTGAGCTGAGCAGGCCTGGGACGATGTGTGAGGGGAGGTTGTTGACTGCAAAAGAAGGATCATATTCGGCAGTCGCATGATGGGATGGGCTGAGTATCACTAAAATATGTTCCATGTTGCTTTGAAATAAGTTAGTGGTTCGCGTCATCGAAGCCGAACGCTGACTGCACGCCGCGAACTCGGAGCAGGGTCGTAGGGCTGAGTGGGGCATCAGGTAAAATTAACCCGGCATGTAAGCAAACCCAGGACTTCTCGAACTCCAAGTCATAACATATGTCAAGACAACTGGAATGCGTATACAACATACCGGTCTTTGGTCAAGGGCATAAGAGGAATCAATTCGAGTCCTGCCACTTCCGGCTCATCGTGTGTCCAATCGACGCCGTTGCTGCAATACCTGGTTGCTTCATCCTGGTTTGGCATGCGCCATGACTGTAAATGGAGACTTCTACAGAACCTCCAGTAGATCTGGGCGAAGCGGCTCGTCAGTATGCGACTGCGTATGCCATCGATATCTCGCAGCATGCCTTCAGTCCATCTCAATTGAAGCAATACATATATCCTAAGGTCCACGATCTAATCCGCGCTCGACCATGGCATCTGGTGCTAGTGGTCGGGAGCTTCGAGAGGAAAGCGCCATACATCGTCTGCACGACAAGCGAAAAGAAGAACAAGCTCTTCAACCGTTTTCGACCGACAGCGAGGGTAGTGGATGACACGACGATCGAGATTGCATGTTTCCCCGGCCAGTACTATATCCACCACTATGCGCTCATTCTAGCTACGTACCTGGCGATGGAAGGCCATCAAGATACGATTGTCCAGTACGAAAATAACCCACCTCGACTTGACGCTCTTGCGCTGAGTCTGTTCCAACGCCATCTCACCTCATTGGGGACCGTAGATACTGTCGTTGTCGGTTACGTTGACCGATTGAAACAATGTATGGGCGGAGAGTGGGAAGGTGAGCCCCCGTCTGATGAACGACTTTTCGCATGGCAAAGACAGACCATTCCAGGGGGTCGCGAAGTCACCTTTCTAGGATGCATGGTCAGCTTTTGGGGCGATATATCCGTCCAGCTCGCCAAAGCTCTCGCAGAACGTGGCATGCGACGTATGATCTATATCGGCAAGGCTGGGACTCTTGATCCTCTGGTGCATCCTAATCGCTGCATAGCGACAGGTGACCATAGCTTTGTTGGGGAACGAGCAGTAGCATGGACCAATGTAATTCAGCCTTACATTGCAAGGCAATACCCTATTGTGGATGGTCGCCATACTACCGCGATCTCACCTCTACTTGACAGCCGTCGTTGGGTCGATCATGAAGTGGGAAGGGGCGCGTGGTGGATTGATTGTGAAGTCGGTTTGCTGGGAGACGAATGCAATCATCTTCGCGTTTCATTTGGCTACCTCCACATCGTTTCCGACAACGTTTCTCTTCGCCACGAGCATGGCATCTGGAATGAGAACGACACGTCTGTCCAGCGTATGAGGTGGCGTCTCTTCCAAGCCATCGACGATCTTCTCCATAGACTTTTCTGTTCGGAATTAGTTGCATAGTGCTGACCCCGTTCATCAGGATTTTCTGGAGTCCTCGTGGAGGTGGACCGCAGGGAAACTGCCAGGCGAACCTTGCTGGCTCTTCTGAGATACAAGTAGCATCAGAGGCGCGCTGGCCCATCATCCATGGCGATAGGCACGCGGGCAAAGATATGATAGTCTATATGATATATCACGCACTGTTCGCAGGGCACAGATGGTTTACCATGGATTTCTGGTCTCTCATTGACAGATATTCAGAGTAGAAGCGTACAGCCAAAGAAGACGTGGGATCGCTGCTCGCCAGAGCTATTCCCCTTTCGTAAATAGCATACAAGGTAGCTCTACTACGACAACACAACATCTACATGAGGTATATTATATATATATCCTAAGTCTGTTCGACAAAGCCGATCAGCCAGCCATGGCCACTCCTGGGAACATTGGAGACGCAAGTAGCGGGCAGAAATCGACTTATGCTATATGGGATCGACTAGAGTGGAGGTATGTTCATAGGAGCACTAAGCAGCCTTGCGTTGGAAATGCTGAAAACCTGTCACGTTAGCCTCCAGCATCGCGAGTGGGTACATAATAGGGAAGGTCCTGGCGTAAACGATCTATTGCCGCAGAGTCAACCTGGTCGTATCTCGATCTGGTACATCCTTCAAGTCTAGTTCAAGAGAGTCTTAGGTCTGACATCCCGTACAGCTTCCTGCCCAACTTGACCAACGACGAAGATCTGGCGGCGAAGGAGATCGAACATGGTCATGGCTGTACAGCACTGCTCTGCAATGACTTCGACTCCACCAGGCAGCTTACCAATCGCTTTGGCATTCCGGCACTTTTCTGGACCGAACACACCGGCATTGGTGGCAATGGATACTTCTGGAGTCGTGAAATCAAACGATGTTTCGAAAACGAGAACAAATTGGTCACCAGGACCATGAGTACGAGTGAGTTCCAGCTTGATCTCTGTTTCACACACAAAATCTGATCGCCATTCTAGCTGTCTCCCGTTTCCTCATGAAGACAGTTCAGAGCCATCCTGCCGTCACGTACAGCTGGGAATACATGGCATTCGCCTCGATCTGGATCCATGATACGGGTAAAGATTTCGCCGAGCTCATACTGCTGTGCTTCGATCTTTCTCCCCACATGAGGGATCGCATTGGTGACGAGCTGAAGACTAGCATTGGCTATGCTGTCGGTTGCGCAAGCTCGCCTGAAGCAGTTCTTCGCGATCCGTTTGGTATCTATGGTACACTGCTGCTGCCTATCGTGTACGCCTTCGATGTTGAGCTTTGGGGCTTTCGGAAACCAGTCCGGAGGCAAGAGAAGGTATTTCAGTGTGCAGTCGCTCCATTATAATTCTTAAGATGCACAGCGCTGGAGGTGGTATCACTCAATGCTTGGCTGACGTTTTCTTAGATCAGACTTGGTATAATAAAGCGCAAGACCCAGCTGATTCCAAAGCAAGCAAACGGCACAATACAACCAGTCCCGCCAGAGACATCTGGCAAAACAGACAGGAGACAGAGCACATGGAGGAGATTGTCGTTGTACAAGTCGTGGCACCACGATCCAGAACCAGGACTTCAATCCTCAATGGAAGACGAACAAGACCACGACATCAACGGACCAGAAGCCCGTTTGCGATACGAGGAATTGCATGAACTATCCAGGCACGTCATTCACGCCTCCGAAACGCTAGCCTGTGCATCCAAGGCTATCGGCCAGATAACCAGAGCGCATAGGAGACGCTGTACATATTGGGAGATGATCCCTCCAAAGTCGCAAGCTCCACTTCGTACAGATGTTGCACAAGACAATCAAGAATCACCAGGAGCTGGCGGCGACGGACAGAGGATGGTGGCAATCGAGCATCGCGAAAGTGAGCAGCTAGAGGAGGACCTGGAATTCTACGCCGGACATCTAGTAGCTCTGGAGCTTCGTGCTAATGCATTCGGCGATCGACTGAAGAATGAAATACGCCTAGTAAGTCATAGCATCAGCACATCAAGACACCAATGACCCCATGAAGACTGACTGCAGAGCTTAGGCTTATAATATGCTTGCGGCGAACGAGACCGAACACGCAAAGGAAACGGTGAAAGGTATCGAAGCGATACTGGAGGCGTCCAAAGCAGACAGTAAACAAGTTGCACAGTTCGTCGCTTTGTTGGGCCTTTTGTTTCTTCCCGGATCATTCATTACTGTACGTTCATCCGCCACGATGCAATGCCATGATCAGGTATACTGACAACTCGTCAGAGCTTCTTCGGAATGAATGTCACATCATTTGCGCAAGACAGCACTCCTACCTGGATACCGGGAGTGATCATGGCGGGAATCACCTTTGCTCTAGCGGTCATTTGGTGGAGTGGACTGTGGAAGCTTCTCCCTGGTGTTACCGGCACCAGTGAAACGCCTTTGAGCAACATCCGAGGGTGAAGAGGTGCAATAGTTGAATCTTGTTCATGTTGCTCGCTGCCAGATACTGGAATATGCAAGATCATGATGACATTGTGTACATGTGCAGCTGTACCAAAGCGGTTCTCATAACTTGGACAGGACGGGAGGCTTGCAGAGCGGCTTCGAATATCTTTGCCTTGTTGCCTGACGCCTTTTCAGGTCTACACCTCATGTTACATGTTATGCGCAGTAGGGCGTAAAGGCAAAGCACAGTATTTATCTACTTGTCTTATCCGTCGACTTAACACTTCGAAAGAAAAGACCGAGCAACTTCGACTGTTGTGTCTACCACGCCTGTCAGCTACGCCGCACGCCTCCCATCTGTTGACAAAGTCTGCGACACAAATTTTGGCCCCACATCATGGATCAAGCACCGGCGAACGAGGTGACCGTGGCGCAGGTTCGCAAGTGCGAAGGGCAAGATTGCGATAAAGATGCGGGCAGCCTGCAGTGTCCGACATGTCAGAAGATCGGGAAAGAGGCGTACTTCTGCTCGCAAGACTGCTTCAAGAGGAACTGGGTAGGTCAGTACCTACGCACAAGAGCCCGCTGAAGAGTTGGCGCTGACAGTGTATCGCAATGGCAGGCAACACATAAGACAGTGCACAAGGCGCAAAACAGTATGCTCTCCGCCTTCCTCACTCCGAAAGTCATTTCTCAACCCGATGTAGATGGCCATTTCAACCCGTTTCCAGCCTACCCCTTCACAGGCTCGCTTCGACCGGTGTACCCTTTGACTCCCCGGAGCAAGGTCCCCGAAAAGATACGGCTTCCTGATTACGCAAAGGCCGGCATTCCTGTCAGTGAACAGGTAAGCATCGAAGATTTGTAGAGGTGGTCCATACTTCGCACGGTTGCTGACACAACTAGGTGTTCACTGGTCGGCACAAGATCAAAGTCCTGAACAAGCAGGAGCAGGACGGCATGAGGAAAGTGTGTCGCCTGGCTCGTGAGGTACTCGACATTGCTGCGAGAGCAGCCAAGCCTGGTGTCACGACCGACCACATTGACCAAATCGTTCATGCGGCATGTCTAGAACGTGATGTATGCTTTGTTCTTCCGCACGAAGCTGATGACGCTGCTAATACGCTCGCAGTCCTATCCCTCGCCTTTGAATTATTGCCACTTCCCTAAGTCAGTGTGTACATCTCCGAATGAGGTCATCTGCCACGGCATTCCCGACCATCGTCCCCTGCAAGATGGCGATATCCTCAACATCGACGTTACGCTATACCACGGTGGCTTCCACGGTGACCTGAACGAGACCTACTACATCGGCGATTCCGCATCACAAAATCCGGACAACGTTCGCGTGGTAGAATGCGCGAGAGACTGTCTAGAAGAGTCAATCAAAACCGTCAAGCCTGGTGCCCTGTTCCGTGATTACGGCAACACGATCGAGAAGGTGGCGAAGTCGCGAAACTGCGGCGTGGTCAAGACATATTGTGGCCACGGCATTAATCAACTTTTCCACTGCGCCCCGAACGTTCCGCATTATGCCAAGAACAAGGCAGTCGGCGAAGCCAAGCCCGGAATGTGTT
Organism: Microcyclospora pomicola; assembly: GCA_002786065.1. Classification (NCBI taxonomy): domain Eukaryota; kingdom Fungi; phylum Ascomycota; class Dothideomycetes; order Capnodiales; genus Microcyclospora; species Microcyclospora pomicola. The sequence goes on from NHNY01000015.1 coordinate 120,422, forward strand.
TCACCATCGAACCGATGATAACCCTGGGGTCCCACAAAGACAAGACATGGCCTGACGACTGGACAAGCGTCACGGCCGATGGCAGTCGGACAGCGCAGTTCGAGCATACACTTCTCGTCACGGAATCAGGGGTAGAGGTCTTGACGGCAAGATTGGAGGATAGTCCAGGCGGGAAAGTGGAGATGCCGCCTGTGACGAACGGAGAAGCGAAAGCGTAGCGATGAGCCACGTCGACGCCTTCAGCAGCAATGAAGACTCATGCATGGACTAGACCTCATCTAACAGTTGTTATGCCTTGTTGAGCGCACCCAAACGAACAGATTCGATACACGTAGGTAGCTCCTACGTCTCGTTATCGGCATGAAGTGCTCATGTGAGGATGTGTATATCTCATGCGCTGCGACACTCATTTCCCCACTTCTCGCAAAAACATCAGCCTCGCTTATTATCGTGAGGGATTAATTATGTTTGGCAGCAAGATATGTGTAAGTTGAAGTGCAGCCTTGCGCACATATTAACTCTCGCGCACGCATCATTCATACCATGAAATTGTCGAACATGAAATGCGATAGACTTCCCGCTCAGCCGCGTTCGTGTCGTCACGGGCCGCACGCCATGTGGCATGCGTGACTAGCGCGGACCACTCCCAGCCCCACCAGCCATCTCCAAAGTCCAAGTTCAGGCTTCGTCAGCTCCAACATCATCGTCACCAATACTTGAATTTCCTCGCTTTCACTTCTTCTGCACAGCAACCTTCCACCTCTGTGGTGTGCCTCTTTCCCGCTGCAGCGAACTTCACTCGTTATCCACATACCATTCATCAGGCTTTCGCAGACTGTCGACCGCCCGCCGATACTCAATCAATCGCAATCACATTCGGTGGACTACAAAATCAGACATACTGGCAAGGCCATCGTGAAGGACTTTCTCGCTGGGAGCTACACCCTCGATCAAGCAGCTGCTGGTCCTACTGCAAAGACAGAACCTCAGCTATCAGCACAATGGCCATCTCCGGCTTCCTCTTCCTGTCATGGCGCATCTTCGAGCTCATCACACTGGTTCCCGTGGTCGGCATGCTCGGCTGGTTCGTACACCAGTACACCGACGCCAACTTGCTCACGCCCACCTACATCTTGGTGCTTTTCATCGTCTCCGTCTTAGCACTAGCATGGGTATTCTTCACCACCATCAGCTATCTTCGCGCCAGACATGACGCCCTCTTCGTCGCACTCGTGGACCTCGCATTCGTCGGCGCTCTGATCGCTGGAGTCTACTACCTGCGTCGCGTCGCCGGGTCGGATTGTACAAACAGCTCCGCCGACTTCAACGGCGGCATCTACGTCAACATCCGGACGAACAAAGAGTGCGCGATGTTGAAAGCCTCGTTCGCATTCGGCATCATCAACATCATTGCCTTTTTCATCACATTCGTGAGTACATCCCAACTCCGCCGAGTGAAGAACAACAGAGACTGACTTTGACCTTACAGCTCCTCGCACTACTCGTCCACCACCACCACCGCAACGATGACACTGTCGTCGTCAAGCGCGTGAACCATTCCTCGCATCGCAGCGGCACTCACCGCTCACGCAGCCGCGACAACCGTGGGACCTACGAACGTCCCAGCTACGACCGTGGCAGCTACCGCCCTAGCAGCGATCGACGCAGCCATCGCTCCCGAAGCCAAAGCCGACGACAGTACTACGTATAGAACGACGGCTTGAACGGCAGTAGACAGCATGTGAGATGAGATGAATGTGGCCGAGGTTCCCTTATACTATACTTTCGACGAGCACAACGGAGTTTGAGACGGCGTTTCATGAGTGTTGATATGTGGGTACAAGGTTTTTCCGCGGCAGGGCAGACCAGGAGGAGGGATTTCGGAACATGAAAGGTGGAGGGCAAGGCGAAGGCCTTATGGGGAATATCAGGATATGATACATATGATACCAGCTCGCTTAGGAGCATCATTTACGGCTTATAAGTCCGCGACGAAAGAATGTTCATCAAATCTGAAAGCCTCTCCATACTCAAAGTCGAGGAAATCTCTCGCAAGTCATGTTACATGCTATAATATTGTTACAGGAGAAGGGAAGATTTAATGTCCCTCGACATTGATCCCGGGTATCCTGGTCTTTCATCTTCCTTGTTTCACCAGACACGACAGACCACTTGGCCGCCGACCTTGCGCTCCACACATTCCCGCGCCTCCAACAGGCCGAGATTGGTGTACACAGCCATAATCTCGCCGACCCGACTCAGCGGCTTGACCTGCCCAGCCTGCTGGCCGCGCACGACGCGACTCAGCTCTGCGACGTTCAGGTTGATGCGCTTCTTGGGCTTGGAGATAAGCTCGGCGCCTCGCAGCACGGGCTCGCCGTCGTAGTACTTCAAGCCCAGCCATAGCCGCCGCGACGCGCGGTTCGCCATCGTGATGACGTTCTCCTCTTCGAGCTGCCAGGGGTCCGCGAGTTCCTCCTCAACCGGCGTGAAGGTTTGGCCGGTGATGGTAAGACCCATTGCTTCTTCCGTGATGCCGTCGTTCAGCAGGTGTCGTGGGGTCGCGAAGGCGGCATCGCCGGCTATGTACGCCAAATCCGCTCTTGAGAAGCCGGTAAAGTTGCGCAGTTCTGCCCGTAGTCGGTCGGCGATGAGCATGCGCTTCTGTGACGGAGGGGGCGGGGGAGGAGGTTCGTAGCCGTCGGCACGGTCACGTTCGGCGGTCATGGCGTACTCGTCATCGATCTCACTGCTGATCTTGTCTGATTTCGCGGGGATCGCATGACGGGTGAGCATAGCGATGCCGGCCGTGGAGATGCCTTCCTCGGCCAACTGCTCTTGAGACTTGAGACCGTTCTCGACAAGAAATGAAACGAGCTTCTCCGTCCAGCCGTCTGCTTCGAGTTGTTCTTTGCTCAATCGCGATTGCTCGTATGCCCACTCCAGATGCTCTGCCGGCCAGCCTTCTTTCGCTAGATCCTGCCGCGCTCGACCTTTCATGACCATCTCCGTCAACGCGGCTTCTCGACTCCGTAGATCGCGGTGTTTGTGGGGATGTGAGCTGACCACATCACTATTGCGGACTCCATCGGGGAAGCAGGACGCGGGCGGTGATTTGCCGGCGATCTTAACTTGGCTGAAAAATCCTTGCTTGAGAAGAAGAAGACATAATGATAATTGAGCTTTGCTGTATGGGATGCTCGTCAGGCCAAGTCGAAGATTCGAGGCGTTTTTCAGATGTGAGCAGGTATTGGCGAAACGAGTGAGAGACATGGTGTGCGCTTTTCAATGGCCCGGAGGCCGGTCTTTTCGTCGTGCGTTCCCAGGACCGGGTGAAGAGATTCTTACGGTGGAGGATCGTCTTTTCGGCTCGCTGTATCCTGGAAGATGATGGGTTTAGAATAGGATATCGCAAATAGTCGCGGTCGTGTGCTCTGGGTGATGTGCATGGCCAGAAGGAGATCGTGCTCGGGAGTGTCGCCACACCTTCCCTTGTGGTTCGACACTGTTCGCTGCTCGAAGACATACCTATGGAACCATACGCACCAAATGTGCTGAAACAACCACAACTAAATGTATGGCATGCTTGGATTGCCGTGCTCGTAACCACGAAATCCATCGTGGCCGTTGGATCACCCTCTGGTGGAGGTTTGCAGCGTCAATTTCAGAAGTGCATTTGAAGTCGCAAGACTTGAATATCAGGATTTACGCTTATTGATCTGCTTCCAGTGACAAAACATGAAATGAACTTCGATCGCCGTATCGACACTCTGACTTGTGGGATGAAAAGAATGGCTTGGCAATAGCTGAGGATAGTTCGCTGTCGACTGCTTCCCCATCAATCCTGACGAGATCTGCCATTGCACCACCTCCATCCTACTTCTCACTTTAGCGGACATCACACTCGCTCCCCATCCTCACCTCCTCCTCATCACTCGGCAAGCAGGTTCTTCAACCCCTGAACATCCCAGTAGAAAGGCCTAACCTCCGTGATCAAACCATTCTCAACCTTAATATGCTGCACCAACGGCTGTACCCAATCCTTGCCGGTCTTCGCAACCCGCAGGTGCAGAGTACTGTACACCAGCACGGTGTCGCCGCTTTCGAAGACCTTCGGGTTCTGGACGTCGAGCACATCGAACTGCTGGGCCATGGTTTCGCCCCACTTCAAAAACCCATCGAGGCCTTTGTGGTCGCCACCCCAGGGGAGGTCGGGGGACTGGTAGAGCGTGAAGGTGGGCGCGAGACATGCTGTCATGCCGGCGCTGTCCTTGGAGTCGGCGGGCGCGGACATGTACGCTCGCTCGGCGATGTAGAAGCGGTTGAGAACCTCGCTGGGGCGGCCGGATGCAGACATTCTGATGTACGGCTTTAGGTTGAGGGGCGTTCAGACGTTCGAGTGAAGTCAGCACTTCCGTATGATAGAGAAAGTGCTCCTGTGTTTGGGTCAAGGGTGACGACCACCTTTTCATACACGTTTGTTATACGAACATCCTCAGCATCGTAGTATTTGTAAGCGAACTCTGCATATGCACAGTAAAGCTACCAGGCTATGCGATCCCGATCGACGGCACCATTGTAGCCACGAGTCGCATTCCAGTCCCAGCTAGATTTCGTGCGGCACAGCTGATGTGGTGAAGTAAAGCCAGTCGTTCGAGAGTGGTAGTGTGGGGCCAGACAAGTCGGAGTTTCGATTCGGACATCCCAATCGGGGACTTCACTCGCATAACATCCACACAGAGAGTACCAATACCATGCAGCGAGCGAAGCGAAAGGACCATAAATGGCATTCTTCAGGACTCATGCCACCAGAAATGTGGAAAGAGTCATGTCATCACTCGCCAGCTACATATCCTGATGCTCCTTCGTTATTCATTACAATTAGTCGTTGCATCATCTTTGCACTCCTTTCTTCGCGCCGTGCACAATGAGCTGGTCCTTCAAATCTTTCACCGCGACATCCCATCCGTAGACACCATCGATGCGATCGATGACATTCTTTGTCATCTTGCCCTCGTTGTAGCTTTGGCCATAGACGATTTGGGTGCTGGGTTGGATGGTCAAATTCAAAGCCAAGCCATCGTCCCCAGGACCAGCCCCACCGATACCCACGAACAGCTCGAAAGCCACGAGAACCTTTGTCTTGACGGCTGGCAGCAAGATGAGTGATTCCATAGCAAGTCGCTCGTCGCTGATGATCCGAGATGTCGTGAGCGTCTCGAGATTGAGACGTCGCTCTGCTTCGGCGACTGAAAGCGCGGTGTCCCAGCCCCCGCTGATGAGGTTGAGTAGATCCGAGATTCGGGTCGCGTACTGTGGCAGTGCTTGCAATGATGCACGAAGAAGCTGATGGAAGAAACGGAGTGTGGTGGTAAGGTCTTTCGATTCCTGCTTGCCAGCCTGCGCTATGTAGTTGAGACGAATAGGCGCGTTTGGACGTGGCTGATCCGGTCGTTGTGACGCGACATTGAAGGAAGATGGGTGAAAGTACAATTGCAGTTGAGACTTGTAAGTCATGGTGACTGTCTGTGGTGAAGACTCGGCCGAGGTGATCGACCAGCCGTACGTCTCTTCCATGCTCGTGATCGAATCTGTCCTAGTTGTCAGTTGTCTGGTTGGTTCCCGTGGGCGAGGACTTGACTGACCTTTCAATGAGGCAATTTCTTGCAACGACACTCCTCGGCATGCCTCACGCACCCGTTCGGCTTCTTCGATAGCGCCGTCGAACTCCAACTTACTCTCAAGCATGTCAGATATGAATTGTCTGCGTTCCAGATCCTGGTCTCTCAGATTGTTCAGCAATTTTTGCTTCCGCTCGACCTCGCTGTCCACATCAAGAACCTTCCTCCGAGCGTCCTGGAGGTCTATCTTGTCCTCCACGGGAATTTCCATGGCGGCTTGTTCCAAATGATGGACCTCTAAGCTGAGTGCCTGGTGTGTGTCAGTCAAGTCAGGCAGCGACTCGCCAACGATGTCTTCCAGGTCTCTAAGGATCTCATCATCCTTGATCAAGCCTTCCGCAATAACGGACAGCGCCTTCACGAGATCCTCTAGTAGTTGAGTCCTCCACGAGTACCAAAGCTCCTTGCTACGAAGGCGTGCATGCGTCTTCATGTCACGCATTTGCGCGTCCAACATAGGCCGTCGATCATCTGACGATGATTGTTGGCACGCTTGTACGTACGCGCGAAGGAGAGGAGGGGTCTTGCGATAAGTCTCGTTCTCCAGTTGCTTAATCACTTTCTTCCCATCGCTGATATAATGCTTCAGCTCATGACAGGCGTGCCTGTACATCTCCAACTCGGGAGTGATGCACGCTGACGCTACCACAGCACCATCTAAGCTGGTTGCCGCGTTCACGCCAGCGTCTCTGGACTTTTGCATTTTGGAAGGTGTGGCCGCTACAGTCATCCTGCGTTTCGTGGTTGTCAGATCCATGAAACGAATCTGCGCCATTTCGAGGAATGCCTGGAGATGGATTTTATCCGCGGCAGCCTCGTCCGACTGCACCTTGGCCGCATCGGCCGTCGCTTGAAGAGTTGGTGACATTACAGCCGCTTTGCCTGACCTCGGAGAAGGACGGGCATCGACTGCATATGTCCTTTGTGGACTTGGAGCGCTGACCTGTGTTTGCTTTCGTGGAGTGCCAACTTTGAGTGATTCTTTGTACGGTGTGTTCATAAGTCTGATTGACTCCGCTAGAGTACGAGTTATGTCGACACGTTCCGGCGTGACCGTCACCTTATCCGGAGTGACCGGTATTGATTTCGCCTCTGGTGATCTCGACGGCGAGGCGCGGATTGGACTCGATAATGAGAGTTTGTTTGAATCGATGCTGACGGGCTCCGGAACAGTACGTTTGGGGGATGCCGAGAGAACGACCGCAGACTTTATAGGTGAGCTGCGTTGTTGCTTAGCAGCTGTTGGGGAGGCGTCGAGTTCCCGATCAAGTCCTTTAAACTGTGCGTCGAGCTGAACTTGCAGCTCTACATTGGAAGTGCCTAGGATAGGTGTTCGAACGGGACTTTTTGAATGGTGTTGGGGTACAGGCGAGGCAGGGTCAGATATGTTCTCTTCCCTTTGTTCTTCGCCAGCAAGAGTTGTAGCTTGACTTGTGGCTTTCGCCTCCGTCGTAGCCTGGCTGATTCGCCGTGAACGACGTTTCGTTGGAGACGCTGACGTTCGTTGTGGCGATGATGTTGCCGCAACGTCGAGAGCCACACTTTGTTGCTGCAGTAGCGGCGTCAACAATGTCCTTGGCCCAGAGTCCGGTACGTTGGTAGATCGTTCTTGGTCCTTAGGAGTGGTATTGACAGCCTCCTCCACTGGTGATCGCGAGACTTGCGGTGTGACTGGACGAGTATTCGAGTGAGCGGTTCCTCTGATCCCGCCCAACACAGTGGTTAATTCCATAGTCAACTCCTCATTCTCATCGAAACTTGATCCCGTATGTTCTGTGCGCACAGCATCCTTGATACCGCCCACGGCCTGCGTAAATTCCATAGTCATATCGGCCTGCTCGGAAGCCACACCGGACGAACGCCGTCTCATACTCCTCCTTCGACTTACTCTAGGGGCAGCTGTCGTCTTTTGGATACTGCCAACGGCCATAGTCAAGTCCATTGTGTCGTCGCCCATGGAAGATCGTGCGGCTGAAGATCGTCTGCGCTTACCACTTTGCGATGCGCCAGCGACTGTACCTGGTGATCCAGCTTCGGAGGTTGTGCGTCGTCTCTTGTGAGAGTCCCGTGTAGCTTGAGGATGGTCTTCAGAGGCATCGTGGACAAAGCCTACGACTTGAGTGATATCCATAGTAGCATCGCTTGATGACTCGCTCTGGTCTTCCTCAGATCGAGTATTCAGGATGTTGCCCACAGCTCTTGTCACCTCCATACTCATATCTCCTGTTTCCTCCTCATCAATCGTTGACATTGTATCTGCTTTGAATGCTGGCGAAAAGGGGTTTATGTTTTCCTGGTCCATCGCAGCGGCAGCAAAGGACGGTTGGAGACCTGCTGGTGCCGCCCATGATTCGAATGCGTTCGTAACTGCATCATCTGCCAGCTCCATAGAGACTTCTTCGTCAAAGTCTCCGTCACCATGCTCATCATAATCGATACCTCGTGTGCCAGCCTGCTCCGCCGCAAGTCGCAGCGATGCCTCTAAACGCGCACTCGATCCTGAACTTGAATTTGTACCGTCTGACAACTGTGAAACAAGAGTCCCATCGTCCATGTCCAAGCTCATTGCTGTCCCCGTTGCATCTTCTGATCCGTCTTCCTCCTCGCCATCATCGTCCTCGCTTTCTGACGCGTCGCTGCCGCTGCTCATGCCACTACTGGAGGCTGCATCATCGGGATTGTTGAAGTTCATAGGCGGTATACCAGAGCTTCGGCGCTTATTCGTCGCGGGCAAAGTGTTCGCAGGGGATGACAGCAAATCTACATCTTCGGCATCGGAGCTCGTCTCATTGCTGTGTGGAGCGACAGATTCTCGCCGAGTATCTCCCGATGAGTCTGTCGATGTAGTCTGATCGCGCATGAACTCAACTACATCCCAAGTATGCAGCGTCGCTTCCGGCGCAAAGGAGACACGTCGATTTGCTGTGATCCAATCAGTACTGCTGAACATACTCTTACAGTATCAGGTCATACCCAATGTCTTCCGACGCGCTGCTTGGCGCGCATTCTTTTCTGCATCTGCGGAGATGATGGCCTTGGTGGCGGGCACGTAGGTAGATTTCCGTCGATGTTTAGCTTCTTGTCGCGAGTCCTTCTTGATGCTGTCGGTGATATCTTCTAGACCTCCAGGCCCAATACTCTTGCTCCGGCCTTTTCTGCTGCCAGTATGTTTGACTGGCGACAACGACGAGCGTCCGCCCGTCGGCAAATCGCTCGATAGCTGAGGAGCTAAGTTCTCCTTGTCGTCCATGAACGACGAGAGGCTCATATCGTTTGCGCCAGCCTCGCGACGTTGTTGTGGAGTTGGTATGTAGGGTCCGCACACATATATCTACAGCATTGAATTGAGACGCACGTCACGTTCCAGACGGCCAAACAGATAAACAAAGCTAGACCAGCATCACGGTTAATCCTCGGGATAATGCTTGTCAAGCCACAGCATACGCCACGTCCTATGCCAAGACTGTGCGGTCTGAATTTGTTACCCCGAACTTCAATCCACACCACATATGGTCCAGCCCACAACACTCGACTTCTCTACCCCGATCGCAAATCCCAACGACCGGTAAACATGGCCACCGAGTTGACCGTCCAAAGCGAACGCGCTTTCCAGAAGCAGCCGCACATTTTCCTGAACGGCAAAGGCGTCAACGACCGCTCGAAGAAGAGTGGTAAGAATGGCAGGAGATGGTACAAGGATGTTGGACTAGGCTTCAGGACACCAAAGACCGCCATTGAGGGCAGCTACATCGGTGCGTTTTCTCACGGTCGCTGCGCAAGAAAACATGTCGGCGCTTGATGCTGGCAGTACAGCGCATCTGGTTCACACAACGCGATCCACTAGGCGACTGAGCTTGAAGTTGGCGGAAGGCTGATATGTTTCAAATTTACAGACAAGAAATGCCCGTTCACTGGTCTCGTCTCAATCCGTGGCCGTATCCTCACCGGTACCGTCGTATCAACCAAGATGCACCGCACTCTCATCATCCGCCGCGAGTACCTGCACTTCATTCCCAAGTACGCCCGTTACGAGAAGCGCCACAAGAACTTGGCCGCACACGTCAGCCCAGCATTCCGTGTCGAGGAAGGCGACCAGGTTACTGTTGGTCAATGCCGACCTCTCAGCAAGACTGTAAGTGTCGCCCGTCGTTGCAGAGTCCTGTACTCGATTGTGTGCAATAGAGCGTGATCGTGCTAACATTCATGCTTAGGTGCGTTTCAACGTATTGCGCGTCTTGCCAAGGACTGGCAAGCAAGTCAAGCAGTTCAACAAATTCTAAGCGCCATCTGTGTACCTGCCACAACAATGACTTTGGGAAACCGGAAAACAGTTATGACATCGAGCATACTGGATGCCAGATCATGCATACCATACGGCGTTGACAGATAGCTACAGCGCTGAGGACGCAGTGCACGAGGACGTGCCGGAAGAACTTCAGACGTGAATAGCTTTGCGTACAAAATTTCGAAATCCCACCTTTCCTTCGGATCCAATGAACGAGCGGTCTCTATATTATGTGACTCTTGCGAGCGTGTGATAATTCGCATGTGTAGCCAGCCACATGTCGACCCCAAAACTGGCCAGTCTTTATTAGTGGACTGATGCATTGTGACAAACCCAGACGTGCTGGAGCAGAGACAGTACCACGGCAGGAACAATGTTACAAAACAACATCTAAGCACACATCCTTCAGTCATGATGTTGTGCCAACTCTTCCATGGCCATAACACCATGCTCCAGTTCCCTGATACGCTGCCCTATCCTTCTCTTGACCTCTTCCGCCAGATCCGCATCTGTTCCCTCCACGACTCCTCGATAAGCCTCCTTGACTCGCTCCAACTCTTCGCGCGCTGCCTTTCGATCCTCCTCTGCATACACAGTCTGCTTCTCCGTCTCCTCCATCGCGATCTCGAATTCGTCTTGAGCAGTAGCGTAAAGCTCGGTAATCTCTTCAATCTTCTCGTCCGCCAGTGACTTTGAACCTAGGTATCGTAGCGTCTGGAAAGGAGTGTGCGAAGCGAAGCGGGTGGTCGTCTGTGGTCGATGCGAAGTCTGTAGGCTCCTGAAACTTGGGACATGAGTGACACGGGACGTTGCTGTCGACACTATTCGCTGAGACAAGCATCGAAGGAGTAGTGTTCGTGGCGCCATTACAATGGTAGGATTGGGTTGAATATTGGTGATGCTTTCTTCTCTTGTCAAGGGTTGTTATCAAAACGCGATGCATGAACAGCCTACCTACCTATGCACCTGCATGGAAGTACACGCGCTTGGTTTGGTGACGTCAAATTCAAGGTCTTGGCATCCGAACTCTACAGTATGGAGAGCTGACTTGCTGCACTTGCCACTCCATTTGTGTATGTGTGCTGACCGACCATGATGACCTACTCGCTCCATAAGACCCGAATACTGTGCTCATGGGTTCCTTAATTCACGCGTTACACTGGATGGATCAACAATAGGATACCGTGCGACCTCCAGTTCATGCGTCCCGACAATCAAGAACGCCCTAGTCGAGCCGAAACACCTGGCTGAACAGGTACCATGAGCTACTGGAGCGCTATAGCTATAGTCTTTTCCATCATCTTTCTGGCCTCCAAGTATCCAAAGGCTATGGGAACATACCTTCCTCAGTGGCTTCGGCCTGGCAGTCACAGAAATGAAGAACCTACGGTCATGCTTGCGCCACCAAATGCAGAAGCACCAAGAATAGATATTGAGGGGGAAAAGTCAGCAGAGCTCGCCGAGCAGGATGGATCGGGTGAAACGCCGAAAGCAGCTGCTGCCACTCCAAGAGAAAACGTTCCTAGTTTTTCCCTGACCGAGCATGAAGACAGGAAGGAGGAAAGTGGGCAGGAGAAGAATCACCGTCTGAGCATCGAAGATGAAGAAGAATCAAGCGATACGTCTCCAAGAGTCACCTCTATGTTTCCGGCGCCGAACAGTGCGCAGCGAGTAGGCGGTGGGGCTTCTGCGCGCATGCCATCTTCAGGATTGATGGCGCCACCAGCACGCATGGTACCTCCGCGCGCGAATCCAAGCTCTCGTGGTCTATCGGCAGGTCCTCTGCCTAACCGCGGTCCTCCTACAAACACCTACAGAAGTGCCGTCAATGGAGGTCTAGGCCCAACAGGGATTGCAACGACCCCCAATGCACGGGGCAAGGTCGTCTTATCACCTGGTCACTCTCCAATGGATTGGGCAGCGTTGACAAAGTCTAGCAACGTCTCGGGTGTGTCGACTTTTCAGAGGGTCACACCATCCCAACTTCGTACCATGACTGGGAGGAAAGGCAAACCGGCATGGAGCAGCTGGCAAGGCAAAGTATACAACATAACACCATATCTGCCATTCCACCCCGGCGGAGAGTCAGAGTTGATGAAAGCTGCCGGTAGAGATGGGACGAAACTGTTCATGGATGTCCATCCTTGGGTTAACTGGGAGAATATGCTTGGTAATTGCTTAGTTGGCGTCATGGTGGCCGAAGACTACGGGAAGTCTGAACTGGAAGATATGGATTGACCACACTAGATGAAGAGTCTTCGAGCTATACCAATGGCGCACTACAAGAAAAAACAATTATGCAAATGCACAGTGCCAGTGAAATATTAGGTTTGCCCATAACGCTGTGAGAAGTCTAAGCTGTGATTCGTCGGGAAGCAGATGTCTACACGCGCGACATCTCACCAGAATATCCGTTCTCGCAGAACTCATGGTGGTATGTAGAAATACCTGAACAGCATGCGCACACATGAGTTAGGAATCGTGGATATGGTATAAAGTAGATAAGGTAGGTGTACATGTATGTAAGGAAGGTAGCTAATATAGAAAAGTGAGCACAGACCACATGGATTTCGTTTAAAGTTCATGTGAATAACCAATCGCACACCCTAGGTCTTTCATCTTCCATACCACCCGACACAACTGCCCAACCTCAACAACGCCAATGTTGAAAGAACGGGTCACAAGGCGTGCCGACATCTTCGTTGAGACAATGAGTACATGAAGGAATTACAACGCGCATTCAAAAAAAAGAAGCAGACACTGATGTTGCAAAAGCTTAAAAGGCAGCGAAGCGCGACCCAGGTACGCCAGGAGGCGCCTGATGTTTGGCTCACATTCACTGTCGAATGTGTTTCTATCCGGTTCGTTGAATGGACATGGCGTCCGGAAAGGTCACAGATCTCACGTCTGGTGGTGACTTGAGATCTCAGCCGGGCAGAGTGAGTCTTGTCATTGGAACCGCGACTGTCAAGCAGGAAGAGCAGCCACTCGTGGCAGAAAAGCATCAGGAGGCGACCGATCGCCTGCGAAGCAGATCTAGACCTCGCCACCCAGGAACGGTGTCTGCTCGGGAAGATACCAAATATTCACCTAATGATCTAGGCCGTGTGGCCACTCGTGACAGTGACCCCAGGCTTTCTGGCGAAACACGGAAAGTGACAGCGAACATGACCAAAAGCAGCACTCAGTCAAGAGATGCACACTCAGCAAACGCGAAATTCATGACCCGGATCATTGGGCCGTCGGATCGAGAAACGTCGCATAATCTGCACGGAGCGACGATGTCCCATTCGACTAAACACGGATTGGACGTTCAAAGCCGCGAATTACGTACGGTGCACCAGTTTGCCAGCCATAGCAAAGGTGAACTCGCCTCTTCACGGGTTCAACAAAGCGGCTCTGACGACATCTTGAATCCAAGCTCAAAGCGTGCACGAGCAGAGGAAGGATCTGAATCATCGGCCACAGCCAAGAAACGTCGGTTTGACGCACAGCCATACATGAGCAAGAAGTCAACTCTTACGTCCCACCCAACTTCGACCGCAGATCGACCACAAACAAAACAAAACTTAAAACGATTGTATCTTGATAAAAATGTCATTGATCTGACTGATGCGAGAGATGTCCCAGAACTCATCATCATCGATGATGACGATGATGATGTCGCTAAAGCAAGCGTGAGCAATGCTTCGACGTCCCGAAAATTGGTCAATAATTCAAGTAAGAACAACAGTCCAAGGACGTCCAGTCATGCTACAGCCAAGGCCTTGGGCAAAACTCCTGCTGCGCTGAGTCGAATAAAAGAGTCTTCAAGCCTCGCAGCCCAGAAAAATGACGGTGTAAAGGCAGAAAAGGCACCGATGCCTTTGTCTCAACCTCACAGCGAGCACTTAAGGCGCTCGGGGCTAGGACTTTCACGACGAGATGGTCTTACAGTTCCTGAAAAGATAACAAATCAAGTCACTTCACATAGTCAGGCTTACAGTACAGTCCGTTCTACAACAATTCCTTCGAGCCTCGCTGACGCGGACTCTCGCGGTCAGGATGCGTTTATAGGCCGGAATCCAGGCAAAGCACTGGAACGAGATAATGCCAGCGTTCGACGCTCGCAGAGCACGTCTCCCGCTGCTTCGAAGAGTAAAATCATGTATGAGTCAAAGTCGGAATCATCACAGCCAGATGGCGTGTGGTCTAACGACCTGTCCAACCCTCAGATTGTGGTGGAAAATCTTCGCAAATTATTTGTGAGGGATGCTGAATCTAAAGGCACTAGCCAAAAATATGCCAATGCAACCATTTCAGAAGGGCAGCCCATGCCTAGGAGCGATAAGACAAGCGCTGAGATGTCGGAGACGCAACAATCACGGACGGCTTCGCGCGATCGGCTAGCAGCAGGGTCTCGGAAACCTGTGCGAGACGTTGAATGCTCACCCGAGCGATCGAATATGCTGATAAACAGCTCGTCAGTCGAAAAACATGATGATTTCGACCTCAACATTGCCGTACCTCCGATGCTACGCGCCACTGATAGCCAGACTCCACGGCAAGCGGTTAGAGATACGACGGATACATCAGTGTCTGCAGCAGACATTGCAATGAACAATTATAGTACGATAGTGGGCGATGCCGCAGCTGAAGCCTTACATGTGCTGTGTTTGCTAAAGGATCTGCCAACAACGCCGAAGATCAAGAACATCATAGAGGAGGTGTGTCGGCACGAACTCAGGACTGAGATATTCCCGCAAATGATGAAAGAGTTCGAGCGCAGGGGAGACCTAAAACAAGCAAGCGTGAATCTTCACAGCTCAGGAGTGCATAGATATGGTGACGAAGAATGGCAGCGTATCATGAGCAAGCTCGGCATGAACGAAAACAACAAGCGCAAAAAGCAGCTTGCAGTGTCTGGTGAAACTAGAGAAGCACCATCAACCACGCGGCCTTCAATCGTCAACGAAACTCCAAGTCCTGACCAGTGTTTGGAGTCTCAGAAGCCATCGAGCCAGGGTCCTGCCCACGACACGAAAACTGCTGTGCGTGCTCTCGATGATGCCCCTGCTGTGCCCGTCAGTCAGCATCGCGATCCGAGCCTAGCCGACCTAGATACTGCCTCAGCAGAATCATCGACCGAGATGTATGGGTCCAATGAAGTAGAGCGTGTTCTCGGTCGACATCTGCAAGAGCTCAGCAACGATAGCGAGTACTGGACACGTGCCTTGCTCAAGCGGGCCAGATGTTTGACAAGTCATTCCACTGCGAACGCCGACTCGTCGTCCAACAAGACACCCTTTTCATTCTCCGCCATGCAAGCTATTGGAACTTCTTCGGCGCCAGCCAGGACTGGCGGCCATGTAGCGGCCTTCACTGTAGAATGTGCGAGTACTAAGAAAAGGCTCTCTTTCACCTGCCCTGTGACGACTTACAAGGTCAGGGACACCATGCCAGCATTCTCGCACTACGTGGAAATCAAGAGAAACTTTTTGGCATTGAACGAAAGGACGATGGTCTCATGGCCGTACTTTGGGGACGACTACAATGAGATCAATCGCGAAAAGGGTCACGATCCGGAACGCGAGATTGGTGAGGTGTACAGCTTGGACATAAGTTCCAGACCACAGAAGTTATTTGATATGCTCCAAAGCCAGAGGTATGATCCGTACGTCGAGAGTACACTAAATGACCTTCGTCTAACATGGCCGGATCTGCTACATTTTGCCCTTGACGTATCCCCAGACGTTGGCACGAGCATCGAAGCACGAAGTGCATTGAAACACAGAGACAAGTATTGCGAAGGCGAAATTTCTCGACAAGCCGGTCGTACAGCAATAGTGCTGTCGAGTATACCCAATTATGATTCGAAGAAACTTGCACTGGCTGCTCTGTTGTTCGAAAACTTTCAAAAGATGACTGGAAACAGTCTCTGGCACGTCGTTCGACGACACATGTACGACCGAGTTTCTGAGGAAGGTCTTGATCGCGACAAGCGAACTGAGCTAGACAGGTTCACCTGCCGGGTATGCCTCCGTTTTCAATGCCCGTATCATGGAGGAATTCAAGAAGTAGATGATCACGACGGAGCAGCATCAGACGATGGATCCACCGATTCCACGCACATGGATATCATCAATCCCCAGGTCATCAACAGCCGCGAACGCATCGAATTCCCACCTGCGTCGAGTGAATCGCCGCCTGCGACGTTTGTGGACAATGCACCAGTCAAAGCTCGTCAGACTGTGCAGTACTTGATTCAACGCAATCTAGTGAATGAGGTGAACAGCGCTGGACCATTCTATCCATGCCACCATCCTGGCAAATCATGCGACGACGCACAATGCTCATGCTTCGAGAGCAGAATCTTGTGCGAGAAGACTTGTAGTTGTGCGAAGGGTTGCCCTCGAAAATTTCAAGGTTGTTCATGCTCGAGCGAGAAGAGGAAGAAAGGCCAGAAAATGATGTGCTATGACGACGAACGCTGCGCCTGCCTCAGAACATCGCGGGAGTGCGATCCGGATCTATGTGCTGCGTGTGGCGTAAGTGATGTCCTTGATCCTGTACACCGCCATGATCCCGACATACTCGTCGGTCGATGTCGCAATGCAAGCGTTCAACGTGGCATTAGCAAGCATACTCTGGTTGGCAAAAGTCTCATCGCTGGTCTAGGCCTGTACACGACCGAACCCATCGAACCGCATGAGTTCGTGGGTGAGTATAAAGGGGAGATCATTTCGCATGACGAGGCTGAACGTCGTTGGACGGTCTACCAGCATCAGGGACTGCATTACATCTTCTCGCTGAACAAGGCGCAAGAGGTGGATGGCACATATTTCGGCAACAAGACTCGTTTCATCAATCACGCTCGTCCTGGAAAGTTCAACCTCTATCCCAAGACAATGACCGTGAACAGCGTGCATCGTGTCGCGCTTTACGCCGTACGCAAGATCAGGCCTGGAGAAGAGTTGTTCTTCGACTATGGCCCCATGTTCCCAGACGAGCTAGTCGGAGGCAAGAAGAACAAAAAGCAGAAAGCCGCAGCTCGTGCGGACAACCTGAAAGACTACTACGACGTCGAACAGACCGAGGACGAGCACGGCACACTGCACGCTCGCAAGGTCACCGTCACAGGCCACAAGGATAAAAGTCAATCGAAACGCGGCACCGGACGCGCCCGCTACACCAAAACTGTGCGCATCGGCGACACCGACTCTGAGCCTGTACCAGCACCACATCTACTCGAAGACATCGAGGAAGACGAGGAAGACGACGAGCAGGACTTGCCCGAGATCGATGCTCCCATCAGCTCCGAGGCCGCGGATGCAGGCAACGCCGGCCAGCGCCTGTACTCGTACAACATCTTGGAGGAAGATGAGCATGACTACTCGCTGGTCATCCCCGAGCCCGAGGAGGATGATGACTTTGAGCCTGATGGTGATCTTTCTGAAGACGAGGTTGAAGCAGAGCCAAACCACGATGAGGACAGGCCACGATATGCGTCTCGTGAGGCTGACCGAGGTGGCCGCTACCCTTTCACCCGACGCACGCAGACGGCCAGCATATTACCGCAGAAGAAAGCCAGAAGATGAGGATGTCTAGTGGCGCTGATCGCTGAGGCTCGTGTTGTTGACTCGCGTAGCTGAAGAGCCACAAGAATATGTTCTAAGCAGGGGAAGAATTTTATTCAGCTAAACGGCATGTCATAGAGGTTGTAACACTCCCACATCCACGAAGTATCTATCATCTCCCATGTCATGCTTGTCAGTGCTCCTGTCGTCCCAACAGATGGACTAGCGTGGAGATTCTGGACCCAGCATACAGCGTACCTTAGGCCCACGAGGCTTCAGATCATGTCAGTCTACGGAGTTTTGAGGCATCATATCCACGAGCGCATAAACGCGTTCAGTTGAGAGAAAAGTCAAACCATGTGAAAGGTTACACAAGAGTAAAGACTTGACTAAGGAATGACAGCAACGACGTAACAGAACGCGCGATCTTCAATCTGCTCAAACAGCGTTCGATCAAATGCAAGGAAGTAATGCACCATTGTGACATGCAACCAAAGCAGAGAAAAGGACGCACACCATGGCTAGACCTCTGTTGCATCGAGACTCACGACCTCCCATGCATAATGGACAGGAGTCTCTAGGATACCTGAGTATAGAGACCGATAGCTGTCGAGCTGTCAGTGATTGCCAAGGATGCGTGGGTGACGACACTTACGACAGGGGTTGGAGTCTTGGAAGTAGTTGAGCGACGTGCCTGGAACGGCAGAGATCTTGACACCAATTTTGGCAGGGGCAAAGCAAGGCCAGCTACCAATGGTGGTGGCAGAGCCAGGTGTGAACGTGTATACACCCATATCAGCCCACGAAGCACCAGCATTGTTGAAGGTAGTATCGGTGGTGGCTGGACTCTTCATGGTAGAGACATAAAACTTGCCGGGACCGCTGAACTCGTACGCTGAGGTCTCGAGCTGATCCTGGACAGGGAAGAGGAATTCGAGAGTGCATGTCTTGCCTTTGTTGGATGCGGGCACGTCGAAGTTGAAGATGGAGGAGACAGTGGAGGTCATCGTGCCGTTGAAGCTTGTGCCGTAGGCGATGTCGGGGTTGACGCTGTCGACGGGGATGATAAGATGAGGAAACTAAATCGTCAGTCAGCGTTATTCGAACATGAAAGGCGCAGCGCAATGGGAGTGAGGCAACGGCATGATCTACCTACCTCGAAGTCACCGTGCAGCTCGCGTGGACACGACCTGCCTTGCTTCGCTGGTGCTGAGGGAGACGGCACAGGATGGTTGCTGAGCTGCGATGGGGTGCTCGAAGCGAATCTGCTGGGGACGGCAGTGCTGCTGGATATAACTGGCGGTGGAGCACTCGAGGAATAACATTGCTTGCAGCCATCGGCTTTCATGGTGATGGGAACGCACTTGTCCTGACCGTCGACTGGCTTTTCATAGATATTCTACCCGCCGTGATCGCCAGTCGGGCAACTGTGGAAGGTTGGGCTGTCATGGAAAGTGACTGTGCCGTCGCAGTTGATGGCGAAGCCAGGAGTTGGTGCTGCACCATTATCGCACTGCCACTGGGATGTCGGTGGAGTGAGGATGCAACCACGGCCCAAGCTGTCCGTCACACCTGTCGTCACGTCAGCATCGGAGAGACCACATGCACTGACAAGGGTGTTTTGTACCGCCGTTCTCATTCATCCAGTACTGTCCACGCGGTAGTCCCAGCTGCCCGATACGGTTCTGGCCATCGTTGAGTTGGCCGACGGTGCCATTGGGTCCGCCCAAAGCTGATAGATGGAATGAACTAGATCATGAGCGTTTGTGTCAGCGTATATCAATTTGAGGCAGTAGATCATAGTACCATGCGTTCTTGCGTTCGAGTGCAGCATACGAGCCCACCACGAGGGCGAGGGTAACGCCGGTGAAAGTGGTCTTCATGGTGTTATTGGTGGGAGAAGGATGTTTCAGTTAACTGCCGGGATGTCAGTGAGCGAGGGCTCTTCACTGGCACGAGCCACTCTTTGCTAGCAAACTTACGAATCTGCTGCTGGATGGAGTGTGTGCTGGAATATAGTACTGATGATGAAGGCTTTGGTGATACTTGGATGAGTTGTGATGTGAGATCGAAGGAAAATGGGGTTGAGTCGGGATGGCTGGACCTATAAGAGACAGGCACTGTTTGGCTCCTACCATACAGTCACTGCCATTCGTCATGGCCGATGCGACAAGCAGCAGCTGCTGTTGTGGATGATGGCAACGCTTGCATATGCGGAAGCCGCATGTAAGGACGGAGCACGTTCATACAATGGCTCAACAGGCCAACCGAAGGGAAGCCACCTCATGAAAGGTGCAATCGGAACACATGATCTGATCCATGCGTGTAGGTGCATTGCTAGAAGTAAGACGATCATTGTCTTATCATTTCGTGGGCAGCCTAGCTAGCAGTCCATGTTATTCAGCGTTCCACGAGCTGGAATACACATGATACTAGCGAAGGAAAATCGTCAGCAGGGCAGAGTTGCAGATATCGCGAAATGGGGCAAGCTTTCCAAATTCTTTGATCGAACACACAGCAGGAATGCAGACAGACAGAAACAAGATAGGATCGCGTTTATGCTCATCTTTGGACAGCCATGGTTGGGTTGCATGAAGGGTTATATACGTGACATAAGTTTTGCGAGTCATCACCGCCTCTTCCTCCTGAACTTAAGACCGTCATCGTCGTCCTCCAGAACCGTTTTGTTCTTGGCTCGTGAGGCCGGATTAATCGTGCTCTGCTTGAGCTTCTTGGGCGGAGGCCCCGTTTGCATGGCTGCTGGTCTCTTACCCGTGCTTGTATGCTGAGAGTCTGCCACCGCCCCATCGGCTAGTGTAGCATATGCTTTGGCCTGTAGGTCCTGGTCTCGCGCAGTGCCTGCAATCTCTTCCGGGATGATTTGGCTGTCTTCGGCATCTTCCTCGCGACTTCGTTGCAGACGGCGACGGAAACGCATCTCCTCGCTCGCATCGTTACTACTTGTACCAGCTTGGCTTTCGCGCACAACCTGTGTCTGAGACTGACTCTGACTTTTCGACTTGCCCGAACTTGCATGCGACGGAATCGATTGCCAGTATTGCTCGCCGATGCCATGACCCTTGCGTGGGACTTCCTCCAGGGTCACGATCACTCGACTTGGCCCAGGGCGTTCCTGATGCTGGCCCTGTCGACGAAATCTCTTGAAATTCTTCCTTCCATCCCAAGCTGGATCCCAGCGTTCACTACGGCCGTCCTCATGGCCACGGTTCATTGGTCGTTCGCGCATGGGCAAATCCATACCCTCGACTTTGGCGACATCTCTCAGCTTGCTGACATCCACACCGTCGGCTAACATCTGCAACGACTCTTCATCCTTGCGACGATCTTCTTCCTCCTTCTCACGCTTCGCCTGCAACTCGGCCATGAGGTCACGTTGTTTCGAGTTTTTCTTAGCTATTGACGACATCGCACTGCCCTTGCTTTCGGTGCCGGTAATGCCTGGGGCGGTGGAAATTTTGTCATCACGCTGTGCAGCAGCAGATAGCTTGAGCCGCTTCATGGCCGCTTGGCCTTCAAGCATATTTGCAAACATGTCTTCCTCGCGCTCAGGCTCTGCAAGCGCAGGGCGCTTGCGCGTGTCGGTCTTGGCTTGTGCTGTATCTTTTAAGCCATCGTCCATTGATTCTCGTGGTACAGCGTGCGTCAGTCCATCGTGTCTGCTCTGTTCAATAGGAGCCTGAGACAAGGCAGGTAGTTTCAATGCTTGACTGAAACTTTCTTCATCGTCGTCGTCGTCATCATCATCGAATCGCTTGAGTCGCGACTGGGTCATGATACGCTTGCCGCGTTTCTTATACGCAAGCTCTGGTACGGGCTGGGCGGTTTGCTCTTGTGGCGATCTAGTGGTTTGATCCTCTGGAATGGGTTCTTGTGGTGGCGAGCTAGGAACACTCTCCGCTTGCTCAACGTTGTTCGAGGTCTGCACTGGACGCGATGGCGCTGTGGGCGGTTGTGAAGGTGGAGGGACAGATCCTGCGACACTTTCCGCCTCCTCAAGTGGTCTGCGTAGGCCGCTGGCATCAACCGTGATGATGGCGTCCAAGAACTCACCTTGCTCGATGGAACGTTGGTCAAGTGTTATTTCGATTTCGATTAAGAACTGTACAATCCAGTCATCATTCTTATCACTGAGGCGTACAACCACAACGCCACCCTTTTTGGTCTGTTGACTGAGCTTGAATTGGTGGCTCCCTTTCTTGCCTGCCAACTCCTTAACGTATGCAACGAGATCCTGGACATTGCTCTCGTGTGCAACAACTTCCCATAGCATGGCTTTGCCACCGCCACTTGTCACCGCAGGCATTAGGGTCTCATATTGACTTTGGGATAAGAAAACGAAAAGGTAGTCCTGGAACACTTCCGCACGCTCTGGCTGGGGCTTAAGCAAGGAGCCAGGGCGCTTCACAAGTTCTCTCGAGCCGGGTGGCGCAGGCATATCCATCGCATCTGGGAAGTTGGCATCGAAATCAATCTCGAGTGGACTGGGTATTGGTTCGCCATTATCATCCATTCCTGTACTTGCTACAGCTCGCGAAAGGCTCTCTAGAAACTCCGGTGCAACCAGCCATCGAGCTTGAGTGAGAGCTTGTAGAGCTGCCACGATGTTTCGCTTATTCGCTACCAAGTGCGTGGTAGCACCTTGCACGTATTCCAGTACTAGCTTCACGTCTGAGCCTGCAAATGACTGTCTTGCCTGCATTATTCCGTCCTCCTTCTTCTTGCTGCCGAAGTGTGAAAGCGTCAAGGTTACAGGCTGCCAAGCGAGACGAAACACATGTTTATAGCTTCCCAGCTTGATGGTGTATTCTTTCGCATCAGAGAGCGCCTTGGTTGCTTTGTGCACCTTCTCCCCATTGATCTGTGTTCCTATCTTCGATTCGTCCGTGACGGTGATTACGGTTCGGACGTGAAGGTTACCGCTATCGGAGGAGTCGACGTGGCCGACTGCGATAATGACATGCTTACGAGAGACGCTTTTGTCGTCGATCGATTCTACTCGGTGACCTGGTTCTCGATTGTGCGTCCGACCAAGAAGATGTCGAGAACCAGGGCGAAGCCACCTACGACGACCACTCCAGAGCTCGCCATCGCAGCTGAGTATCCACATTGCGAATGCAAAGTCATTGTCAGAAGAAAGTATAGGCTTGCGACAGGAGAATCATGATGTGTCTGTCGTATCAGATACAACGTGCAGGCAGCACTGCGTCACTTCCAGATGCTGCAGTTCACGACAGCAGCGCGCGATCACGTGACATCCACAGCAATCTTCAAGTTTCTCAAAAACTTGAAATCCTACGCTTATGGATGGCACTCTGTCAAGATGCTTCCATGTTGATGAGTGACGACTGCTTCGACCTACGAGGTGTGGTTCAGGCTAGATGGTGACTGAATGCCGACTCCTCCGTAAGGTCAGCCGGACGGCTAGCTCTATAGGTACATGACTTGTCTATATTAGAGCTATTACTGACACCACCAAATCGAGCACATACAGTTGCCGACCAAAGATTCACCAAATATGACAATCCTGAAAGACCCTGTGGATCTCTGCCACTTCTAGCAACTGGTGTTCCAGCTGACATCACACGTTCCTCTGGTTTCTGACCGTCAACTGGACTGCTCCGCCTACGAGATGTGCACGATGAGGTATCACGACCACCTGATATGCGAATTGTGGCCTGTGATCTCGCCATAAGTGACTCCATATTATCTCAACGGTCCATGTCGATCGATCGTTGGTGAGGTACTCGTATTCCCAACACCAAACCCATGTCCCTCAATGCCTGGACTGGTACCATTGATACTCGATTCCATCTATGGACTGCTCTCTTCCAATGGGTCTCCAAGCGAGTGTATCCTGAGTTGCCTTGAGGACCAACCTTGTCGTTCTTCTGAGCGATGGGTGTAGGCGACAATGGGACTTATGTAACAATAATGAGATACTGCTGATCACTTGCATCGCTGGGAAGGATGATAAGTCAAGCTCAGTAACATATCACCGCCAAATGGTATGGCATGTAAGTGGTCCCTGGCTTATACCTTGCTTGCCTGGGCACTAGGGACGCTGTAATGCTAGACACGTCAAGATATATGAATGCTGTGAGCGGACTCGGGAAGCAATTATTTTCTTCTCTTACCTGACTCAACTGATCCTACACGTACCGATCACTTCGTCAACTTCATTCTCAATCATCCGAGATGTCTATCTTCACAATCCTCTCTTCCCTGATCGCTCTTGCGAGTGCCATTCCTCAAGGAAGCTCGATCAAGTCTTGCACGACCACTGTCAGCAATGGTGATAGTGGCTGTGGCTGTGACGCCCCTGCCCATACTGCCACTCACTTCGTTGACTGCCACGGCTGCCAGCTCCAAACGAGCATTGTCCCCCATTGCGATCTCTACTGCTTGACAACAACCACACTGCAATCATCGACGTCGACTGTAACTTCTTGCGCAGCTTCCACTGCGTCACGCTGCACGACAACATTCACGGACTCTGCTCCTGGTTATGGCTGCACATTGACCGTACCCAAGCATACGAAGACAAGCAAGGTGGACTGCCACGGCTGTCAGGCTGCCACTGTCACTGCAATCCCACCAATTGTGCCTGGACCGGTGAGTTAAGGACTGTCTGCTCTGGAGAAGCTACAGAAAAGTCGGACTGACCGTTCTTTCTAGCTCTGCGTCAACGGCACGCAGACCGTGACCGCGGCGCATCTTACGACGACTATTACGACCTGTGCCAAGAAACCTAAATAGATCTTGAGCGCCAACATGACCTCTGCCGCAGGTGGGCACGCCGTGCAGCAATGTGATTCAGGTATGAACTGGAATCTCGAGGTACTTCAAGGAAGGCAACATCGGAAAATAGCAGCCAGGGAGGAGACTTCCCATTCTGGCGATCCAACAGTCACGGTCATTCACTTATTGAAGGAAGCAATCATGTATGGACTAGTCAGTTGTTGCGAGTTCGTGTCTCCTATCTAATAAGTTCTTCTACGTACACTTGTTACGTGTAAGTCCTTTGCTATAATGGCCTGAACATGCCCAGCACCTAACACCTATATTTAGGCCATTCTCCTCTAGCATAAGTACTCTACACTATGGCTATAGATAGCTGAGCTAGCGTTGAAAGCTTGCGTATCGCCAGGATCTCATCGGGCCAATCCCCGTGCTATGGCATCTACTACATGGTACTAGGTAGTGAGTCGTAGGCTGACATGACGAGTTTCTCATGAGCCAAGATAGATCGTCAAGAAGGCGACCCGTCCCTACGTAATGAATGGCTCGTACGATGGTCATATATGTAGTGGCCATCTAGAATGTCAGACGTGCCTGTAGATGAGCGGAATCTGAGTGTTGGGATATGAATGTCGTCCAAGGTTTCATTCTACTGCCTCAAGTCAGGCGCGTGAGCCAGATCACGTTTTGAAGGACTATGGAAGGACGAACAGAATATTGAGCAGGATACTTATAAATGCCCCTCAACGTGTCGTGTGACAGCGATCTCGTCCCCTTCGAAGTTCTCACATATCGGACAACGAGACGTCGCAGTAGAGAAGGTGGGAAGCGGAGACGACGTGGGCGCATGGCGGATCTGATTGCGAAACTCTGGGACAAAGTCTGCGAGGCTTCTTGGTGGAGGGCCGGCAAGGTATTGGTTGTCGGATCTGTGGTCGGTACTGCCTTGGCCTGTGACCGGGGTATTCTGTGGTATGCTCGGTGGCGTTGGCTGTCCAGCCATGCGTTGCACTCGCCCTACCCGGCCATCTTTCAGTCTGACTTTGATGCCACGAGGATGATTGCCTCGCGTGAGGAGATCTTGCACGATTCCCTGGACCTCTCGGCCAGTTGGTTGATCTGCTTTCAACACAATTGACACTGCTGCTCCTGGTACAACCTGCTGGACAGTGGGGACATTACTTTGGTAGGAAGTGGTTCCACGTGACGTGTTGTGGCGGATCGCAGAATTATGTGCACCACTCGTATCTCTTGGTGGTCTTGGTTGCCGATTTCGCGGTCGATTCATGGTACGCCCGCAAGAGTGTATGTCCTAACTTTGGCTCTTGGTGTTCACAGAAGCGATGACTGAACGTCTTGGAAAAGTCGGCGCACGGACCATCAAAACGTAGACGACTGTCACAAGACTTCCGACGTGGTAAATACTTGAAGTAGCTTTACCATGAGCTGAGCTCAAGTTTACAACAGCTCTTGGCTACACACGAGTGAGGATCATGGCTGAAGTCATGGCATCCTCGGCGCATCAGGCTATATCGCGTTCGCCTGACGCGCGACAAGAGCCCACTCCTCGAAAACGATCGCTGCCTTCGAGATCGCCATCCCCACGACGAGATGCTCCTGCTCTGCGGAGAAGATCTTATTCTCGCTCGCCGCCGCCTCGAGATGCCCCTCTCCCACGCGATGTTGATCGTGCGCGCGCGATCGAGCGCAAGCGTCAATTCGAAATACGACAACGGGACGAGAAGGACTCCGCAAAGCCTCTCACTGATGCCGAGAAGCAAGCAGCCGCCAAAGCAGAGTACGACAGACTGCTCAACATGCGATCTGGAGGAACATACATTCCACCCGCCAGACTCAAGGCTCTGCAGGCGCAGATCACGGACAAGACCTCGAAGGAATATCAGCGGATGGCTTGGGAGGCCTTGAAGAAGAGCATAAATGGTATGATTAACAAGGTCAACGTGTCCAACATCAAGCACATCGTACCGGAGTTGTTCAACGAGAACCTTATCCGGGGTAGAGGATTGTTCTGTCGGAGCATCATGAAAGCTCAGGCTGTCAGTCTGCCGTTTACTCCAATTCTCGCTGCTATGGCTGCGATCGTCAATACCAAATTGCCACAGGTCGGGGAGCTGCTCGTGAATCGGTTGATTATACAGTTTCGCAAGGCCTTTAAACGGAACGACAAGAGTGTGTGCCTGAGCAGTACTACTTTTATTGCACACTTGATCAATCAGCAGGTCGCACACGAGATGCTTGCTGCGCAAATGCTGTTGTTGCTGCTACATAAACCGACGGACGACAGTGTGGAAATTGCAGTTGGTCTCATGCGGGAAGTGGGACAACACATCGAAGAGATGAACTCGCAGATTGCCTTGGCGGTATATGATCAATTCAGAAGTATCCTGCACGAAGCCGACATCGATAAACGGGTTCAATACATGATTGAGGTGTTGTTTCAAATCAGAAAGGATAAGTACAAAGATCACGAGGCGATCAAGGAAGAGCTAGACTTGGTTGAAGAAGAGGATCAAATCACACATCGACCAGGCTTGGAAGATGAGCTCAAGCCAGAGGATGGCCTCAATATCTTCAAGGTTGATCCAGAATTCGAGGCCAACGAGGAAGCGTATCGCAAGCTCAAGGCAGAGATCTTGGGCGAGGTATCTGGGAGCGAGGACGAAGAGGATGACGAAGACGCAAGCAGTGAAGAGGACGAGGAGGAAGCGAAGGAAACAGCTCTGGAGATCAAGGATCAGTCGAACACGGATCTCGTCAACTTGCGCCGATCCATATACCTCACAATCATGTCTTCTGGTGGATTTGAAGAAGCTTGTCACAAGTTGATGCGCATCAATTTACCGGCCGGCCGGGAAGAGGAGCTTCCTTCCATGATCATCGAGTGCTGCAGCCAGGAGAGAACATACAACAAGTTCTTTGGGCTCATTGGCGAGCGCTTCTGCAAGCTAAATCGACTATGGCAGGATCTGTTCCAGGACATGTTTACAAAGTACTACGAGACGATTCACCGATTCGAGACCAATCGCCTACGCATCATCGCACAATTTTTTGGTCACCTCCTGTCCTCCGATGCGATTGGGTGGCACGTATTCAATGTGATTCGCCTGAACGAGGAAGACACTACATCGTCCTCGCGTATCTTCATCAAGATTTTGATTGAAGATCTCGCTCAAGGTGTGGGCATGAAGAGCCTCACCAACAAACTCAAGGATGAGACGCTCCAGACTGCTCTTACCGGCATATTCCCCACTGATGATCCAAAAAATACGCGCTTCAGTATCAACTTCTTTACTGCAATTGGCATGGGTGCGCTGACGGAAGGTATGAGAGAATGGCTGAAGAACATGCCCAAGCCTGCGCCTGCTGCTTTGCCTCCCGCGAGAAGTCCGACGCGAAGCCGAAGTGGAAGTGTGTCAAGCTACAGCAGTTATTCCAGCTACTCCTCTCGATCAGACTCCAGGTCGAGATCACGGGCTCGATCAGAATCGAGGCGTGGTGGACGGGTGAGGCGCACGTCAAGATCAGTCAGCCCGGTTCGTGGACGCCGCCAGAGAGATGATTCATACTCCCGCTCGCCATCTCGTTCGCGATCACGCTCCCAGACTCCACCCAGGCGCGGAAGATCGTCATCGTATGACTCTCGATCACCGCCACCTAGGCGGCGACCGCGCGATGCTACCAGCTTGTCTCGGTCTCGGTCTCGTTCGCCAGCTCCCTCTCGCCCTAGCTATCGGCGCAAGAGCTACAGTGACGCCTCCGGGTCGCGCTCCCCACCACCTAGACGCCGATATTCCCGCTCCCGCTCGCGCTCGGCATCCGCTAGTCCAGCCCGGCCTTTGAGGCGGTCGCCGGCGCCTGCACACCAGAATGGCAGCTCCAAGAGATCCACAGCTCGAGCTCGGTCGCACGTGCGTGGAAGTGCGCGAAGCCGGACCAGAAGCTACAGCAGCCGCGATTCGCGCTCTCGGTCCCTTACGCGATCTATGACACCTCCGCATAGCCGTGCTACGGGTTCCGTGCCGGCCAGTAATCGACGACGATCCCCGAGTCGCACGCGACGCTCTCCCTCGCCAAGAAGAAGCCCGGTCGCTCGTCGTGAGCCAGAAGCGAAGAGCAATGGCGCGCCAAAGAACGCGGAACCACAGGAGGATCTGAGCCATATTCATCCCAGTCGTCGGGGTCTAATGGGAGGAGGACGAGGCGGAGGCGGCGTCGGCCGCGCGCGAGCTAGCGATTACATGTAGTACGTCTGTTCTAGTTGCTCACTGTGTATAAGATTGAGAAGTCAAGAGTACCTCGTAACATGCACGATCTGCATGCTCAGTCGTACTCCTATTATACAAGATCGCATTTCGTTCGGTCCGAACTGCTCCGGACGTACTTCAAGTGACTAAGCGAGAGACAGACCCGTTAAGTGGAAGTGCAGCGTGCATGTAATAATGTGAGGTGCCTTATGTATGTGTTTCGCTTCGTAGAACAGGAAAAAGCACTATGACACATGGCTCCGAAGAACCATGACGGCGAAATCTTTGTAGACTTACAAGCGTAGATAGCGTTTCCCACCGATGGGTCAGTGACCGGTCACACATGTTACATGAGAGCTTTTCTCGATATCTCGGGTCGTTCTAGAGAGCACGGATCGCATCGCGGACGATGATGATGACGAATATAGCTCATAGGCACTCCGGACACAGCGCGTACACGGGAGGGAAAGGTGAGGTAGAAGAATGGGCGATTCAAAAAGTCGAAACGGTGATTTAAATTATGCTATGTGCTGCGATGTTATATGGGACTCTCGCGATGCTACAAGATGGGGATGTGCCAGGAAGTTCGCCCTTCGCATGTGCTTGTGCAGCTTAGACTGCTGGTGTTCTGTGGTTGAAACAGTACCGAAGCCCGTGTCATTGCCCTGGCCATCGTTGCTGCTGCTGCTGTTGCTGTTGTTGTTGCTGTTGCTGTTGCTGTTGTTGCTGCTGTCGAAGTCGTTGCTGTAATTGCTGATGTTCAGTCGATCGCGGACGTGGTTGAGTTGGAACGGAGAAAGCATTGCTCGAACTTGACTGGCCCGCAGCAGTCAATGGGTTCTCACTTGGCAGCCACCAAGACGCCTCTGGATCCGTAGTCAAGAACGCCGCCAAATCCATTTGATCTGTGGGTTCGTTCTGAAACGGAACCGGTTCATCTGAAAAGTCCCATCCACCTGGCGACGTGGCCGCACTAATCTGCTGGGATGGAGTAGGGAAGGCAGCGATAGTTTGACGTCGGATTTGATCATGCCGGCTCTGATATGAGGCCATCTGACGGAGCGAGCGGGCTTGTTCCTCCAGAAGAGCTGCGCGCGAGATGAGGTCGGCTGATGACTGAGGCTCTGCTGGGATGGTGGACCACAATTCATTAGACGTTGGAGTGAGGTGGAGTTGTCCTGCAGGAGATATCGGCGCGGATGGATGGTAAGGATGGAATGATGTCTCTGATAGGGAAGTTCCAGGCTGGGAGCTATAAGAGGAGATGTTGTCTTCTGAGAGGAAGCTCCATTCTTCGTCTTCCACTACGTTGGAGAACACGCCCGGCGTGAAAGTATTGTTGCTCGTGTCATCAAAGGAGATTGTATCGCCAAAGCTGGGGATTGAGAGTTGCATCACTTGACCGCCACTTGGCTGCAGCAGTCGCGCTGCGTCTTGCCCGCTTGTGGTGGGCCAAGTGTGTGCTCCGTGGAGACGAAACTCGTTCTGCTGGTGTGGTCCAGCATCTCTCGTAACCCGGACGCCACCTTGTGAAGTGCGGCCCTCCTCCGCAGAACTTCCTTGGCTCGAGCCGTACGATGAGTGCGGCCTCAAGATCACTGCCGGACGTTCGGGTAGATCGAGACTGGCAGACGGACGTGTAGAGGAAGAACTTGCTGCTGGTGTATGACCTCTGCGACCAGATCTTTCGGATGAGATAGATCCTGCCGGTCGTCTTCGCTGAGGCGGTCCTTCGCAGGCC
Organism: Microcyclospora pomicola; assembly: GCA_002786065.1. Classification (NCBI taxonomy): domain Eukaryota; kingdom Fungi; phylum Ascomycota; class Dothideomycetes; order Capnodiales; genus Microcyclospora; species Microcyclospora pomicola. Next base: position 150,709 of record NHNY01000015.1, read on the forward strand.
AGTCCTTTGTCTCGACATGTCTGGCAATTATCGCCTCCACTGCACTTGATTTTCTTTCTCCTGCAATTGAGACAGGCTGCTGTGACACGACCTGAGAGGGTCTCCTTATGACTTGGATCCGAGATGAACGAGTAAGTCCGCTCACTTTGAGATCCATGCGAAGCCATCGGGAAGGAGTGCTAGCTGTTCAAAGGACAAAGACAAGAATGAATGGCTCGAAATTGAAAGGAGGACGATTGAACGCATTGGCACAGCTTTTATTCGCCTTTGTCTGCAACATCAAAATGCCTCGCGATAACGATAGATGGCAATTGTAGGTTGCCACGTAGCTAAGGGAGTCAAGATTTGGATGTATCGCGCACGAGACGCGAGTATCAATGAGTGATTACATGCAGCATTGGAAACACAACGGTCGAAGCCGGACAGCAGGTCCGATGTCACTGGTCCTGTCGACTACAAGGGATCGAGAATGGCCTCTTGGACGGCATTCCGAAGTGAACCAGCCTAGAAGGGAGTGGGGATTCCATGGAGGCGCAGCGCTGCACTTGAGTTTTAGTGAGCGATTGATGTGCAATCCTGCGCGGGCTTGAGCCGGACTGTAGGATAGAACCTGGTGGACACTCGACCACTTCGGCACGACCGCACCCTCCAGCATTGACACGTGCTCTGGTGATGCTAGAGTGACTTTATGCGAGGGTGCAAAGAGTCAACATTTGGCTATGGAATTGGCAGAGTCGAGGCGCAGGCTGCAAGCGCGTGCCGCGTTTCCGGCGCTCTAGGAAAAGAAGCGCGTGCCGGGCCCATGTCAATAGAGACGAGGAAATCGTGCTGGATTAAGTTATCTTCGAGCCGTGTATAGGGAGGGATTCCAGCACAGCCTTCAAAGTGAGGTGCGAAGTCGTGTTGATCGCGAGGCACAGCCAGGTGATCAGCCCTGGGGTGCGTATTGAAATGCTACTAGCGTCGGGCTGGACCCATCCGTCCTAGTGGCATCGAATAAACACACGCCGCGAACCACTATTATTGTCAGAAGGATAATGCCATTCTGTCCTCCATGGGCAGTGTTTGACGGTGAGTGATTCCTGCCAGTTCCGACCATGGTGTTGAGGTTGATCAAATTCGATGACCGAAACTCCAATACATTGCAGCGTCTGGACGAGATGCGATATCGTGCATCTCCGATGGCAAATGAAGCATCTCCATCCGAGCATACATACGATAGGGAGCCGAACAGGTGCTCACATGCGCGTTATCACCATCGATTGGGCTCTTTATGCCGCAGAGTTTGATGTATTGATGGTCATGCGGCACTTTCGCCCATACAGCCAACAGTTTCTGCGGTCAATTCCCTTGCCTGGTGATTTAGGCAGCTGGAACCAACGATATAATGGTGCATCCCGCTGCAGGATTCTATAAGGATGCGGCGAGGCCTTGCGATAGAAGTCAACGTCTCACAAAGAGACGAACGAAAAGCTCCCAGCTAGGGCTGAGCGAATGCATTGACTGCGAACGAGACGACGAGGCACCTATTGAGAGATGTGGACATCAAGCTGGCCATCTCGGGCTCGATCGAATGCAGCAATCCTTCGCACTGCAGGGGCCCGATGCTGGTGGGTCTAATGACAGGGACAAGAACATATGTTTCCCGCCGACGGATTGCGGCATCCTCCACCAGGGCTGTGCAAAGTCATGTTTCGGCATCCTTCGTCCTCCCCCACTCGACCTTACGTCGCATGTCTCGAGACTCGGGATGTATCCTTCAAGAATCGAGATGTATCCTTAGTGGACTAACGTCGACCGCCACGTCCTTCGTCTGCCCCCAAGATGGTGAGCAATCCATCGAGATTGCGCCGTGCGACGCATTGTTTTCGTTCGCATCACCCTTTGCTACTCTTCTACCAGACCAATGTCTTTGGTCGGGAATTGGAGTTTTGTCTTACGCATGTGCCGTGCTGATTACGCGAGACGTCAGCCACATGGTATCAGCCTCACCTTAAATTCATGCAGAAGGCATGGGACGCATATCTGTGCAAAGCTCCACAGCGCCGTCACGATAACCGCCGACGAATCCAGCATCTTCGTAATGCAAATGAAACGGTGAAATCAAATCTGTCAGCACACGTATTTGACCAGATGTGTTGTTGTTGGTGTATATAAGGGAGCTACATGTCTTGTTTTTCTATCTTCCCCACCACAGTTTAGGGCGATGCCGTTTTCGGCCAGGATCTGAAGTCGTCATACATTTCTTGTTTTACCGCAGCTCTTGTTAACATCTCCCTTATGCAGCCGCCGATCCACGACTCATCTCGCAGAACGCCGACATCTCGTCTCGTCGATGAACCAAACAGCGGGCCCGATCTCATCTCAACTCACGACCTGCCTAATCGGGTCACCTCTGACGACCAGTATACATCGAGCATCCATGTAGCCTGCTCCGATACCGCCCGCCTTGCCGCGTAATAGTGCCTTGCACCAAGTCTCGATGAACGGTATGTGGTAGCCAGGATATAGACTCTACCGCGTGTAGCTTGTTGTTTCACAAGTTCAATCCCATTGTACGATGGAGTCCTCCTCCTCCTCACTCCCATACCGACCGAAGACGTCACCCATGCCAGAACCACCTTCATCTTCGCTTCTGGCACTACCAGATGAGCTTCTCCAGCACATTCTATGTCACCTGGAGCCAGTCGACTTGGCAAGCGTAGCGCAGACGTGTCACTGGTTACTTCAACAGAGCTACGATGATCACATCTGGCAGCCGCATGTCAACGATAACCTTCCAGAACCGATCTCCAGTCCGGCGCCTCTCAAGACTTTCCGCGAGCTGTACATCGCTCATCACCCACATTGGTTCCTGACTCGGCATCGAATATGGTTCGGCGACGACGAGCCGATGGGCAAACTGCTGCTCGCGCGATACGATGCAAGCACGGGGAACATTCAAGCACACGTGGTGACGGCTACATTGAGGAGAGGACCGGACGAGTGGGAGTACTGGGAGAAGGACCCGAGCGTGATAGTGATCTCGTTCGCTCCTCAGATGGCGCTGGACCTCCATCAGCCTGTGTTGAAGCTGCAGGTAGACGGTCGGTCAAGGGTGCGCGAGGAAGCAGTTGAGAACACCAATCAACGGCAACACACACCAGCGTTCGCACGGGAGATATTGATGGAGACATTTGCAGAAGCTGGCCTACATGCTGCATTCATGCTGTGTCGAACGTTGCCTGCGCGGGCCATAAGCGAAAGCACCGAGGTATGGCCGCCATTGCGATTCCCGGCTCTTGATCGGACCAGGAATGCATCGAGTAGCTCGTACACCTCGTCTGGTCATCACCCGACCGCGCTTTCGGAAATCAGTCAACATAACTTCCGATTGCGTAAGTGGATCGAGTACCGCCACCGACGGACCGCTCCCAGTTTCATGTCCATGACTTCACGTAGAATGGCGCCTGCTGCACTTGGCTTTGGCGGGCCTTTCTTTGCGGCGGGACTGAGCTTGACGTCCATGGATGGAATGCATCTCAACATGCCAGAAGCCACCACGACCTACGCCACTCTGCCGGAGTCTTCCTACATGCCGACTCCCGAAAAGCCTTGGCAAGGGATCTGGTGTGGCGACTATTCCGCTCATGGAGCCGAGTTTCTCGTGATTCGTCAACCAAGTGTAGGGGAAGAACAACCTCTGCCTGAAGGGATGGCGTGGCTGCAAGAATGGTTCCGTGGTGGTCGCCGTGGTAGTACAGACAGTGAGACCAGTTTCGTCAGCGCGCAGGAAGACGTGGACGGAGATGAGATGGATGGTAGGACGCTTCTCAACGAGATGACAGACTCGCCCGACAACTATGTCGATGTACCGAACCCGCCGACTGGCCGGTTGGAGGCTATCAAATTGACCGGCGACCCGAACGTTCCTCGGGGCGAATACACCTTCATCGCTCCTGACATCGGCCACGGCGGGTTTATACGGATCGCGGAGGAGGAGAAGTTCCGCGGCGCGCGTGTCGTGCGCAGTGCCGGGCACATTGCCGGGACCGGTTTCACGGAAGGTAAGCCAGCACCTCACTCATCAATAACTTCCGCAGCTCCAAGCGCGCATGATCGTAAAAAGCTATGCGCGAAACTCAATCAACAATGCTGACCTGCCGAATCTAGATTCCTACACCCCCTCGCAACTCATCCTGCTCTCCCACGACCGCATCGCGCAATTCTGGGAGGGATTTCAGCATATCTCATATTTTCAGCGCGTGGATCTGGACGCGCTGACGCAGTCATGAGTGGGTCACCATTTGCTCGAATCTGAGCAGGGCATTGAGGCAGGTTTTGTCTGGGTATAGCATGTTGGTTTCTTGTGCAGCGTTATTTTATATGATACCCTCCAGTTGCACACATGCTCTAGCATGGATCTTTATCACTTTTCGGATTATTTCTTTCCATGGAAGAGATGTGGATCATTTGTGGTCTGGTCGAGATCGCAGTCGCCGCTGAGTAGGTACTGTGTAACAGAGATGAGATCGCCAGGCGAGGGCAAGTACGATACATGACCAACACACTTGAGAGCAACGCATTCGACACATAATCTCGATTCTCTGCTTGTGTTTCCATGAACGAGCTCCCGTGGCACTGAACATCCCCCCTCCCATCTCTCGCCCTTCTCCCCTACCACTTTCCCCCTTGCCCTCCAACCCCCCACTGCAAATCTACCCACTCCCCACCACCTCCCCTCCAAGCAACACCGGCTTCGCCTCGGTGAAATTCTTGATATCGCCCATCACGACCGCCGCACTGTCGCTGGCCTGCGCTTTCGCGATGGCCGCGGCGCTCTCAAACTCCAGCGTCGCCTGGATCTGGTACGCGCTGTCGGGCGCGGCGAACTGCACCACCTTCCAGCCCGTCAGGCCGTGCGCGGTCCAGTGCTGCGAGACCAGCGGCATGTGCGTTTGCAGGTAGTAGGTGAGGTCGAAGGCCGGGCCGGTGGGGTAGAGGACTGTTACGGTGGCGGGGGCGGGCATCTTTGAGGATGAATGGTGGAGAGGATTTGAGGTGGTGGTTGTGTTTCGATAGGCTCTATGGGACGAAGAGGAGGTCAGTATGCTATTCGTTCGACGTGGGGCAGGAGAAAGAGGAGGAGGAGGACATACTGGTAGCGTTATCGACTGGTTCGGATGGTAGATAGATGGTGTGTTATACCCTGAGACTGAGCAAGAGAAGCAGAAGATGAAGATGAGGGGTAGTCGATTGGGAATCAAGTACCTATCTAGGGTTCCTTCACTCTACATTTATATACACAGCAAGCTACAGTTACGACCTGCTCACTACCCTACCCCAAACATGGAGATTGGAGGGGTCCCCTCTGATCTCTACCTTATCTCCGGCCCGATCATCTTGTTACTCAGCAGAAGCAAACAATCTACCTTGATCATCGATACCTGACCAAGTTACTGATCATGTACAATCGCCGAAGATCCGTTCACGTCCACGACGAGTCTACGAAGAAGTCGGATCTGATATCCCGCCCTGCTTCCGCTCCTTTCATGTGCCGTGATAGAGCCGATGGGGAAATACTGCATGTGAGTGAGGGGCAAAGGCGGCGAGAGGTGGGGTGGGGTAGAAGCTACCATTCCTACCCTAACCCTACCGTCAATACTTAACCCTAAGGCAAGGTGAGGTAACTACAGTACCACTAGGTCTCTTAGGAGCTTCGGAGTGTAGACCATGAGAAGGATATAGTCTACGTTCGCGAGGCGATAGATAGTTATCTTAGGTAGAGTAGAGGAATGATGGGGCATGAACATAGACATGTACATAGACATGGATAGAAGTATGTATAGTATTTCCAAGTGAACGTGATGTGATTGAGGTAGTGCTCGACACCCCTTCCATCGTTCTCCATCCACTATGTTCATATAGGTAGGTACCTTATTTACATGCATTCTGATCGTGATATCCTCCCTGTCATCATTCGCGTGCGACGTGGTAGTTTCGAAGTTCCAGCGTCTTCCAAAAACACCTCGCATCGCCGCTTTCAATTTGCTCTCCTCTTATGCTCGTCATGCCCTACCCATCTACCTCTAGGTACATCGCGATGTACAATGCACGGAGACCGTTTTCGCTTCATTCCGAGTTCTCATCCGTCTCATGCATTACCTAGTAACCTTTTCCAAGAATCAAGATAGAAAACATCAACATAAAAGAAACCAAAGGGGAAATAGTTGACGAAAGGGAATGGATGGTGGGTTGGATAGATAGCAGCAGCCCTGCCGCTGAGTTCTTCTGTATCGTGAAGCGCTGTAGATATAGGTTGCTTTGCTGTATTGCAGGGTATATCTGCGATGGCTGGGTGGTCATGGCGGCGATGATACGTTCCCTCTGACGACGATCGTAGAAACGGCATGTCTCAGGGGACGGGTTCGTCGGTGGCAATTTCCATTCGCCCAGAGCGATGGATAAGTCGACTTTTCGTATTTCTGGCACTCCTCTACGAGCAAGTCCAGCTTCAACCGCCATGGCCATTCTTCCCATTCGTCTCGGCGCGCAACTGCACACGTTTGTCCTTCTCGATCTGTATCGCCATCTGATGGTTTCGGCGCATGTTGGCGACATCAAATCCGCCAGGCAGGCTCAATTTGCTCAGTTTCCGCGACAGGCCTTGTTTCAACGTCAAAGACTTGGCGGCGTCGGGTGGCGAGGGGATTTCATAAGATTTAAGCGGAGAGCTGGCAGATTTTGAGGCGGCTGGAGTAAGAGGGGCCAAGGACGGGAAGTGGCCATGTGCGCTCGGTGTCGCAGGGGCGGAGATATGTAAAGCGCGGTTGCTATACCAGGGGTAATGATCTGGCTCGGTGGAGGGAGAGGAGTCTCGCGAAGACTGTTGGGAGGATGGATGGTCGGACTCGTCGAAGATGTACTTGCGTTTGGAGTAAGGTTTTGGCGAGGCGTCGGACGACCTGCGGCCATCGAGCTCTATCGAGATGGCTACATTAGCATCCACCATCGACTTGCCCTCCATCATCGGAGACTGAGGCATCGATCGCGCGGGACGCAGAGTCGGGGGCTGGCTGGGCAAATCCCGTGGTATGATTGTGCTTCGTGCGCTTCGGTGACTGCCCTTGCCCCCACCTCGTCGAGAAAGACTCGGCTTGGCCGGTCTGGCGTAAAGCTTTAGTCGTAAATCTGCTTGACTCGGACTGAAGTGGGTCAGTTCGGCAAGATTTTGCACGGCCTCGTCAATGCACAGTTCTTGCGCGAGATGATTCTTGATCCGGCTCAGCTTTGGCCAGGTCGCTCTCTCTCCCGCAGCTTTGGCGTGCGTCATGAAATCTTCGGTGGGGTTTCTCAAGACCATCGCCAGTTCAGTAACCTCAATATCAGGTAGTATGGTGATGTCGCCGGTATATTTCTGGCTCAACGCACCTCGGATCATATCGGAGACTTGGCTACGAAGACCCATCTCCGCCAGGATGTCCAGACGATGGCAGACTTCTCGATGTGCATTCGTGACGCAGGTGCCAGCGAAACGAGTCGCCATCTGGAACAACGACGATGGCTTTGCCGCATTCGGCTTTGCGTTGTCCTCCTCTTTCAGACACAGTGGCACGATATGGGCGTTGGTCTGCGACACGACAAAGTGATTGACATTCAGCATTTCCGACAGTCGCTTGATGGGTACGTCGGCGGTGACGGAGCCATCGATCCATTTGTGATTCGATGCACCCCACGGCTTGATGTGGCCAGTTTCGGCGTCCAAGATGAACAGCTGAGCAGGTTTGAATATGCCCGGGACAGAGCACGAAGCGGCCACCGCGGACCAGATCACCACATCCGGTGCAGTCATGTAGTTGAGCAGTCGTGATTGCGCGAATTGGCCCAGCCCAGAGACGGTAATGTTGAGGATGCGGCGAGTCCGAGAGTAAGCCTGTTGGAAAGTGGTATTGCCCAGCAATTCTTGCATGACTCGTTCCAGATTCGCCATGTCGTATAGATACCAATTTTGAAACAGGTGAATCGCATGTTCACCAGCCGTCCTCTCCGCTCCACTCTTCTCGAACACATCCAGGGAACCCTTGCACAGGCTGTCGAGTTCGTCAATCATTTCATGGTCTTTCTTCACGCACGCCACGGCAGCTACAATGCTTCCTGCGGACGTTCCAGAGATGATACGAGGGAGAAGCTTCAAATCCAGCAGAGTCTTGACCACGCCAATATGCTTCATCCCGAGGGTCCCGCCGCCGGAGAGAAGTAATGCAGTCCGTCCGAATGCTTGTCGAGTCTTCTTCATCTCGTCGTGCATTCTGCCAGCATCCATGGCGGGATTGTTGCCTTGCCGACATGCCTCGACGATCGCCACCAATGTCTCCTCCACCACCTCGATGTATCGCTCGATGAGTTTCTTCGTGCCGACATGGCTGTGACTGTACAGCGTGACACTACCCATCCCACCCAGATCTCGCGTCAACGCAGTCCGCAGCAGATGCGACATTTGCTCAAAGTCCCCCTCATCCCGCGCTTGCTCCAGCTGGTGTAGGTTCTCCCGCACCAATTTGAAGTTGTACTCAGACGACTCATCCTCATTCCGCCATTCTTCGTTGTGGTCGAGCTCGTCTAACCGGGCCGCAATCTCGAGGTATGTCTCCAGCTCGGTCGCGCAATCGAAGCGCAGGCCGAGGAGTTGTCGCTCCTCATCTTCCGGCGAGAGCAGTCCGACCACCGGCTCCAATGCCTTGCCCACCACCTGATACGTCTGATCCCCCACCCTCACGGCGCAATCCACCCCAGCCCGGAGTCGTTTGGCCAGCCCATTGAGCAGGCGGCGGACGTTGGGCGGCTTGCCATGACTTCGCGACACCGTCTCTAGCAGCTGCGAGGGCGGCTGGTAGGAGTCCATGCGGCCTGTCGAGCCATGTGCTGAAATGAAGGTTGCGACCAGACCAAATCAGACCACAGATCAATATGCGAAGGGATGTAACGAGCAAGAGGTCGCGCGACGGAATCAGTGGTCCAGGACTGTCGAAGCCTAGAGGGCAGAGCAGAAGAAGAAGAAGACGAAGAAGAAGCGGCCCTGGTCAGCATGATCCATGCAAGGATCAGGAACGAGGTGGTTTCGCGATGCGTAGGTGGTGGAAAGCTTAATTCCGCAAGCGAATGCACCGCCAGACAGCGTCACAGGTGACCAGCAGTCTCACACACACACTCTCGCCGCGCCGTCTGCAGCCTTTTCGGCCTCTATCGCGCAGTCCGAGGTGCTTTGCTGGCGGGTGATGATGGAATGACATGTGCCAGCCAGCGGACACGCCCGCTAGGACGGCGGTGGCCGCGGGTGGAAGACGCTAGCACGATGATCTCGATTAGCTCTCGGCAAGTCGTCCGCTTGCGTTCGGGACTTGCGGTGATGATGATGATGATGATGATGATGGTACTGTATTGATGATGATGATGTTGATGATGCTGATATGCTGATGTGTTGGACGTGTCTTCGTTCATGTTCTGCGGTATGGATGTTGATATGGCGGTATGTATGCTGTGTTGTTGCTTGAGCGAGGTGGTGAACAGGTCACATGCCATGCCAATCACATGCCCACGCTCGTCCAGCTGCATGGCGTCTGCCGGCTGACCCTCAGGTCTCACCGTACACGGCTGACCGTCTACAGTCCTATTTCCAGTGCTGTACGTATATGTCAGGTAAGGTATCTTCGGCACGAACCAGTCGATCACGCTGCATTTATCCTGACAGTGACTTCTCTACTCTTCCTTTTTACCCGACGCCTATGCTGTGTCTATAAGTACGCACAGGCCTCTCTCCCTTACCTCGCCTTACCTTACCAGTCTAATTAGACATCTAGGTAGAAAAGCTCTCCATCGACTCAGATGCAGCCACGTATGTAGCCTAGTTCCAGTATCGATGCTTATTTCGTTAAAAATCTGCATTAGGCGTGACCTGACCCGGGCTGGTGTCACATGTCAACGCAGGTACTGTACATACATACCTTACAGCCGCACAGATACGCACGCTCACGGTCTCTCACACATACACATGCACATCGCAAGTGTACCCGCAGATTCATATGTAAGGTCGACCGCTAGGATGCGCCTTGCAGTTTCTCAGCTGCCTTGCCTTAACCTACATTACCTCGCTTGACTGCCTTGTACCTTCTCTACCCGTCCCTTACAGTACGTCGAGTGTGACGGGAAGTTGAGTATGTATCGTGATATGTGTGTGTAAATTGTCCACGAGTTATGGGCCGACGTGTAGATTATACATGACTGGTCAACCGCGTGGCCTTATCTTGCATACCTTACTGATTTTTTAAGGTAACTGGGACATCCGCCCTGCTATAGGCATGGATGTGTATTGTATGTGCCTACTGCATCGTAAGATACCTTATCGTTGCTTCGCGTGAACGAGGGGTTCTGCATGGAAAAACGGTCTGACTGATATGTATACACGTCTACCTACTTTACCTGGCATGTAGAAGATGGTGAAGAGATCACTTCTGTACAGGTAAGATGAGCAATGTCCTTATATGTGGTATGCCGCCAAAGCAAGAATACGGATCTTGTAGTAGATCCGACAATGTATCGACACCTTATATCGCCAATCTGAACTCCAGTCCAATCCTGATAACGCCGACCAAAAGATGATCTGTGCCGTTGTTCATCAGGCAGTCGATATGGTGTACTCGAGCCCCAAAACAACACACCCGCCTGGTCCATTGCCCTACCATGACGCCAGAGAAAGTAATCCATCAAGATCGTTGATCTCATCATCATTACAAAATCCCTACAGTCTGCATCCATTACAATCCCCCGCCAGGCGCCGCCTGAATCACAAGGAGACTCGCACGCAGACCCGATGCGAGCACACGGTGGGCCAGGGCACCTAGACATTCATCGGCCGCCTGAGAGCGAACAGCATGAGCTACAGAGCGTCCGACGACGATCAGATCGCTACCACGCTTCGGACTTTGCGCGACTTCCTGGTGGGCTCGGGCGAGCGCATCGTCCAGGAGTGAAGATGTGGAGTGCGAGGGTTCGAAGGCCTCGAAGAGGACGCGAGGCTCGGCGGTATTTTGCTGGAACGATGTGCGCAGACGCGCGAAGAATGCGGTGTCTGTCTCGTGTGTAGCAACTAATGGGTGATCTCCGTGAGACTTCGGGATGATGGATTGTGTCAGGATCTCCTCGGACACATCAGTTGAACTGCCGGCCTGCGTAGTGAAGTGTACTATAGTAGCCGTGACTCCGGGGCAGTTCGTAGCCAATTGCAGCACAAGGCGAAGCGCGACTCGCCCATCTGCTCCGCCGACAAAGGGCAGGAAAATGTGATGGCTGCGGTCTGTGACCGGAAGCGTGACGTTATCACGATGCCGAATGCTATGCATGCTAAGTGTGCGCTGCAGTGTTGAAGGACGGCGCTTGAGAGACCCACTGAAGCCATTATCGATGAAGACGGCGGTATTACAGGGTGCACTGGCCATTGCACTGACCACGAAAGTCGAGTATGCATCGTTGGAGAATCTGTCGCGGACCGCATCGGAAGAAGTGGTCTGGGCTTCGCTCATGCCGCCAGTCTCACTCCATGGGAGAAGAAGAAGATCGGTCGATTCTTCTTCTGCTTTAGAGACAAGTGTCTCGGCGAAAGAGCTTTCGGGCACAACGGCGACCTCTCCGGACACTGCAAGATTGTAGAGCTGGCCTAGTACGCGGAAGGCATTAAGCACTGGGTCGAGATGGGAGTACTCGTCCGCTTCGCTGACCTTCATGACGGTGGAGCCTCGTTCGGTCAAAGTGTTCAGGCGTACGGCATGAACATCAAGTGAGCGATCTCGCTTTGTCACTGGCTGTTCAAGAACGTTCTCTAGCGACTTGAGCGTGGGATGCTTGCTTTCTGTGATCGGCTTGGATCTGTCACCCAACATGGACACGAACGCCAGGAGTGTAGGCATAGAGTCTAGTCGCAGGTACAGCAGTAGGCTCCGAATGTTGCCCGATTCCGCCAACTTCTCCCGAGAAACGTGATAGAAATCGGATGTAGCGTCACTCGTTGGCGCGCCAGTGTCCCAGTCGATTTCTCCTCGTTTCCATGCTTCCAGTTTCTTCTGATATGCCGGGGGATAGATCCAGGCAGTCAAGGGCGTCGTTGCAAATGTCGTGACCAATGCCATGACAACCATGATGGTGAAGGTGCGGCTGCTCAGGATATGTGCTTGTAGACCGATGTTCAGCACAATCAGCTCCACCAGTCCCTTGCAACTCATGAGTACGCCGATCGTGGCTGCTTCGTTCCAGACCAGTCCATTGGCTTTGGCAGCTAGTGCTCCGCCGGTGAACTTGGCGCAGAAGGCGACAGCGATAACACCGACAACGTACGCCCAAGTGATGCCCGTGTCGAGCAGACCAAGATTCGTCGATAGACCAGAGAGTGCAAAATACAGTGGCAGGAAGAGGGTGCTGATCAGATCTTCGATCTTCTCCGTAACCTGAATAGCGAAGCGCCCTTCGTGGGGACAGATCAAACCAGCCATGAAAGCGCCAAAGATCGGATGGACACCGATGACTCCGGTGAAGAAGGCGGAAGTAAGAGCGATCATGATCGTCAACGCCATGACAGACTGGGAAGGTCCATCTGATAAAGCGTTTGTTCGACGCAGGATCCAGATGAATGCTGGACGCACAGCAAAGACCAGGAACAGAGCATAGCCGGCGCAAACCAACACAATCCAAAGCGCGGTAAGGCCACTGCCCGCATTGACGAGTGCCACGCACAATGCCAACAGAACCCATCCAATCACATCATTGGCCACACCAGCACTCAGAACAATGATACCAACTGGTGTGGAAAGGAGCTTGAGCTCGGTCAAGATTCGGCAAAGGACCGGAAAAGCAGTAATAGCCTGGAGAACTGTCAGTCAGCCGCATCATACCTCACGTACATGGTCCTTACCATCGCCACACCAATGAACAGGCCGTAAGTCCCAAATGAGATTGGAACCGTTCCCTCTTCGGACCCGAACTGATGATACAGTCCGTACGCAATAGCATATCCCAGTCCGAACGGCAGCGCCATACCAGCCGTACCAACGCTCAGCGCGACTTTCCAATTACTAGCAGCATAGCGTAGATCGACCTCCAGTCCGACCAGGAAGAGAAACAGCACCAACCCCAGATTAGCCACCAGAGTCAAGGTAGGGATGCTCGCGGTCGGGAAGATGGCATCTGTAAATCCAGGAACTCGGCCCATCACGGACGGTCCGAGCAAGATCCCTCCGACCACCTCTGCTATCACGCGAGGTTGACGGAGCTTCGAGAGAGGCCAATGGAGAAGGCGACAGAAGATGATGATGATGCCCGCCTGCGGATCGCTTCATCGTTAGCCCTGCACGCAGCGATAAGTTGGGACAGTACGACTTGCTTGGATAATGAACAGAATGATTGGGTTCTTCGAATCATAATGGCTTGGGTTGCCTCCCTCGAGAATGCCACCTTGAGGAGTAGCGCGTGGTGTGCTGGTGGCGCTGGCGGTAGCCACTGTCTTGGTGACTGTCTCGGTGATCCGCACGCTGACGGTCGACATCGTGATGTACCAGCAGCGAAGCCGACTGCTCACCGGTCGTTGATCACAATCCAGACAATACTGCTTCGCGGAGTGTACGAGTAATGCCTGAAGCAAATCGTAGGCACAGTGACCTTCTCGTTATCGTATCGGATGCAAAGCCTCAAAGCCGATTCAGTCGACCACGCCTAGATCAAGCGAAACGCAGGTAGCGCCGCTGTATTGAACTGCGGTATACGAAAGCCCAGTGGCGAGTGTTCCGGCTTGAATCCAGCAGGCTCAGATCGCACGCAATCGAGCGCTTGACAAAAGCATATGATCAGTCGCGGTCAGATCCAAACAGAAATATGTCCCGCAAGCGAAGGATCAGAGAGAACAATGCCAAATGATCCATGTCATCCGATGTGTCCGTGCCCGGCGTGGTCAGCAGAAAGCAAGAGAGGATACCTCCAAGAGACAGAGTCGAGCGGTCCCGGATCTAGACCCTTCCAAATCGATTGTCCTGCCCGGCCACGAAACTCCACGGTACGCGCATTGTATTGGCATTCTTGGCCTGAGACGGCGGTCTCTTGGGTAGATTGCGCTATCAGTGCTCTACGTCGGTGAAGTATCATTTGCTCGCGACTGTATGCCAAGTGACAGCCAACTCCGCTACATCTTCCAACGTGGACTTGCTGATCGGATGATCAGATAAAGTAGACGAACCGCGTGGTGGCGCTAAAATAGCATGTTAGGGTGATTCTAGACTTTCTTAGCTTCGACGTGTGAGCTAACTTAGTGAACTGTAAATGCACTTGCACGTGCTTAAAGTATAACAATACCTTATGTGCTTGTGCTATGTATCAAACAGCTATCACGCGCCCTACGTCTCCAGAGATGCCTTCATATCATGAACACTACCATCATTCGTAGTATCCAGCAACTGTATCGCCAGATGCAGGACTGGGGGGCAACGTGCCATCTGCCCACTGCACCGGCTCAGACCCGAGCACAAACTCAAGCGTCCCTCCCGACGCAAACACATCATGCCACGTCAACCACGCACGATCCCACGACTTGCCATTGACTTTCAAGCTTTGAACATAGTATGCAGTGTCGGCGTTGCCGCCAGTCGAGGTGATGTTCAGAGTCTTGCCATCTCCAAGCTTGATGCTCATCTGATTGAACCACGGCGATCCAATCAGGAATGTGGTCTGGCCGGTGATGGGATACAGGCCGATCATGTTCCACAGGATCCAAGTCTGCATGGCACCAGCATCGCTGTTCCCAGGGATACCGCCCGCCGATGCGCTGTAGTATGTCTTAGCAGCATGGCGAGAATATTTGACGGAAAGATCTTGGCGGCCGACGAAATTGAAGAGGTAGGGCGTCGTGAAAGCTGGTTCGTTGCCAGGATTGAAAATGGTATTGCCGTATGCAGCATTGCCGCCGCTATAAGCTCCGGATTCGAAAAACTTCTCCAGACGTTTCACAAATGTACTTGCCCCTCCACTCAAGGCGATGAGATGGTAGATATCGTGGTGAGCATTGAACGAGTATGACCATGGGAGATCCTCATAATAGGGATCCGACCAATAGCAACCGCCGCACTGGAGCGGGTCATAGGGATATTCGAAGCTACCATTAGCATATCGTGGCACAACAAACCCTGTGAAGTTCAATGAGCTCTGTTCAGCGTTCCAGTGGTTCCTCCAATTACGCGAACGGTTCAGATATATCCCAGCATCATCGCTCAGATTCAGACCAGAGGCGACTTGATAAAGCGAGAAGTCGTTCACGCTGTACTCGACCGCTCGGGAAACTGCGCGGGAGTACTCAGGTGTGATATAACCATATTTCTTCCAGTCCGCAAGAGCCCCACGACCCTCTTTAGTGGATGAGTCCAAAGCGACAGGATCGTGGTTGTTAGGTGGCACGACTTCAGCATCGGTCCTGATAGCCAGCCATGCATCGTGCCAGTTCACGCCTTGCACTCCCTTAACGTATGCATCCGCAAGCACGTTGTCTGCATTTGAGCCACCCTGTGTCCTGCCCGTGTAATGCGAAGACCTTGCATCTGGTAACCAGCCTTCATGTCGCCAGATGTCAACAATCGACCGAATCTGCTCTGCATACGCCTTTGGCTGTAGCACTTGCATGAGTGAGGTTGAGCATCGAAATAGGTCCCAGAAGGTGAAGATGTCGTCGTAGCTGGGTTCAGAGGAGTTCCACAAGGGATTCTCGCCAGTCCGGTTGGACGGGATAAGCTACTCGATGTTAGTCTGCGCCCATGTAGAAAGCTCGGCGTGCGCTTACCATCATGCCATACATGTACGAATACAGCTGCGTCAAAACTGTAGTGTTCGTCTCGCTAGTCGTTACGCGACTAAAAACTTGCTCATTCCATCTATCTTGAGCCTTACTAACAAGGCTTGACAGATTGGTGCCCACTGGAATTTCTGCATTGACATGTTGACACGCCTGTTCAGATGAAATGAAGGAAATGCCGACCCGAGAAGTTACTGTAGTCTGGTTGAAGGAATACACACCACCCTGTCGATACGTGCCGTTTGTAGTAGTCGTGTTGCCAAAGGAGTAGAGACTTGTACCATTGCCAGTGAAAGTCCTGCTTGTCACTGCTGGCTCCTCAAAGTAGCCACAAAAGAAGATCTGCCAATTTGGTGCCAAATTCCATCCATTATTATAGATACCGTAGCCGGAGTAGCTGTTGTTAGTCATGCTGAAGTGACCGCCCGCATATCCTTGACCCCACCCAAGCCCACGAAACGATGGTAAGACGTGTGAGATGTCAACCACTACTGCTTTTTCCAGATCATTGCTGGGAAAGTTATATTGGTAAAGGCCGGCATGTTCGGTGCCAGCCACCTCAATCGTCACCCCACTGGTGAGTGAGGTTTTGTAGTATCCAAGAGAGGCAGTATCGTTGCTGCTACGATTTTGACCCAAGTCGACCAGCGGGTTGGAAACATTCCCTACCACCGGCATTTGCGAGACAACACCATACTTGGGCGCGCCGCCGGTACCACTCTCATGCATCAAGGAGAAACCATAAATCTTTCCCGATGACAGATAGCCAGAGTATGCATCAGTCTTGCCGGATTCGACATCCGGACCGAGCTTAACCATGGAGAAAGGTGCAGGCACCACGCCTGGAAACATGTTCCCTCCATTTTGAGTGCCGAGACTGGGACAGATTAGATGCGGAAATGAATCGTAGGGAGTACTCATACAAAGGATTCACGTATTTCGTGTAGTCCACGTTAGCATTGCCATACTGGACATTGGACAGCAGCACGCAGCAGAACGAAAGAAGAGATATCCGAATGTTCATTTTGCGATGCGTACATGGAACAAATATTGAAGACAGCCTTGAAACAGTAGGAAAAGTGGAATGCTTCACATCCCTACCTATATAGATCCTTCTGACGTCGCAGGTTTCGCCATGATCTGACATAGACAATTTTGCCTGCAGCGATCGGCCAGCGATCCGCATGAACGGCGTGGGCGTGTCGACACGGGTGGAAAGTATTGGCTCCGAGTGAAGAAAAGGCAGATGCAGCGAGAAGATCGATGATTTTCGAGTGTATGGAGTGCAGTCTGACACACGTGATGCTGTCGATGAGCAGGCGTGTGTTCAGACGAGGCCAGACCTTCATCTTGCCGCAGCATTTTCTCGTACCTTACATGTGCATCCTGCATGTGTTCCGCGTGGTGTCGAGTGGGCGACTGAGGTCGCGCCTGGGGAAAGAAAGTGGTACGACAGCGGACGTTCCCCGCTCGCGTGGCCGACTCCAATCTCGATCTTTCTTACTGGGTCAATCAGTAGAATATTTATAGGGGTCCATGGAAATAATCGCGATAACCTGTCACGCCCCCAGTGTTGCACCCTCACACCTATCACTACTGCACTCTCCGCAATAACGCCAACAATCACCCACAGATCGTCCCTTCACCTCCTCCCTCCTTCAACACGCGTACGACACAGACACGAGTTCAAGCGAGCACCAACCAAACTTCCTCCTCTCCTCTGCTGCCCCGGCGGCCAGCACCACAACTTCACGATGGTCTCGGCCAAATCAGTCGCATATTACCTCACCCATCCTCAGGAGCTACGAGCAATCATACAATGGGGAGTCTGGCACAACCCTGTCCACGAACGTGATGAGAGCTCAGAGCCTCCTACCGTAAAAGAATGCTTCAAATACCTCGACCTTACCTCACGTTCTTTCGCTGCTGTGATCAAAGAGCTACATCCCGAATTGCTTGTCCCGGTTTGTGTGTTCTATCTTGTTCTACGAGGTCTGGACACAGTGGAAGATGACATGACGATCGACATCAACCTTAAGGAAGCCATGTTACGAGACTTCTCGAACACCATCGAGAACCCAAATTGGACATTTGATGGCAACGGGCCAGCGGAGAAAGACCGAGAGCTACTCGTCCACTTCGACTGTGTGGCGACCGAGTACACCAAGCTCAAGCCTGCGTATCGCGAGGTTGTCAAGGATATCACCAAGCGAATGGGCAATGGCATGGCAGATTACGCAAAGAATGCCGAACACAACGTGCACGGCGTCAAGACGATCAAGGACTACGAGCTCTACTGCCATTACGTCGCTGGACTTGTAGGAGAGGGTTTGACTCGGCTATTCGTCGAAGCCAAGCTTGCCAATCCTGTTCTGCTCGAGCGACCCGAGCTGGCTGAGTCAATGGGTCAGTTTCTCCAACAAACCAACATTATTCGTGATATCCGAGAGGACCACGATGATGGACGATACTTCTGGCCGCAAGAGATCTGGAGCAAGCACGTGAATAAGTTCGAGGACCTTTTCCTAGCAGAGAACAAAGAGAAAGCACTCAACTGTAGTAGCGAAATGGTCCTCACTGCTCTGCATCGTGCGGAAGACTGCCTCTTCTACATGGCGGGTATCAAGGAACAGAGTGTGTTCAACTTCGTGGCGATCCCGCAGACCATGGCAATAGCCACTCTAGAGCTCTGTTTCCGAAACCCTGACCTGTTCAAGCGGAGAATCAAGATCACCAAAGGAGCAGCATGCCAGCTTATGATGGAATCGACGCAAAATCTGCAAGTCGTATGTGAAGTCTTCCGACGATTCGCCCGCAAGATCCATCGCAAAAACTCCCCTCGTGATCCATTGTTCCTGGACATCAGCATCGCGTGTGGCAAAATCGAAAAGTTCATCGAGACTATCTTCCCCACGCAAACAGCCCGAACGCTGCCCGTTGGGGCGGCTAACACAGTGCTAAGCCCCGAAGAAGAGAAGCAGCGGTTAGCAGCAGATGCAGAGGCAAGGACGGATACTATGTGGATCATGGCCGCAGTGTTCGGCAGTCTGATCGTGCTCTCGTTGCTCATGGTAGGACTTGATCCGACGAATGTGGTTGAAAGTGATTGCTAACATGCCTTCCCAGTTCGGCGCAGCATACCTTGCCGGTGCACGGTTCGACCTCGCATTCGAGGCAATCCGCCAAGGCAACTTCCTTCCACCACAAGACGCAGCCAACAGCGTTGCAAGCGCACGCAGCGAATTCAAAAGCTCCAGCAGTTCACTAGTCCATAGTGAGCTGTGAATGCGGCCGTTTCTATCCTCTTTCTTCCATCGATTCGCGCTTCTTCCGGACATCTGGTATCGGTTTCCTGTCAGCAATTCTCTCGGCTCGAGCCCGGCGCGCGCGCGGTCACCAAATTTTTCCCCACACTACGACTTCGTACAGTAATATCACGATTGTATAATCATACAAAACGAACAAACCACGGTCTACATCTCTTCCTCGTCTCACTACATTCGCATACCATCCCGTCTATCTACCCCTCAACAAAGCCCTCTTTCATTCTAGCCTCGGAGACAAATCCAAGGCTGAGCACTGCCCAAACAGACCCCAAATCCCCCAAGCGCTCCGCGCAAGCGACCGAAGAAAAAGCACTCATGTCAAATTGCAACTCTGCCTCCATTTCTCTCAATGGCTTTCAGTTGTGCCGAAGATGTGCTGACATCGAAACACTCCTTTCCCATGCATTCATTACCCCCGAAGCTTGAGCAATTCGTTGCACATTCGAGCTTATGGATCTGTGTGGGTGGCGGACAATTCTCTCTCTCTCTCTGCATCCTGCTCTTTGTGATTTACTAAATCATGCTTTGCCGTCTCGATAGAACGGATCCGGCGGTGCGCGGGCACAGGTAAGTGATGCAACTACCTCTTGCTATAAAAGCGGGTATGTCGATATTTCTGGACATCGGGAAGCTGGGCCTGGGCAGGGCTGCTGTTGATAGAAACCGATGCTGCTTTGCATGCTATCGAAACACTTATGAGATGGCACTCAAAAGTCAATTTGATCTCAGAAGTTGGAATGGGCAGGGCCTAAGATGACCACCACATTCCAAGCGTCTTTGAAATGAGCGCCGTTGCTTATGCTAGAGTCACGAGGAACATCTGAGGAGGCAAAGGCTTGAACACAGATGATTACACATTGGTTTTCTACATACATAGCTTCGTCATATCCTTCATGGCTCGTCACGGCGAAAGCGCCTGCTGCTGCTTCTGCTTTTTCCTGGTTGTGCCCGGCTTCCGTCGCCTTTTGGGCGCTTCGAACTCGCTTTCGTCTTCGTCTGATTTCGCTGATGCAGCAGCCCTGTTCCGCGTAGCAGTCTTGCGCTTGCGACCAGTAGACGGTGGGCCCTCCGATTCATCGACGGGAGCAGCAGCAGCAGCAGCAGCAGTAGTAGTAGCAGTAGTCACCGCCTCGGCTTGCTCAGCGACGTCGTCGCTGAGCGTGTCAACAGCACTAGTCTGCTTCTTACCCTTCGCCTTGGCCGCCATGCGTTCCAACGCGGTGCCCAGTCGCTTGCTCCCCTGCTCCCTCTTGCGGGGCGCAAAGGCATCCTTACCTGCAGCGCCAACACCGACTCCTCCACCGAAAAACGCTGTGATGTTGCTCTGAGTACCCTCGTCTATCCGGCGGTTCATGTCACGGATGACCGGGACGAGCACTTCGTCGGTCCGCTCCTGTGTCCAGCCGATGGTGGCCATGAGGAAGGAGCGCAGAGCGTCGAGGTCGGGCACGCCCCACTGGAACGGTTCGGGGTCCGTGTCGACGTCGGGCTGTTGATAGGCGAGGTCGACGCGCGCATCCGGGAATGCTGGAGGAAGCAAGAGCTTCAACGCCTTCTTGCGGAACTTCTTCCGGAATATGTTGTCCTGGTCCATCTCCTTGGTGATTTGTTGCATCTGCACGCCGTCGAGCCAAGTCTTGAACTCTCCGAGGTCGCGGAACTCGCTCAGGATCTCGAGCGCGGTGACGTGGCCGACACCTGTGAGCCCTTCGGTGTAATCGGAACCGAGAAGATGGGCGACTTGAATGAGCTTGTCGCGTGTCAAGTCGAACTCTTTCTCCATGTCGGATGTGAGGTAGCACTCGACGAACTTGGCTTGATTAAACATGTTCTTGTACACGCGCGTACCGCCGAAGAGAAAGCAATCACTGTCGTCGGTGACAATGCCGTCGACAAGTCCGAGCTTGACCAGCTCGGCGCACTGGGCTTCGGCTTCCATAGGTGCCGTCACGTATGGTAGGCCAAAGAGGCGAAGCAGTTGTTGGCATTCAGTGACCATGACGTGGGTGACCTCGTCGGCGTCTCTTCGATCCTTCTTTTGTTGATTTCGAAGCTGTTTGAGCTCTTTCTCGTACTCCGCGATGTTCTGAGCGTGAGATTTGTTATTGAGACTGCTCGCGAAGCGTGCATGTTCTTCTGCTTCAAGAGTAAGAGCCTTCAGCATTTCTTCCTCTTCTGGGTCAGAAAAGTCATCGAATTCATCCTCGAGATCGTCGGGAATGAACTCCTCTTGACGGACAGACCCAGATGCTGGAACTGGGACGTCCTCAGCCTCTGCTTCTATGATTTGCGGCGCGGGCTCAATGGAATCTGACATCCCAACGTCTTCAAATTCGAGTGATGGTGACTTTGACTGTCGATCTTGCAGGGTTGAACCTCCATTCCCACCTTCAGCTGCCTTGCCAGATGTTTCTAATGGCTCCGCAGATGCCTTGCGGATGGACCCACCCAGAGGCTTTGCAAGCTGTTCGTTGACCTTTCGCGTGTCTGCGATCTTCTCATTCTCACTGTCACTCCAATCAATGGCTTCATCATCTGTTTCCGGAGCCATATCCACCGTACTGGGTGGCTGATTCACCGTCTCTGGAGAGTCGTGAGTTTGCTTTTCCATATCTGGCAATATATGTGAGACCGGCAATTCGGCTGCTTCTGATTCATCATCACTCTCATCTTGTTGAAATGGCCCTCGTTTGCCACCTTGTCTTTGATCGGGCAAGGCAGATGTTGGTGGTTCAACACGTACAACCTCAGCCATGTCACCCATCCGAATGGCGTCATCTCTTGGTTTGTCCACCTCTGGTTCTTCATCCACGTCTATCACTTCAGCATCTTCACCCACCAGGTCTATCACAGTCTTAGGCTTGACAGCGTCATCTTCGGCATCAAGATCAATAATTTCTCCTCGATTTTGTCTCAGCGTGTCTTCTTCCCGCGATTGGAATTGAAACATTCGCCTTGACGCCTCATCCTTCTCTCTTTCCGCTCTTTCAAAGGCTCTCTGGCGGTCCATATCTTTTTCTAGATCGCCGCTAAACCAAGGAGGCATCGGCTCCGCCTTGTCTTTCTTTGCTTCGAGCTCCGTGTTTACGAAGCCTCCTGCAGCCTCTTCGCTTCGCTCTTGCATCTTCTTCTTTCCGAGAAGGCTGGAACCAAGATCTAGCTTCTCAAACGGAAGTGGACCTGAAAACCCAGCTTTCTTTGCTATATCAGTCGAAGTGTCCACTGGCTTTGCTTTAGAATTTGGAGCAGGAGCATTCGCGCGCGGCGGAGCGGCGACCTTTCGCTTCCCGCGTCTGCTTTCTGCCAGCGCAGCCTGTAGGTCCATAGCATCGTCGTCACTCGACACAGAGTCCGGTCGTGGCACCGGCACACCGAAGCTCGTAGTCTCGTGACTATCAGGCGCAGTCTTGTGGGCTCGCTTGTTGAGCTCGTCCGCAATAGCTCTAAAGCTGCCTTTGGGTATAGGTCTTGCTTCCTCCACGGCAGACTGCTGGAAGACATCAAGCATGTTGTTTTCGTGCTCGTCCGCTTGTTCAGGCCCATCAGCTCCATCGACTTGGTCCTCCTTGTTCAGCGACATCGCTATCGCACGGCGGAGTTCTTCGTCCTCTTCTTCCATGCCATTTTCTTCTCCGAAAAGGCTACCAGCATCCTCCCAGTCCCACTCCCCTTCCTCTTCTCCATCTGCTTCTTCGGGTTCAGATGCCGAAGCATCATTCACAAATAGTGATGTAGGATCTTGCTTCTTAGCTTTGCGTCTGGGTCTTTTAGTTGCGCCATATCGACGCGACTTGTATAATGCTTGCCTTTGACGACTCAAGTCATCTTTCGCGACCCCGATGTTCTGTCGCTTTGGTAGTCGGTTCAAACCTTCTATTGGAACATCTTCAAACCCTTCGTCCTCGTCGGATTCGTCTTCCTCCTTCATCATTACCACAGGCTTGTCCAAGTCGATGGGCTTGTCTGCAACATGACCTTCGTTGGTTACGACTCCAAGAGCCCATCCACCTTCTACACCATCATTCTTCACCAGCACATATTCTCGCCCTTTCTCTCCGGCCACCCTACCCATTCCATTGATCCCAAAATCGGCCTCTCCATTAGGATCATTAATATTCATCAGTCGTTGAGTAAGCTCGTTTCGTTCGGTGACTCTCTCGATCTGGAACTTCGAAAACGCCATTCGGTCTGGAAACATGCTATCCAATTGCTCCTTCGAATGACCCATTCGAAGTCTACTTCGTAAACGTGCCGCATTCAATATATTGTATCGATCGGAAGCAGGAAGCGACGTGAAGAACGCCGAGTCATAGTCGATCTTGGAAAAGTCGTATACATTGATATCTTCGCCTGTATCGAATTGGCGGGCGTAGGACTGCAGCTCCTCCAACGACATGACACGCGGGTCATTGGGCCCGCCCATCTCCGACATGGACATATCGAGCTCCGGCAAATGATACTGATCTGTCTTCTTGAACTTGCGACCCTGCTGGCGCTCCTGCGCTGTCATGTGGATCTCGTCGACATACACGAGATTCTCTGGCACTTCCTCCTCCACCGGTTGTCGTCGACCACTCTGTCTATCTCGTTCTTCCTCTTTGCGTCGCTGGTCGTCCTCCTCTGCACGCCGCTGCATCTGCACTGCCAGCAAGCGCCCCGCCGTCCGCACCGCATCTTCCCTCCTGCCCTCGCGCCGTCTCTTCCTCCCCATAACCGTCTGTCGCTTGAGCACCGGCGCGCCGCCATCGAATACAAACACCGGCTTGATGCCGAAGAAGAGCAACTTACAGATGCGGCGGAAGAAGCCCACGACATGGCTGTTGCGCAGCGCATTGCCTTCTTTGTCCCGCACGGCTTTAAGGAACTGGTAGATCCAGATGCTCGCGTCCACGGCGAGCCGTTTCCGGTTCAAGATCTCGATCTTGATCGGTCGCGCGCAGGGCTTCACGATCTCCCATAGACCCGTGACACCCATGTCGCCGCGTTCCGCCAGCCATCGGTGGATGGATGGTGTGACTGGAGCTGTAGATGCTTGATGATGTAAGGGCGGGCGAGGCGAAACGCGCAGTCACGTGGCAGGAGCTTATGTCATTCTTACAATCATGACCGCACGTGAACCTCGACTATCTTCCAGAAAGTCAATCCAGTGTCGTATCTATGATGGACGAACAGACTCGGCCGCTGTTCTGATCGTCCTGATGACAAGATCGAATTCATGTTGAGGTAGAAAGCTCATCCTTTCCATCATCACCAAGTGGTAGAAGGTACGCTACACATACGAGAAAGCCCGTGTCCCGGTCACTCCAGAATTTTACTACCCAGTTACAAAACAATCACGTTACCAGAGATCACGATCACGATTATATGTCGTAGTAATGCATTAATACATGTACAGAATCAGCGCTGTCCAGTGAAGTTCGACTGAACCTTCATATGTAACATTACGCCCCCCAGCATGCAAAAAAGTAACTGTCAATAGAATGTAGTGATACAAGAAGATGCGCCATGAAGGGTATCCTTGCAATGTGATCTAGCGCGCTAAGTATGCAGTTCTAGTCACGGCTCGAAAAGGTGTGAGTTCGAGGTCTCATATTGCATGAGCAGCTCAGTCGAGGACGACTAATCAATTTGCGCCTCGCATCAGGAAGGTGGCGTTGTCGACGAAGCCAGACACAATGTCCATGACGGCATTGCGTTGACCCGCATCGCGAAGCTTGACGTGATGGCGGAGGAGTCCACCGTCGACCTCGAGCTCCAGCTCATATTTAGGCTGATCCATGCCGGGCGTGTCGACCCTTGTGAGATCGACGGAATAGGCCAGATGCTTGTAGGACAATCGGTCCTTCTTACGATCTGGAGGCGCGGGACGAGCTTCATTTGGCGCGATCGTAATATCGTCTTGGTGCAGGTCGGGACGATTGAGGTTCACTTCCAGATTCACGGATATGCGGCAGTCGTAGTCGAAGTTCGGATTGAAGATGTGCAGGGATGAGAGCGAGATCTTGACAATGCGGGCGGTAATTTGCCCTGTCTTCGAATCCGTTGTGACTCGCAGCCGAGGCTCACGACCGACACCTCGTCGTTGGAAAGCTTGAGGGAGAGCCTGTAGACCTGCCTGCGAGAGAGCACGGAACGAGTCAACCTCTCTTGGGTGAGAATGGCGCATTGGCACTCGACCAGGGGCGTGTGACTCTTGTGTGCGTGCGTTCAAATATTCATTCATCTTCTGGTGTTTCGCCTGAAATGTAGGAAATGTAGTTAGCTGGCTGACATTGAGGACTTTTATTCCCTCGCGAAGATCAACTTACTTGGTCCATCCTACTTTCGAAGCGAGTCTGCTGTTCGCCCCATGCCGGGTCAAGCACACATGCATTCCTGACAGGTAGCTGTATTCGCTGATCTGAAGCCTTGGCAATGATATGTCCAAACTTAGCTTCGATTTCGATAGCGCCTTCGGCTGGATCATTGCCGACATCATCAAGTAAGGCCAGTTGACTTTGCAAGAACTCTAGGACCTGACCATGCAGCTCGATATAGGGCTGATTCCACTTGAAAGACTTCTCCCAGGGACCATTCATAGCCAAACGTGCTTCTATAAGATCCATGTCGAGAGGTGGATCCTGTTGCCACGGCGGAACGTTGACTTTGAGTGGAAGCTGACCGCGCTGTGCATGAGTCGAGATAGGAGCCGGCGGCTTTTCTTCATCACTTCCTCCATTGGCGTGGATTGGCTGAGATCGGGTCTGCATTTGTGCTTGACCTTTGCTGAGAGGATTTGCAGGAACCATACGAGCCCATATGGGCGGAGTGATGTATTTCCTTTTAGTCTTCTTCGAGACAGGTCCTTCGCGTTTGGTTCCAGAGTCATGATCGATATCATCCAGCGGTCTCTTGCTCGGCGTCGCAGAAGGTGGCGGACGCATGGCAGGCTGAGCGGGTGTGGCTCGTGTCGTGTCCGAGCCATAAAGCCCACTGGAAATACTAGCTGGAGGCACCTCGGATGTTGGAGTCAGGAGATGATTCATACCCATCTTTTGAGCGTGGTGATGCTGAACCATGGGAGTGCTGCCGGGGTTGTTCAAAGACATCGGGCCAGGAGTCGAGCTGGCTGTCGAGTGCGCATGCAGTAATGGTGGTGGTGCTGATACTGCGCATGAAAGCTGTTGGGCAGCCACATCTGCTCGAGACACAGGTGACACAATTTGTTGCTCTGGGTTCATGTGAGCCCGCGCGTGATGCGAGCCTTCTGAAGCCGTCACGGCGCTGAATGGCCTAGAGCTTTGACTGGTCTGCGTTTCTTGCTGGCTTGCGTGGCGAGAAAGTGACGGATGAGGCGGAACTCTGGTCTTTGGACTGACAGATACACTACGCTCACGGTCCAATTGAGTAAGGTAGTCGCTCGTTCGTCGTGAAACCTGCGGAGACTGCCGATTCACGGCGATCGGCGCATCGACGAGATTGCCGATGCTCGGATGATGCTGTGCAGGTGAAGCGGTATTCATACTGCTTGATGCGCCCGAGAGTGTTCTTGAGTGAAAGGGGCTGTGGATATCGTGGTGACTGCTATGATTTGATGTTCGGTGATAGTGAACCGAAGGTGGTCCCAATGGAGTGCTTGGTTGAGATTGGTGGTGCGGTGGCTGGGCTGGCGGAAGCGCATGCCCCGGGATGTATGACAAGGGACTTTGACGTACTGAATGTGGCGTCTGGCTATGTACTGAAGATGGCGTTGGTGAGTGAGATGAACTGTGCTGCAGTGTAGGGGGCAGACTCGAAGCATAGTTCGATGGCGAAGGATGTGGATGAGCATAAGACCCATGGCTCAATGGTCTGGGTCCTGGAGTCGTGGCCGAGTACGGGTCTTGAGGCCTTTGTTGTGCAGATGCAAATGATGCTGGACTTTGACTGAGCGGCTGTTGTGTGGCATGTGACTGATACTGTTGCTGCTGCTGCGACTGTGGGAAATATGATTGCTGCGAGCCGCTGCCGCCACGTGCGGGCGTTTGCAACGGAGTAAGCCCTTGCTGCAGCAGAGTAGCGGGATGGCCGGCAGGGTGATTGGGTCCATGAGAATGTGTCGCCTCGAGATCCTTTTGGCCATATGCAAGATGTCCGTTGTATGCAGGCACAGGCGTGGAGAATCCGTTGCGAGATGACGGAGTGGAGGCGACATGTGAAGACACCGTTTGTTTGGACGGAGCAGCTGCTGGGCCACTATTGAGCATAGAAGACAGATCCATGCTATCTCATACCCTCTCCATTCACTTGGAACCAGCCCTCCGAATTGGCTTGTGCCCCTCTACTCCAGGAAGAGTGCGACCTTGGCCAGACCCCTTCCCCAGCGCATTCGTCCTACTTGGCCAGACTGTGTCACCAGCAAACCCGGCCGACTCAGACGCATGCGCTCATCGGTGGCCGTATTTACCCAGTGTATCCAAGTGTCTCCGCTTCCACTCCCGCTTCTGTTGCTCTTCCTGTATCGTTTCTGCGATTGATAGTGCCGTTGCGTGTTTAGAAGTGTCCACCTCGGCGCCGAACGCGCGCGACTACGATCTTGGCCTGAACAACTCCTATGGTCCGGCGGCCGATACTCGTAGATGGAATGACGACGGATCTATTATATGATCCAGCGGGGGTTAAGGATAGCGCTTTGGGTGATGATGGTGCTACGGCGTTGCTGCTCATGCCAGACGTTGAAGTGCCAAGAATTGCAGCGCAGCGGCGCTCAAAGGGGGGAAGAGAGCATATGTACAGACAGACTGGGCGGGAGATACGGTCTACAACATGCGATAGTGTCGCCTATAGGAGTCAAGGTTCACAAGAGACATCGACAGTCGCTTTGGGTCGTGTGTATATTGTTTTGTTACATATCTTTACCTGTCATGTTTCATATATGCCTTTAGAGCCGTCACCGATTCACAGTAGGGCGGATGCTTCCTTAGAATAAAGCCTCTAGTGAGCGGCGGGAGTCGCGGCGGGTCGCTAGTCTGGCCTGCCCGATGATGCGCGTCCGAGAGCTGCCTCAGTCTGTACTTGTGCCTCAGTGCTATCAAACATCTCACGAGGGCAGACACCACATCACCCCCATCCACTTCAACGGCCACCACGCCATCTTCAAACACAGTCCTTCCAGCCCGCAGCATCACGGCCCCGATATCATCGCAGAATTTGAGCACGACGGGCTTCTCTCGGCTTCCACGCCACGTCCCATCATTGCAGCAGCGACTTCACGGTCCAACACTTGCGTCGACCTCCACTTTGCTTGCGTTGCAAGTGAGCAATCAAGAAGAGAACAACGAGCAGGATGGTTGGCCTGACGTCCGCGGCTGGTATCGTGGCTTTCCTGTCCGAGCCAGACCCGGCGTTGCAAGCATATGCGCTGGACAAACTGAACGATGAGATCGAGAGCATCTGGCCAGAGGTGACTGCGTCTATCGGAACAATGTAAGTACAACACACACTCCCGGCGGCCATCATGGACCTAGCTGGGCATGAGCGTCGATCATCCATCCATCATGCTGGTCCGCAAAGAGATGAGCGCTATTGTTCTGTAGTATGGCGAAGCTCACAATCACCTTACAGAGAAGCATTGTACGAAGACAAGTCTTTCCCGGAGCGCGAGCTTGCCGCTCTCGTCCTCTCCAAAGTCTATTACCAGCTTCAAGAGTACGATGAATCCATGGTCTTTGCCTTGGGTGCTGGCAAACACTTCAGCCTTGAAGAGTCTGGAGAGTACGAAGAGACCATTGTCGCCAAATGCATCGATACCTACATCTCGCTATGTGTCTTGCATAATCCGCCGGCCCAGTCATCACAGATGCGAGGAGCGTCGGCTGAGTTTCAGCGAGATGGCCAGTCATCCCAGGCCAACATCGCATCACCTACAACACCGTTTTCACAAGCAGCACTTCCGTCCAAGTCATTGCTATCGCGTGAGGAGCACGAAACTGCCTGGGATCCTTCCATGCCTGGCGGTGGAAATGCCAACATTCCTGGCGCACATCCTAATCCCATGACGCTTTCTCCGGCCGTCCAAAAGAACCTACGGACGATTATCAGCAGGCTTTTTGAAAGCTGTTATGAAGTTGGGGCTTACAAGCAAGTGGTTGGCATTGCGGTAGAGGCTCGGAATATGAGTACTTTAAGGGAAGCCATCTTGAGATCGAGCCAGGAAGCGAAGAGCAAGGGCAAGAAATCCACGGCAAATACCACCTCAACCGAAGAGCTTATGGAGTACGTACTCGACATCTGCATGAATGTGGTTCAAGAGCGTGGGCTCCGCAACGAGATCTTGAAGATGATTCTTGAGCTTCTGAGTGATATTCCAAACCCGGACTATTTCGCGATTGCCCGATGTGTGATTTACCTTGATCAGCACACCATGGCATCCGACTTGGTTCGCTCGCTGGTGAAGAAAGGCGATGGCAAATCGCTTGCCGTGGCATACCAATTGTCCTTCGACCTCTACGAGAATGGTACACAGGAGTTCTTACAAAAGGTCATGGAGGAACTGCCGGAGACCGATGCCGCCGAGCAGGCGGGAGCCACGCAATCTACGAGCGACGCTGTGCAGCCCTCGACTCCACGTGCTAATGAGGACGAAAACGCGGCTGAATCGGATCAGCTCTTGTCAGAACTCCAAGACAGTGCTGGTGCACCAGCCACTTCCACGATTGTGACATCAAGGGTCAAGCCAAGTGCCGAGTCCGAAGAGGCGAAGAAAGCTTACACCTCAATCCGAAGCATCTTGAGGGGCACGAAAAGCATTGAGCTCAACCTTGAGTTCCTGTTCCGCAGCAGCCATTCTGACAAGGCTGTACTGAACAAGATCCGAGATTCGTTAGAGGCTCGGAACAGTATCTTTCACACCTCTGTCACGTTCGCAAATGCATTCATGAACGCTGGAACCACAATTGACAGCTTCTTCCGAGAGAATCTCGAGTGGCTTGGAAAAGCGGTCAATTGGTCTAAGTTCACCGCAACCGCTGCATTAGGTGTAATCCATCGCGGAAACCTCAGCCAGGGTCAAAAGCTGTTGGAACCTTACCTTCCTAAAGACAACGGTGCTGCGACCTCCGGCAGTACGTACAGCCAGGGTGGTTCGCTGTACGCGTTGGGTCTCATCTATACGAACCATGGAACCCATGTGCTGGACTACCTCCGGACACAGTTCAAGGCGACGCAAGAAGAGGTTGTGCAACATGGCGGAGCCCTTGGTCTTGGTGTTGCTGGCATGGCGACCGGCTCGGAGGAGATCTACGAGGAACTCAAGAACGTCCTATACCAGGATTCGGCTATCAACGGTGAGGCTGTCGGCCTCGCGATGGGCCTTGTCATGCTTGGAACCGGCAATGTGAAAGCGCTGGAAGACATGATCCAATATGCCCATGACACCCAGCACGAGAAAGGTGTCCGCGGCCTGGCGATGGGCATGGCATTGATCATGTATGCGAGACAAGAGGCTGCCGATGAGCTGATCAATGGGCTGCTCGAAGACGCCGATCCAGCACTGAGATACGGTGGCATCATGACCATCGCACTCGCATACTGCGGCAGCGGCAGCAATAAGGCAGTACGGAAACTACTCCACGTCGCCGTTAGCGACGTCAGCGACGATGTCCGACGGATTGCCGTGATGGGTTTGGGCTTTGTGCTCTTTCGAAAGCCAGGTAGCGTCCCTCGCATGGTCGAGCTGCTGTCCGAGTCATACAACCCACATGTGCGCTACGGTGCCACCATGGCGCTCGGTATTGCATGCGCTGGCACAGGCTTGGACGAGGCAATAGACCTTCTCGAGCCGATGACAAAAGATTCTGTAGATTTCGTGAGGCAGGGCGCGCTGATTGCGCTAGCCATGATTATGGTGCAGCAAAACGATGCGATGAACCCCAAAGTCAGCGCAATCCGAAAACAACTGCAGAAAGCCATCGGTGATCGACATGAAGATGCCATGGCCAAGTTTGGCTGCGCGCTCGCTCTTGGTATAATTGATGCTGGTGGCCGCAACTGCACCATCGGGCTTCAGACACAGACTGGAAACCTGAACATGGCAGCTATTGTCGGCATGGCCGTCTTCACTCAGTACTGGTACTGGTTCCCTTTGACTCACTTCCTAGCATTGTCCTTCACACCTACAGCCATCATCGGCGTGGACCAAGATTTGGAAGTTCCGAGCTTCAAGTTCCATAGCGACACCCGTCCTAGCATGTTTGAATACCCGCCAGAGCAGGAGGTAAAGACGGAAGAGGCACCAGAGAAGGTTAAGACTGCAGTATTGTCTACCACCGCACAAGCGAGACGACGAAAGCTTGCCAAGGATCGCCAAAACAAATCCGATGGCATGGATATCGAACCGACTTCCGCCACACCAAAGGCAGATGCCGAAGATGACAAGATGGACACTGATGACGGCCTGGAAATCAAGACCGGAGATGAGACGGACGGAGAGAAGGACAACCTCAAGAAGCGGATAGAGAAGGAGAAGGTTGGCTACGACCTCGAGAACATGAAACGTGTTCTTCCTGCGCAGATAAAATACATCAGCTTCGCGGCTGATGGCCGATATCAGCCAGTCAAGAAGGTAAGGACTCAATCAAGATTGCCACTGTACTAGAACTTGTGCTAACGATGTCGATATAGCCCACCGGCGGAGTGATCCTTCTCCATGACACCAAGAGCTCTGAGCCGAAGTCTCTGCTTGAGCTCAAAGCACGTAAAAAGACGGCCGCTCCGGCTCCAGGTGCAGGCAACAGCGTAGGCACCGCATCAAGGGAGGTCAACATGGCCGACTTTGCTCCCGTTGTCGGTGGAGGCGCTGCTGCCGCTGCTGGAGTTCTTACAGCCGTGGACGAAGACGAGGATGGAGAGGAAGCACCACTGCCTGATGAATTCGAGGTCGACGATGATGATGACGAGGAGGACGAGGAGGGAGATGATGACGAGTAAGTTGTACGAGAGATCGGCTTTCGCGTGGCAGGACTGCCTTTCTTTCCAAGGCCACAAGTCACATGTATTCGTAGACTAGACTTGCAACTTGTTACATCGTGTAATAGGATCGTTGCAATAACGACGGCCGCTGAGGAGCAGTCCAGTTAATCAATACTATCCTTCCATGCCTCTTATCAATAGGGCATACTGCGTGCAGATACGGCCTTGAGTTTCACTCGTGTCACAAAAGTTGCCTTGGCTACACGGAACTACACCCGTAAACGAGGTACTCAAGACACTAGGAGATACCGTGGTAACATGAGCACAAGAATTGTAGCAAGCAGGCAAGCTGGTCGTGCAATCGGCTGCTCGCGTTTCGTGCTCAGCGCGGCACAAGACACGGAGTTTCCGACCTGGCAAATATGGAGCGCTACTGATCATGCGATGTGATGCGTGGATGTTCATCTGCAGACGTTGCTGATGCGTAAGGTACCGTGTGAGTGAATTGCTCATGGACAGTACAGTAGGTCTACGCAGAAATGCCGGCTGCCAGCATGTCTTGGCAGCTGTTCCGACCGCATCTCATCAATATCACCCCGACAATATGCCCGTTCCACGCGTCGTCTCCAGCACTCGGCAACGTTGCGACCGCGAGAACCTTGCTTGTTCCTCACCCTCACTCAGTCGTATAGTGACGATTCGGACAATCAGTCGGATGTCGTGTCGGTGTCGACGCGGCGGCGAACGACCCAATTAGCCCGCCGGAAGGCACTGAGTCGTAAATTTGTCTGTGCTACACAGCATGAATTCTACATACCGGAGCTCGCAGCATGCGCGGGTGTTCAGACAGCTCTGCCGAGCGTGGCATGTGAGATCGAGCTCGTTGATTAGTTCTGCGTCGAGTCTGGTGGACGAACCGCTGATCTATGGTAGGTTCAACCTTTGAAGGATGAGCTGAAGAGCTTTTTGCATCAACATCCTCGGCTCTTGTAACTTGGATCGGGACTGTACAATACGAATCCATCTTGTTGAAGCATATCGCAGTATACCTGGTTGCATGGCGGTATAAAACACGACACGACAACGCTCACTCGAAGCTATTCTTCGCAAACAGCCGAACACTTTAGTGGTGAGTATGTTGTCTACTGCTTCCCGGCCTTCAGATCTGTGACCCATTCCAGCCATAGCGGGTATGGCTGTCAAGTCGAGACATATGTACTCGCCTTCAGGTTTGTGCTCTTGTGAAGCGTTTCTATTTCTACGATTGTCACAAGCTTCTTCACGCTCACTCTCGTGGCCAACCACTCCAGATCACATGCTTGCTCAATATGTTGTGCTAGACTCGCTGACCTGCTGTATGAATGCTGTCTCGCGTGTGGTACACCTCCCTTATGCTCGCTCAACACCTAGAGGATCTCACCTTAGCTGTCATTGACATGATCGTGGACCTCGTCAGTGTCTGACCTAGAGCAGACGACCTGAGTCGCAATCTGTAACATTTTGTGCTCACTCCATTTCCTCGATTGTGCGCCGAAGTCTGGCTTTCTAGCAATGAGGACTCCTCCTCTCTCGGTCATCCTCGCATGGCCGAAGGCTAACTACGACAATCCTGATACCAGAGGCTCGGCCCTATTGATTACCAACCTGGTCTTCATCAGTCTGGTACTGACCGCTGTAATCGGGCGCTTGTATTCGCGTATCGTGATTAACAAGTGGTATGGCGTGGACGACACTATGATGGCATTCGCCCTGGTATGTCAACTACTCGAGTCGAGGCCCGCGATCAAGATGCTGATGCCAGATTGTAGCTCTTCACTATCGGCCTGAACACATCCGTAATCCTGGCTAATCGATACTATTGCTGGAATAGGCATGTCTGGGACATTCCTTTAGACATGTTACCTAACGCCAACATCATCGCCATGGTCGCCAAGCTGATGTTCACTCTTGCTTCAACCTTCACCCGCTTGTCCCTGATCTGCTTTTATTA
This sequence comes from Microcyclospora pomicola, assembly GCA_002786065.1. Taxonomy (NCBI): domain Eukaryota; kingdom Fungi; phylum Ascomycota; class Dothideomycetes; order Capnodiales; genus Microcyclospora; species Microcyclospora pomicola. The sequence goes on from NHNY01000015.1 coordinate 184,805, forward strand.
TCGGCTTGTCAAAGACAGTGGTCGAAAAGGGTACAAGATGGTTCTCCATGCAAGCGTGGCCTTTACCATCGCTGTATGTGCCACGTTCATTTTTCAGACCATCTTCATCTGCATGTATGCGTTCCATTGTATCAATAGTTTGGGCACATCTGACATCAACCTTCCAGGCCGGTGCAAGCGTACTGGGATGTCTATCTTTCTGAAACCGGACATTGTCTGGACGAAGGCACCATCACTCTCAGCGCCGGTATCATCAACTGCGTTGCCGATCTTCTGACGACTGTTCTGCCCATCCCAGTCATCGCCAAGCTCCAAATGCCGCTCAAGCAACGCTGGGGCGTCTGCGTCTTACTTTGTCTAGGCTTCATGGTGACCATCGCAGGTATCGTGCGAACATACTATATCTGGAAAAGTCTCGTGCAGAGTTGGGACGAGTCGTGGTTCTCTTATCCGCTATGGATATGCGCGACGGTGGAGATTGACCTTGCTGTCGTGAGTGAACCACATGCAATCGTGAAAAAATATTTCAGCTGACTCTGGCCCGATAGATCTGTGCCTGTGCGCCAGCATGGAAATCGCTTCTGCAGCACCCCATCACGCTCATCTCATCACGATTGTCATTCAAGATATTGCCACTACGTTCGCCGCAAAGCTCACAGCGGGCTTCTTCGACTACCAGCCGGCCCCCAGCCTTTCACCCTCTCCGTAGTCTCCCCTGGTTTCAAGTCACGCGGCTGGGGTTTGAGAAGCAAGACGATCGATATAATCAAGCCAGCGAACCTCACTGCCAGAATATGGACGTGGAGAATAACTCAATCTCTTCACCTGCTCAGCTGTCTCACGCTACGGATGACCACCCCGAAGGTGAGCACGGGAACTTTACCAGCAAGACCAACCAGACTCTATCCGACATGACTCGGCCTCTACAGATCGTCAAGCGACAAAGCATCGAGCAGAATAGTGCTTACTCGAGTCAACGCAGCGTCTCAGTGAGGGATACTGCCAGTGGCGTCAGGATGCCTGTGTTGTGGTCCGAGGCAAGCAAGTAAAGGTCAGCTGAAAAAATTTAGAAGTACCAGAGCAATTTTGCACGTAGCATATGTTATGCTATTATGTCCTTTTGGCTGCCCGAATTGGTACTGCCTGGATTATGTAGCGAGGCAAGCTGTCGTGGCTACGACACAGCAATAGCGTTGGTTTCGGAGATTGCAGTGAGCCTGGTTCATAAGTAAAGGCTTCATGTATTGATCATATATCGTACACTGTCGTTCATGTGTTGCTGTATCATTCGCATGCTTAGCTGCCCACTCCTCACAGTGTTGAGAGGCCACTGTCAACCTTGTTCGCTGTCAAGTGTAGTGGGCAGCTCGGGCTTCCTGGAATTGATAGCACGTTCGGGATCTCCCGCAGTCCAAGTTCTCTTGCTTGCAGGACGGAGACATCGATCGTCTTGTGGATTTGCTCATCATTCAATAAGTCAACAGCATCAACTTGGACATCTGATCTGTGAAGCCTTAGTTTTCTCCTGCCTGGTTGGACTGTCGTGGTGATCACTTCAACATCGTTCTTCCACGAAGTACTGAAAACTGCACGAAATTTGACAATGTCGTGCAACCGTAAAAGGCGACTGGCGAGACCACTTCGGTCACACAAGCCATGGTCACAACGTCAATTGCCTATCCAATGGAAGATCTCGAAGCCTCCATAAATGAAGAGACAATCGCGTGCCACCAGGGCGATCACGGGGCTGGTTATTGTAAGAAACCAGTAACAATTTTACTATCACGTTCTTCGTCTTTCATTTACCATGACCGACCATCAGAGTCCACAGAACAACGATGCTGATTCTTCTAGCATGCGTGTAGGCTCGATATCAGTCCTATGGGTAAGTCAGAAGCATCAAAGCCGGACAGCACGTTACGCTGCGCCTGTGAAGGAAGGATGGTGTCTAGCAAAGAACTTCACGGCTGGTACAATACGTTCACATGATAGTGGGATGATTTCGGGACAAACCCGAAATCATCCCACATTCTGCTTGGTCTGCCTGGCAAAAACGGCATCAGTGCACTGCAGTACACCATCTCGGCGGACAAAGAGCTTCGTGTCTGGCTGCGGGACTATCACTCTACATATGGCACGTCCGTAGCGTGCAATGGCCAGGCTCGCCAAGTACGAACCAAAGAGCATTGGATATTGGCGGGCCCTGCCGGCGGAGGAGATTTGCTGAAAGAAGTTGTTATCGACGCTGGGGGGCTCGCGGTCAAGATAGAGTTCCCTAACCACGCAACAGCGCCTTGGTCATATGTAGAAAACCTGCGGCAGTTCGTCAGCTTGTGCGAAGCTCCCGTAAACCTGGTGAGCGGCAAAGCTCCTGCAGCAGGAAGAACTGAGCTACTTATCGAAAGCACTACAACGACACTACCTCCCAGTCGAGCTCCAACGCCTGAGACCAGACTCGTTTACTATGACGACGGGCTGATATGGAAAGGCGGATTTACTCAGGTTCGTCGGCTCGTGTTGGCATGTAACGGGCGATACTATGCCGCCAAAGAGTTCCCACGATCGGAGAATATATACTGGATGGATGAAAAGCCGTGGCTTGAGGGGATCCGAATGGAGTTCGCGTTGATGAAGATGAATTCACATGTAAGCAAACCACAATCGCATCTAGCTCTGACAGCTGACTGACAAATCAGCCAAACATTTTGGAGGTTTTCGAACTTCGAGAGACTCCCGACCCTTCAATTATAATGGGCTACTATGCAGATGGAGCCATGATGAATGCACCAAGCATCAGCGAAGCAACATATATGACTTTCTTCGGGCAGCTGCTAGACGGACTGAAACACCTTCACGAAAACGGCATCGTACACAGGGACCTTAAGCCAAGTAATTTCCTAGTCAGACTGCAACCCATGCCTAAGATCGTCATCGCAGACTTTGGAATCGCCAAGGTTGTGTCTGGGACCGAACTGCTCAAAGGATTTGCAGGAACGGTCAGATATCTAGCGCCGGAAGTGTTTCCCAAGGTCGGAAGCGGGTACGGCGTCTTAGCTGACATCTGGTCCTTGGGAGTCATCGTCGCCGATCATTCGTACGACGATATTCCAAACCCGCCAAGCAGGACTGATTTTGATAAGCATGACGGGGCAACCTGGCGTCATATGATGTCGAAATGGCATACGCTGCTGGTCCAGCATCTGCGGGAGCAAGAGGATGACTGTGTACTTCGCGTACTTCATGGCATGGTTGTAATCGACGTCGACGATCGCTGGAGTGCGAGCAAGTGCCTCGACTATGGGCTTGAACACGGCTTGTTCAGGAAGAGGAATGCTGATGGTCTCGTCGCATGTGTGGATGACCCGATCGATACTGCTCCATCTACCGAAGTGCAAGACAATGCTGCACAACATCCGGTGGTTGTTCTTGCGGCCTCGGACCTGTAAAGTCGATAGTGTCATTACTTGGTTCGTACGTTCTATCAAATCCACACCCAACTAAGGACAGTCTCTAGATATATCACAGCTTCTCTTCCATTATTTTACCGTGTGGCTTTCTCTTTCGACTCAGATCCGGGTCAAAACACCAGGTCCACACCCTCTGCAGACTCTACTTTCTCGGCGTTACTCTCCCAGAATTCCGCCATAGCATCAACGCACTCCCTCGGTTTCGTGACAGCAAGATCGTGACCGGCTTCAATGCGTTCAACAATGACATGTTCAGAACCAAGAAGGTGCACAGCATCTTGTTCCACTTCATTGGCAACGATCAGACCATCCTGCTCACCAAGCAGAATCAGGACTTTCCGCTCATTGAAAGCGGTGAAATCGTCAAGCTGGTTACTGCCAATGATTCGCCAGCGATCATCGAATGCTGGAGCTGTGATTGGTCCGTATTTGATACTGGACACGAACGAAGGAAGAAATCCACGATGCGCTTGTATTTCCCAAGCAGTAGCTCTAGTAATGGCAATCGCCGGATGGTCCGGAAACAGTTTCAACTCGCCACTTGCTGTCGGTTTGGCGTCCGCGCTGGCGGGCACTTCTGATGCGGCGATGCCGCCTTGCGGGGCGGACGATGTTTCACTGGTGCCCTTTGTGCCAACTCCAGCGACCTTTCCAACGCCTCCTGCTCCCAGCCGGCGGCCGATGAGAAAGTGGACTAGTGATTCGGGAAACAGTCCACTGTACACGAATTTGTTCAACATGCTGATGCGCCATGGCCGCATGATGCCCGCTGGAGCGATGAGAATTAGAGACGCCACCATGCGAGGGAAGTAACTTGCGAATCCTGCTGCGATACCACCTCCCATACTGTAGCCCAGAAGCGTGAATCGCTGCCATGACAATTCCGAAGAGCTCAACACCAGTAAGATTTGGGTGCTAAATAGCGGTAAATCTTGCTTGAAATGATCCGGATCCGGTGCATCGCTATACCCGCGGCCGAACAAGTCGAAGAGCATAACGCGACATCCTTGAGACTCGACCAGGTGCTGTGCCATACCCGCCAGTGCGATGCAAGGCGTGCTTATGCCATGGATCAAAAGAACTTTGCGTCCTGTAGCTGGACCCCATTCGTACACTCGGATGGTACCGTAGGGAGTTTCAGCATCCCGACCTCCGGGCATAGCATTTGACGGATAGGCGAGGGTAGACTCCAATTCTGTCGATGGTCTCGATGGCCGTGGCGCCGGATAGATGGTAGGATTGTGGAAATGTTGGCGGTCGAAGATTGTGCGGAAGATCCGGACCGTCGGTAACAAAACAGTCGATACCAAGAGTGGTGCTGTCAACGCAATATAAAGGTTTCGTGGATCTTGGAGATCGACCTCACGGACGAGCTCCTGGAAGCGGTCCATGTCGGCTTTCCAACGTAGCACTCCTGATCTGCAACGGCGCTTGAGTCCACAAATTCGTGCTCTATGTATATAGGAAGCCTGCGTAATTCAAGGCATTCTTTGGGGTGAGTAAGGGTATCGTGCGAATGGCGACTAGGGAGTAGGTGAGGTTGGACCTCATCATGCGCGATCAGCCTCGGTGGTCTCTATCCGGTAAAGCGTTGGAGTCTAAATGTAGCACCACTAGCCCATCTCATGCACTTCGCAAGGAACGTGGCCATCTACCTATATAACGCAACGTCGTGCTTGAATTATCCCAGCTGCCAGCAGCTCAATTCTGCATTCAGATATAACATATACCTCAGTCGACGTTGAAAAGGCAGATTTTGACCGTCTGAACCGCATAGCTATTCTAGATCTCAGACCCTCGCGCCGGTTTCGGGCCATACTCGCTCTCCCACTCTCTGAAAAGCGCCGCCAATCCCTGATCGCTGACTTCCATCATCGCGTGACGCTCTGCCTCAGTGTAAAAATCAAAGGCTGATCCCCACTGGTCATCAATTTTGTTTTCGGCCTCGGAGTGACTGTCGAAGCCTAATCCCCATTGGTCATCAGTCTCGTCTGCGGCCTCGGTGTGATCGTTGAAGATTGGATCCCACTGGTCATCAACCTCGTTCTGAGCACCGTAGACTTCGTGTGCGGTTTTTGGGCTATACCCGAGGATGACGGGATGGTCGCCGAAGCCGTCAGCAATGCCAACCCCAGTCGGGGCATCCTCTGTAGGAACGGGCACATTATCGGAGCTGTCGACGTCCTTGTCGGAGCTATCGACGTCACCCATGCCGCAATCTTCGAGCCGTAAGGGAAGTTCTACATAATAGATAGGCAGCTCCATCCACAGTGGTCTCATGATTCCATGGCCCTGCCCTCTGGCGAAACGAGTGTTGCAGATCTTGTAATAATGGTATCTGTGCGCCTCTAGTACTCGGCTCAAGTCCTCGGCCTCCATGCCCAGATACGTCGTGCTTAGCGATGGATGTACCGGACCAGAGAATGCCCGACGGCTGAGCATGTCTGTCTGTCCCGTCTGAATGACATTGTAGGCAAGTCTCAGAAATGAGAGACACATGCGTCGTGCAAGACCATCTTCGTTAGGAGGAAACGATGGGGGCCATCCATCTTGATCGTCGGTGATCATGCTCTCAGTGATGTTAACGGAAAGCTTCGCAATATATGGAAACTGACAGTAGACTTGTCCGCTGTCTTTCCCGCATCCGAAGAAGTCCTACACGGAGATACAGGTTAGTGCTGGTGTTCTGGTGTAGAAACATGATTTACTGTAATGCAACAGACAGCACTATGCGTCATAGATGCCAGAGCGTCGATTGAGCTGTCCACAATACAAAAAGCATACGGAAGCAGTACTTACCTCGCGCAAATCAATGAAGTGCTTGAAGTGGTTGGAAACGGCCTCTGATTCCGTGAGCCAATCCCATAATTCAACATTTGTGCGCATAGACAGATATCCCGCAACTTTCGGAGACGACATGTAGAAGCCGCTATTCGTGATTATTCGAGGACCAACATTGCTCCTCAGACTCCCGCGATACTTGGAACGTCGCTTCAGGTTTTTGATAGCCTCTCTTCTCTGTTTGGTGAAAGCCGGCTGATTTGCCTGCCAAGCAGCTTCGACAGATTGAGGATCATGCCAGTTGGGTAGGAAAAATCTCTCCCCGAGCGGTTTGATCAATTCCAGTGGTCCTTTGTCGCCAAGAACGTATATACGCATTCCTTTAAGGGTTGAGCTATCAGGAGAATCTGGTACGTCATCTTGTCCTTGTTTCTCTTTATCTTTCCCCTTGCTCCGGTGCGGTTGGGCGTCCGAGGGCGCCATCGTATGTCCAGAACCGGATGATGCGGACAATTGAGAATGTCGTAGTAAGCACGTCGATCAGACAAAAGAAGGAACAAGATCGTGTACGAACGGTCGATGTGCGATGCCTTGGAACCTGCTCTAGAAGAGAGTCTGTTGGGTCGGAGCAGGTCAAAATGCAACACCCGAATTGGAGGCTTATATATTGCCATGACACTTCCACGGCTGTACACCTTTGACTAGTTATTACCTCTCTCTCACGCAGAATCGTGATATGATAAGTCATGGCTGCTGTATATTTCATGCTGGCAGCACATGCTGTGCTGTGAGCACCGTCCGAGTGTCTCACGGGTAACATGTCGCTCACAAATGGTGATGGTGCACAATGTTCGTGGAACGAGAATGTCGATTTGTGACTGTGACTAAGAAAATGTCAGTACTATGAGTAACCAAGGTCGCCCACAAACCCATGATGAACTGTAAGAACGGAAGCCTTGTTGATGGAAAATCGATGAGTTGTAGAGTTGAGGTGCTGCTATCATACAGATCGCTACAAATTGGGTATCGTAAAGCACAAACGAAAAGGGGTATAAAACCGAGGGGCCAAGCTCGGAATACGAGGCCAAAAAGTGCGGACCAGATCGATGCTGAAGAGATCCAGATGTCAACGTGAACCACCGGTAACTCCGTGGTTCCAGACTGTACAGCGTGTCTTATCGTGAGCCACTTTCACGTTTGTCGACCTCTATCCCAGAGTCACGATCTCCACCTTCACTGCTCCCGAAGCTGGGCCGGCCCACTCCTTGCCATACCTGAAGGAGACCGTGTGCGCTCTCCACATCGTCGGGGACACTGCCAGCGCCCAATACCGTCTCATCCTGAGTTTCATCGACTTCAATTTCTTCATCTTCGTGTCCCATGTTCAGGACTCTGCCACCCAGTTTGACATCTGACACACGAACATGATAGTTCAGTGCCTTCTTGCCTTCGTTTATCATTTCCTCCGTCGCGTACATACATCTTTTGATGGTCTGGTTCATCATCTGACTTTGCACAAGCAGATCTTTGTGCTTCGCAAGATCGACTCGCAAACGTTTTTCATCCTTAGCCAGACGTTCATCACCTCGTGATGATAGAGTGGGAGGTGACGTCTGGTCACCCGATGTAACACTCTCGTCCTCGTCATCTTCATCACTGGAACCATCATACAGATTCTCCGTCAACCGGGATAAGTCTCCAGCATCATCAAGTTCATCTTCATCATCCAATTCTCCAAGAGTGGAAAGACCTTCTGAGAACCGAGCTGAACGCTCCGTAGGTGCGTATGAGAAACGTCCCGCACGAGAGAGCCGGCGATAACGCTTTAATTCAGCCTTCTGACGACGGACTTCACGTTCCAGCGAAGCATTGATAGCCAACAACGAGCTGTTAGATATCTCTAAATCAAGCACTTTGCGCTCACGCCGAGCATCGGCTGCAAAGTCAGCAAGGTTCTTCGTGGGGCTCAGAGCATCCTCGGCAAAAGGTGGCGATATCGTCACAGCTTCTAGAGAAGTATTGATGGTCGGGAGCTCTTTGGATGCACTGGAAAGACGATGCACAATGACTGGCCTAACCTCTTGGATCAATGGCGACGGGGTCTGGTAAGATTCGGCGTGCGTCGCTGAACGTCGTCTCGAACTGTGAGAGTTACCAGAGTCGATAGAGGACAGACTAGGAGACTTTTTGTGTTGCGATTGCAACGATTGCTCGAAGCTTTCGCGTCTGTCTTCTGAGATTGTAGGCACCTCGTTGGCAGACAAGACGGGACGGGACAATGGTCTGGTCCCAAATATTTGAGATGCGCCTTTCCGATAGGAGAGATGTATATTTTCTTTACTCGGTGAAGGTGATCTTGCGGTAGCCTGCGCGGGAAAGAATTGTGATGCACTGGACACCGAACTCAGAGCTGGAGAGAGCAAGGGTGGGCTTCTCGGTATACTTGTTGAGCTCTCTGTCCGCATCCAAGGCACAGTTGGACGATGCTCGATCGCTGGTCTGAGACCCGAAGACGTTGTACTGCGAATCGTTTCAGGCTTGTCCTCCTGATGACCATCCGCGTAGAAAAATGAGGGCGTCTTCTTAACCTCTGGTCGCTTGAGTGGAGCTGGCTCCTGCTTCTTCGCATCGCTGGCATGGAAGAATCGACTCTCGATGGTCTCATCGATGGCAGAGCTGCCAACACCATATGGACTGGTAGAAGTTGTCAAGGGCGACTTTGCTCTCTGGGAGCTGCCGCTGTTACTGACCGTGCTTTTGGGCCTGCCAATTCTAGGTCCTCCTTGTACGCTCTCTGTCATTAACCCATTTACTCCCTGGCTTCCATATCCATTGCTCGATGGCTCGCCCGACACTGCCAATGTACCCACAACACTCTTTGACCTACCGAAGCTAGGGTTGTTTTCCGTCGATGCGGGTGGCGTTTGAGAAGTGTCGCTCACTCCAACTCGTGAACGCCGTGCTAATGATCGGGGTGTGATGTTACCGGATCCTGGCGTAACAATGCTCGCCGAGCTGTCCTCTGTCTGCTTTACTCGAGGTGTCGATCGAGGAGGCTCAGGAGTTCCGAAGCCAGCAACCTTTGGGCCTGCTGTTCGAAGCAGCGGAGAGGATGTACCGGGTACGCGTGGTGTGAGAGGCGTTCGAGCTGTACGAGTTGAGGCGAGGGTGGGTTTAAGTGGGCGACCAGCGGCATTATTGCTTCGATCGGAAGACATTGTGCAGTACTACCGCCCTGCCATTGACCCACCCTGAGCTCGCTGCAATCCAAAGCTGCGATGCGTGTCTCAAACGTGGATTTCAACGCTGTCGACAGATCGTAACGGATTGGAGGTCGAGTCCGCGCATATATATACGCTTGGGGTGTTTATCGGTATGCGAGACTGTATGTATGGTTCCGAGACACTGAGTCGAGGCTATCGAGTATAGTGTGATACCGGGGACGAACGGCGTTGAGTAGAGACAGCGTGATATTATTAGACGTGCCGTGTTGCGTAGTATTTACAACACTGGCTGTTGAATAATAACACTGTCGTCACGGTATACCAGGGTGTCTCTTAGTCCCACTCCTATGTACGCCATTCAAGGACTCGACACCCCCGCACGTGATACCGCGATTAGAGATTGGCGTTCCCGTCCCTAGCGCTATCGATTACGCGCACCACTTGGACATCATGTTGTGCTCTGGTAATGCTGCCTCAGAGTCCTCAGTCGTCGCTGGGGATGGAGCCAGAAGGGGACAGAGACGCTGTCCTGACCGAGGAGCTCCCTGGCACGCAACACCGTTCACTGAAATATCAGCTCCTCGGACCATCTCTTACGAAAAGCGGCCAAGATGGAGTGGATCAGAAGCGAGTCTCGGAAATCATCTACAATGCCTCGAAAGGGAGCAAATACTTCAATAACGAGGAGGCGAGAGACAAGACTCTGACAGTCAAGATCGCCAAGATACTAGCCAAAAAGCGAGAACTTCAACGGATCGAGGGCGCTGGAGGACTGAAAAGTGAATTGAAGAGAGCCGACGACTATGTGGCCGAAATGGAGTATGGGAGAGAGCTGAATCAAGTCGTCGTTCATGTGGACTGCGACGCTTTCTATGCGGCAGTGGAGGAGCTGGACCGTCCCGAGTTGAAGAATCTTCCGTTCTCTGTCGGCAAGGGCGTTTTGACAACCTGCAACTACATTGCGAGGCAATCAGGGTGCAGATCCGGCATGGCCGGCCATATTGCACGGCAACTGTGTCCAGAGCTGATCCAGATACCTGTGAACTTCGAGAAATATGTGGCCAAGGCGACCGAAGTACGAGCAGTTCTTGAGCAATACGATCCCAGATTTCAGTCCGCTTCGTGCGATGAGGCTTATCTCAATTTGACTCAGTATTGTAGAGAGCATGACATGGAACCTGAGGACGCTGTGTCTCAAATGCGAGCCCAGGTTTTCGATGAGTGCAAGATAACCATTTCCGCTGGAATCGCAGCCAACGCGAAATTGGCCAAGATTTGCAGTAACAAGAATAAGCCCAATGGACAATTTCGACTGCCATCGGAACGTACGGCTATAATGTCTTTCATGCGTGATCTGCCGACTCGTAAGGTCAATGGTATAGGCCGCGTGTGGGAGCGTGAGCTAGATGCAATTGGTATCAAGACCTGTGGCGACATCTACGCACAGCGGCATTATTTGAGTCGACTGTTCGGGGATAAAGCCTTTCAGTTCCTCATCGGAGTCTACCTTGGCTTGGGTCAGACTGAGCTCCGTCCAGCGGAAGAAACAGAAAGAAAAAGCGTGGGCACGGAATCGACGTTCCACGATATGAGTGATCCTCAAGAACTACGAGACAAGCTCCGCCATACAGCAGAGTCGTTAGAAGAAGACCTCCAGCGCACACAATTCAAAGGCCGCACACTCGTGTTGAAAATCAAGCTGTATACCTATGAGGTGTTCTCACGACAAGTCCAACCTCCGAAAGCAGTCTCCACCGCGGACGAGTTGTACCACTTCAGCCTACCAATGCTCGCGAAACTCGAAAAGGATATGCCCGGCATGAAGATCAGGCTGATGGGACTGCGCTGCACCCATCTGGTCAGTACGAAGAAAGGCGAGGTCGACTTCTTCGGCAGAACCAGGCAAACATCGCGAGAGGCGTCTTCAGAGCCCGGTGCCAACAAGGACGGGATCGAAGTCGACGAAGACGGCTGGCAGAAGTGGCCTGTCGATACTGAGTTTGAAGACGCCGCACGCCAAGAACGTCAAGACGAGATGGACGAGCTGGAACGGCTATCACAACAGGAGACTGGTGCAGACGAAACACAACAACACAACGACGACGACCGACCGACGACAGACTATGGCCGATACGCTAATGGTTTCGCCTGGCGCACCCTGCTTGAAGAGGAGAAGAAGCGCCAACAACCTCCATCACCGCCGCCCGCAGCTCCCGAGCAGTGGGCCTGCCCGATCTGCGAATTACCACAGATTGCCGAGGAGCGACAATTCAACGAACACATCGACGGGTGTCTGTCGCGGAAAGCGATTCGTGAAATCGTGCGGCAGCCGGAAGCATCGACAGCGGCGGCGGACACACAAGCCGACGGGGCTGCGAGCGAGAAACCTGCTCGACCTGCATCGAGCACAGCCAAGCGGAAAAGATTTGGAGGAGACATGGACGTGAAACGGCCAAGGAAGGCATTCTTTGCGTGACGATCGTCGTTATACAGACCTCCTGACATAATTAGCGGTATACTACACTCGAGCCAGCCCTATCTCATTTCATTATCGTTACTGTGCATCGCTGCTACTTCGCCTCTTTCTTCTCCTTCTCCCTTTCCTCCTTGACCTCGATACTTCTCCGCCGAATCTTATCCTGATCGCCGAACACCTTCTGCACGAGATCCTTCTTGTTCACCTTGCCCATTGCATTGCGCGCAATCTCGTCGACGACCTGCAGATCCTGCGGGATCTTGTACGCGACCAGGCGGCCTTTAAGCGCTCGTCGCATGTCCATTGCGCCCCAAGCTTTGCCGCCCTTGCCCGCGGTCTGGCCAGCTTCGTTCAAAACCACTACAGCCGCGACCTTCTGGCCCCAGGCCTCTGATGGCAGGCCCACGACCGCACACTCCTGGATCTCTGGCAATGAGAGCAACTCACGCTCGATCTCGAGAGCGGAGACCTTCTCGCCACCGGTCTTGATGATGTCGGCGGAGGCGCGACCGCGGATGAAGAAGGCGGGTCCGGTGGCCCAGGAGCCACTGGCACCTTCACCGGCGCCTGATATGACCTGGCGCACAGCAATATCACCTGTCTTGAACCAGCCGTCTTCGGTGAACTCTTTCTGCGTGGCGGTGGGATTGCGCCAGTACTCTTTGAAGATTGTGGGGCCGCGGAGTTGGATCTCGCCGGTGACTTCTTTGCCGTCGGCGGACTCGTCTGAGCCCGGCTCGATGATCTTGTGGGTGTCCGGATCCACGAGCCGGGCTTCGACGCTGGGTAGCGGCCAACCGACTGAGCCGTCGATACGATCTTGGTCTGCGAGACCACACGAGATGGCCATGCCGACTTCGGTCATGCCGTAGCGTTCGAGGAGAACATTACCCGAGGAGAGGTCGGTCCAGGCTTTCTTGGTTGGAGTCGGAAGGGCTGCTGAGCCAGAGATGTTCAGACGTAGATGTTCGCGCTGAATAGCTTTTTGTGCACCACTCTTGATATCATCGGGAAGCTTAGGTTCTGACTGCAGCATGCGAGCCCAAATGGTCGGAACGACGGTGAAGAATGTGATGGGCGCCTTCTCAGGAACGTCCTTTGGTGATGTATTCATGAAAGGCGCAGCGAAGCGTTTCCACACCGCATCAACATTGAACGGGAACATGAACTCGATCGTACTTCCGGCTATTAGCGGCGTCAATAGCGCATTGACTGTGCCGTGGATGTGGTGCAATGGGAGAACATGTAGCAGGCGGTCCTTGGGTGAGTAGTCCCATGCTTCCACCAAGCTCTTGGCCTGTGCAACCAACACATTCGTCGGCAATAGTACGCCTTTCGGTCTCGCTGTGGTCCCAGAAGTGTACAGCATCATTCCTCCCTCGGCATTGGCTGCCTCTCCTGTCAACTCGACATCTCCTGCTTCATTTGTGCTTTGGGTTATCTTCTCCAAGGTATGGCCAACGACTTGTGTTTCGATACCCTCTTTCAGCACTTCCTCTGCAAGCTTCGCGAATTTGGTAGACGATAGGAGGACTGCTGCCTCGCTGTGATTGATGTTATACCTCAGCTCAGAGGCTGGGAAGGACGGAGCGAGAGGTACAGCGATGGCATTGCTGGCTAAACAGGCGAGGATTGTCACTGTAGCATTTCCAAGTCAGCAAGAGCTCGTAAGCACAGAGGAGACGAAGTGTAACAAATAGAGACACACCTACATAGTCGTAGCTGTTCTCTATTAAGAACGCAACCCTTTCCCCTTGGATGCTCTTCTCGTCTTTGCCTGTTATCTCAAGCAGCTTTCCTTTGGCTTGAGACACGTCTTGAAGTAAGGTTCCATATCGAAATGAGCGGCCGGAGAGCGAGTGGACCACAGCTTCAGTCTTCGGATCATGGCTTAGAATGGCCTCGAAGAAGGCGGAGCGCTGGATGGACGCCATGTTTGCCCGAGGTGAAGTGGTGAAGCTAGCACGCGAGCAAGTCGTTCGCAGGATGTGTGTGTTACAGGACGAATTCAACGAGCTCTCGAATCTACGTACAACAGAAGTGACGTGACAGTGAGAGAGACGATGGCGCCAAAGTAACATGCTGAATGAAAAGAGGATGCATTCACATTGTCCCCGGGGATTTACTTGTGATCATGGTGGTTTGCAGTGACGATCTTCTCCACGCTGTGATGCCATGATCCACACTTAGCTCTACGCCATGTCCACTATACCTAACCATGCCAATTATTTCCGCTTCACTTCGGGCTACACGACAGCATATGCTCACGCAAGGTGGAACAGGTCATCAGTTCAGGATACTACATAAGAGCACTGGTTCGTTGACCTACTCCACGTTCAGACGCGGTATGATGAGTTGCAGGAAACGCTGCGCACTTAGTCTGAGGTGTGAATGTTGCAGCCCGGCTGCAGCGACGGCACTCTATTGCACTAGACGATGGCCGAGATATAATTGCCATCTTTTCAACATCTATGCGGCAGATGAAGCACCGACAGGATCAGCTTCGAAATTGATTCGCAAAGAGAGCCCGATTTCAATAGCTCTGGTGGACTCTTGACCTGCCCCTCATTTTTCGTTGGACAAGGCTTCTGATATATAACCGCGACATTCAGCCTTGCGGAGGTGGAACTCCTCATCGCGCCCTCCAGCGATCGAAGACAAAAGTGACCGCTGAAGATGGATGATATGCCACACTTAAAGGCTGTTGATTGCCACCTTTCGAAGTACCTCTTCTGCCGTACATGAAATAGGCGTGCCGGAGACGTGGTATCACCTCAGTATATGCTCAATGGCAAGAGAAGTTATCAGTGAAAGAAACATGTTGACTTTCACAGTTTGCCGTTGTGATTGGACCTATTCTGACAGAGATGATCTGTAATATTGTTGCATCTGTTAAGTGATAGTATCGTGTTCCTCGACTCGTAAAAGAAGTTGTATCCATTTCTTAAAGCGGAAATACCTGCGGACGTTTCACATGAATTTGCGCTTGCGGCGCCATGCACGCAACGTCATCTCGCGGGCTTCTTTGGCATCTTGATGTTACGATCGACACCACCTTTCTGTCCGGCCTAGGTTGCCCTTCCAGTCCAGCGCGATAAGCACAAACCCATAGGCATCAGTTCGCCGACCTGTCCTGCTACATCCTTTCCGTCCGTGCCGACCAGTGAACGACACCAGCAGACGGTCAATATGGTGGTGGACACCGCCTATTACGATGCTTTGGGCGTGGCCCCAAATGCGACAGAGATCGAAATCAAGAAAGCGTACAGGAAGGCCGCGATCAAGCTACACCCGGGTACATCTGAGCGCCTGGTCTTGAGATGGGTCAAGATGCTGACTATCTACAGACAAGAACCCTGACGACCCCACCGCGCACGAAAAGTTCCAGGCCGTTGGTGAGGCATACCAGGTCTTGAGCGATAAAGACCTTCGTGCCAGCTATGACAAGCTGGGCAAGGAGGGCGCAAAGCCTGATTCCGGCTTTGAGGACCCGGCAGAATTCTTCACTATGATCTTCGGTGGGGAGACATTCGTCGACTGGATCGGTGAGATTTCTATGATGAAGGACTTGACCAAATCTATGGAGATCAGCATGAAAGACATGGAGGAGCAGGAACAGAACGCTGCCGAAGCCACTGCAGCCGCCGAGAGCAAAACAGGCGAGCCGACGACACAATCAACCACCGGCGCACCTCCGAAGCCATCTGTAGCCACAGAAACTGCCACTGAGACACCACCAGCTGCGGGCGTGACCACAGAGATTCCAATTCGAGACAGTACCCCCGTTGCAGGCACGTCTACACCGCGGCCACAGGGAATACCTACACGACTAGCCATCACAGAAAAAACAGAAGAAGATGCTGCGGCCACAGCTGCTGGCATGACAGAAGAAGAGAAGAAGCTTCGCGAGAAGGAAAAGAAGAGGGGTTTGAGCAAAGAACAAAGAGAGGAGCTGGCCGCGTTCGAGGCTGAGCGCAGGAAGATTCGTGAGGAGCGCATCAACAGTCTTGCAAAGAAGCTGACCGATCGGATATCTGTATGGACTGAAACGGACAAGGGTGACGATGTCACTGCCGCGTTCAAGGAAAAGATGCGATTGGAAGTGGAGAACATGAAGATGGAATCCTTTGGTATCGAGATCTTGCATGCCATTGGCCAGACATATGTCATGAAAGCCAGCACTTACATCAAGTCTCAAAAACCACTCATCGGAGGTGTTTCTGGTTTCTTCAGCAGGCTGAAGGACAAGGGTACCATGGTGAAGGACACCTGGGGTACGGTCTCCACCGCAATTTCCGCCCAGATGGAGATTGAGGAAATGGCACGTGCCGAGGAGAAAGGTGGCGAAGAATGGACAGATGAGCGGAGAGCAGAATACGAGAAGCGTGTCACCGGCAAGATTCTAGCAGCGGCCTGGCGAGGATCGCGTTTCGAGATCACCGGAGTGCTGCGTGACGTGTGTGATCTCGTTCTCTATGACAAGAAGGTGAAACGCGAAAAGTGCTTGGAACGGGCTCACGCGTTGGTAATTGTTGGAGAGATGTTTGCTAAGGTACGTGTCATCTTCAAGCACCGGGGTACACCCAGTCATAGCTCACTAACAATACCAGGCCGAGCGAGATCCTGACGAAGAAGGTGAATACATGGCCTTCGAACAACTCATGGCCGAGGCGACCGCGAAACGGGAGAAGAAAGACGAGAAGAAGAAGAAGAATGAGGAGAAAGAACACAAGCACCGTTTCACAGGCGGGCGGAGTTCTTCTGCGGAACCCCCAAAGGTGGAGAAGGTTGATGCATAGACTGCAACTTCAACTACATCTTTGCAGGAAGCACCAGGCACACCACGTGCTTGTTCCTCTGGACTCAAACTTACCGCTATGATGGACGATACAGAGGGGCGCAACGGGAATGATTCCCTTGGACGGAAGGCGTCCCCTACGACGGCCACTGATGTGAGCCCAATACATCGAGGCTCTAGTTGCAGCAGTTCTCCAGGAGCTTCGCCAAGCACGTTCGCTGGGAACAAACGCAAAGTTGGTCGTCGCTTGACAAAGCAGCCTCCAGATCACAGCGGATCTCTGAAGCAATGATACATTTAAAGAGGATAGTGCATTGTGTCGATTTTCAAGCGGGAGGGGTGCTGTCTGCTTCAAGACCACGACTGTTAACATAGATGAACCTAAATTCTCGTTCTGATGCATCAAATGATACCCGCATCAGCTGATTCCTTCACGCCTGTACGACCAGGACCTTTAGCATATGTGAATCATGTCTGCTCTTCGTACGTGACGACCCCCCGATGCTACGGCGTCTACACGATTTGCGTAGGTAGTGATGCCCTCCGTTATCGGATATCGGCTAAATATTCTACAGCGTCGCACTTCACTTCTCTACGCGATGCCGTGAACCGAGCAATGATCAACTTCGCCGCATGATTCAGACCGATTTTCTTCGTCATCACTTTTCGTATCTCTAGAAACCATACATACTTGACTCAGTTCATGAAATGAACAAAGAAACAAGTACCATAGATTGAGTACCCCTTCTTGAAATTTGAATCAATGCATCTTTTGCTCAACCTATAAATTATTAACATACCTACGAATATCGTCCTTCTCATTCCCAGCCCTCATGTCAACCAGAAACCCGTTCAAATGGTTCTACCATCACTTCGGCCTGGTCTCGATTCATCAGACTGGCCGTGATGCTTACCTGGTCATCGCCGCCCGCAGCTTGCGCATGTTCGCCTATGGCACAACCGGGCTTGTCCTCGCGCTGTTCTTCGCTGAACTGGGATTCCCCGATTCACGCATCGGGCTGTTCATGACTTTGACGCTGCTCGGAGACGTTGTGCTAGGCCTTGGACTCACACTCATCGCGGATCGTGTCGGACGTCGCCGCATCTTGTTCGCGGGAAGTGTGCTCATGATCGTGACCGGAGTCGTGTTCGCGATCAGCACGAATTTCTGGATGCTACTCTTTGCGGCGGTCGTGGGTGTGGTGAGCGCGACAGGAGGCGATTTTGGTCCGTTTCGAGCTATCGAAGAGTGAGCACTTGCATTGTCAGTTATTGAGGATCAAGGCTTACTGACACTGATTTCAGGTCGATTATCTCGGAACTTACCACGCCGGAGACTCGAGCTGATGTCCTGTCTTGGTACATCACTTCCAGTGCATGGGGAAGCGCTGTCGGTATGGAGCTAGGTGGGAGACTGGTCGAGAGCCTTCGGACGCGCTACGGCTGGACTCTGCTCGATGCCTATCACAGCCTCTTTTGGGTCTATTCCTTCATGGGCGTGGTGAACCTGACGTTAGTGCTGTTATTGACGAAGCACTGCGAAGCTGGGCAAGCTGGAGAGAAATTGTACAGCCAAGTGCCCCAAGACGATGGTAATGTTGATACTGATTCCGGGATTGAAATGGACGAACATCCTCACAGCGGCAGTACTGCCAAACCATTGGATATGCCACAAGGTCTCTTCAAAAGAACGATACGCTGGCTTGGCAGTTGGATGGCTGAGATCTCTGCCCCGACCCGCGCCGTTATGTACAAGCTGTGGGTTCTTTTGGCCCTTGACTCTGTTGCAGACGGCATGGTCCCGTATTCCCTGACAGTCTACTACATGGATACAAAATTCCATCCTGCAAAGTCCACTCTCGGAGACGTGAGCTCAATCTCCTTCATTCTTGCCGCCATGTCCGGCATCTTTGCAGGTCCATTGTCGCGAGGCATCGGACTGATCAACACGATGGTCTTCACTCACGTGCCATCTTCTGCAGCGGTACTCTTCTTCCCCCTCCCCTCTTCTCTATGGTTGACTGTTGTTCTCCTCTTCTTCCGCACCGGACTTAACAACATGGACCAAGCACCACGGTCTGCATTTATCGCTGCAGTTGTCAAGCCTGAAGAACGCACAGCTGTCATGGGCATCACGAGCATGTTACGCACACTTGCGGCAACCGCTGGACCGACAGTCACAGGCTTGCTAGCCGGCAGCGACAGATTTTGGATTGCTTTCGTAGCTGCGGGAGCTTGTCGGCTGGTGTACGATGTTGGCTTGTACGCCATGTTCGTGAACATGAGACTGTACGCGTATGAAGGAGGGAAATCGAGTAAAGCTATCAAAGACGAGGAAGTGGTAGCGGGAGCTGGAGAGTTTGAGATTGTAGGGGATAGTGACGAGGAGGAGGAGGGCGAGGATGCTGAGGCTGGGGCCAGTATTGACAAGACCCAAGCAAGTAAGGGCCAGGAACATGACGAGGACAGTGTGCTTCGTTGAAAGACAGTATGACTTGATGTATTACGATCTAACGAATGCTGCCGTACAGACTACATGTACAGCGACGATCCCAGGGAGTCCAATATAGTTCTGTTGTCAGCCGTTGTGCACTAACAATGCCATAAACTTCAGCAGCATACACGTAACATCTGCATATCGCCTTGCCATACGTACGGGCTTGCGCTGATGCAACCGATATAAAGGTACTTCTGGATACAGTACGCATTTGCCGCAGTGGAGCACAACCAGCCATGGGATGAAGCCTTCCACATTGGCAGGCAACACTTTTCCCTTCAGGCATCTTTCACATTCTGATGTTGTACCAACATCGATGAACTGTGATCGACACCCAGTCTACACAATGTGAGCTTTGGCGATCTACGACTGTTCGCCCAATATGGCGGCTACTGATGCTGTCCAGGCATTCGCATTACCTCCACCCCACCTTGCCATCTCTGGGGCTGACAAGGACGTTCACGGCTCGCTTTGTGTTCAATTCGAGAACTACGTGCGTTGATCACCTGCAGCATGCAACATACCTAGATAAGAAGAATCGTGATGGTCCTCACTCAAGTGTTGCGCGTACGCCTGGGTCGCCCCAGCTTCTTGAGGCAGCGAGCTTTACAGTATGCGGCACAGCATCTTTGCTTCTCTTACACGGACAGGAGAGATGGAGACTTGAGCTCTAGGCTTCTCTTTCATGATCGTAGACCTATAAGCTGGATAATCTCCCTTCGCATGGTTCTGTGCAATCAGAGCATAGAAACTTTGCCTTGCCGGCTGACGAATATCATAAGATAAAGCATTGCAAAGTTGAACAGTGCACCATCGGACATCATGACTTCTCAACTCATCCTCTTCTCCCAACCACGCAGCGGCAGTCGGTTGCCTCCAAAGTACACCGCTTGTGTTGTGTTACGCTGCTAATCCCCCATCTCAGGTCACTTGCTGGAACGTATGCTCACCAAGCAGGACGATGTCAATTTACTATGGCACCCGTTCTCAGCCAGTCGAAGCACCCAAGTCACATGGCTTCGCCAGGCTGACTATGCCGACGGTATGCCGGAGCCCACACGGTCCGAGTATGTCGAAGCAATCGACAAGGGCATTCTTGCGTGGCAGGACGCCCTGGCCGAGGCTGAGAAATCTGTTCGTGAAAGGCATGTATGTGCCTTCTGCCCTAGCTAATAAGCTCTATAGGAGCAAAAGCTGATGGTGCACTGCCATCCTTTCTTCCCCGTCACACCTGAACGCGTAATCGAGATCGTCCGGCTGGTCAGCGAGGAACATGCCTTTCAGCCGGCGCTCGAAAACATCACGATGATCCCAACGGACGTACTGCTGCGCCCAGGGACAGTTCCGATCTTTTCGATTCGTCATCCATATCTCGCAGTGCCGTCCGCGTGCCGTACGATGGCGAAGATGGACCTCCCACGTGGCCGTGAGCGTCCTAATTATCTCATCACGACCAGTAACATCTGGAGTCGTATGCTGTACGACTTTTTCATCTTGCATGACATCGCGCCGCTTGTTCTTGATGCAGACGATTACATGACCAGCGAGGACTTTGTACGGCACGCCTGCCCCAAAGCCGGGCTAGATCCGGCACAGGCAATCTTCTCCTGGCCTGCAGCGACGCAGGAGGAGCGCGAGAAGACGCACCCAATGTACTATGCTAGTCAGAGCACGTTGATCAACTCTGCTGGCATAAACCCAGACTTCGCAGCAAAAAATTTGGATCTATCTGCCGAGAAAGAGAAGTGGGAAGCAGAATTTGGTGAGGATGCAGCGCTGGTCAACGAGGTTGTCGAATTAGGAATGCCGCACTATGAGTACCTGCTTGAGAAGCGATTAACGATGGAGGTTTGAGGTTTCGCAGCTTTAAGAGGCAAGGATAAATGCCTTGGTACACTCTATGCAATAGACACAATATAGACATGCGGCATGGACTGCACGCTAGGAGCTTCCTAGTATTCGATTTCACTTATCGATATTCTCGTGTCTGGCATGTAAACATTCATTCATGATTCCCATCATACCTACTGCCAATTCCGTAGATTCCGTTTCGATCGTGGAGCCCCGACGATCCACCGCGAAGGGACGTGGAGCGGGGTTTCGAAGACATCGAATAGATGCGGCAAAGACGTGGATATCACAACGCTGCCAGAGCGTGAAATTCGCCACCTCGATTCTTCGCTCATGATGATTTCGCTTTCTCGCAGATCCAGTCATTCAAGCCGGCGCGGTTCCTGTAGTACCATAAGCGATCAAGCTTCCGTAAGAAAGTCGAGCGGCAGAGGCTCAGTAACATACCTAGCGATCTCGATGGCGTAAAACTGCATCCTCACAGCTATTTCGAGCGATTGTCAGAATCATAAGCGAGACCCATCAGCCTGTTGTCATGATCTTACCAAAAATGGTTTCCTTCTCTCCGTATTCCCACGCTGGGTTCGCGCGCAGCATGGTCCCATAGTTGAAGTCCTCGATCTGCTTCTCGTACACCTGAATGAAATTCCTCCACTTTTCTTTGCCGGCTTTGCTCTTCATGTCGTCCTCGTTGATGGTCGCTTTGAGGTCGAAGTCAGGGAACTCGCGGTTGAAGTGCTCGAAGATCTCGTCGTCGAATTTCGTGAGCCGAAGCTTCGAACCAGGCATTTTCTCGAGAATAGCCCAATATGTGGTCATATGGTCGACGACTGGGATAGTGCTAACCCGTCAGTTGTGCTTGGAGTGAACATGTGTATGTGTGGTTGCAACCTTTTACAGCAAACTGCTTCTCAATCTCCTCGAAGTTCTCCGTCTCCTCAGCATTGATCGGACCGCTGCTCGTCTGGAGAGACATCTTGATTTCGTCTTTCAATCCTTGTAGGCTCGGGTAAAGCACGTATCGACAACACGTCTTATATCGACCAAGCCCTGCAGTCACTCAGAAAATGTTTGGCACGTGAGAGACTTCCACGATGACGTACCAAGAATAACCTTATACAGACTCTGCTGTCAGCGGCCGCACCCGTCGCTAGTAAAAGCTGGGCCAATTGAGAATCACATCTTCTTATCTTTACATACCCCAAGCTGGCCATGTACGACATGCCTTTGCCTGCGCCGTATCTCTCTGACACGCGGAAGCCATCGAAGCATCTTCGATTGCCCACCAACCACGAGTGTGACCAAGATGCGGGCTGGCCGCTATGCGACGATCACAGCCTT
Source organism: Microcyclospora pomicola (assembly GCA_002786065.1). Taxonomy (NCBI): domain Eukaryota; kingdom Fungi; phylum Ascomycota; class Dothideomycetes; order Capnodiales; genus Microcyclospora; species Microcyclospora pomicola. Next base: position 207,240 of record NHNY01000015.1, read on the forward strand.
CGGCGTCGATACCCAAGGCGCTCGAACGGCACCATCTCCGATCTTTTGATCCTCCCAACATGTTCTACCACCGATATAGGATTGAAGCTGGCTGTTCGCCCAATCAGATCTCTACATGCCGAGAGAATAGGATGACTATCGTTGAGCAGCGGCTGTGAGCAACCTCTACCCAGCGTTTATAGCGCATCCCTGCCGGAAGTGCAAGGAAGTGTAGATTTTGCCTTCAGCTATGTGGGTTTAGAAGGTGGAGTGAGTTCCCGTAACGCCTCTTGCGCGCTGTCTACATTTCCGAGAGTCTGCCGCGTCAATATCACATATATATTGTGCCGGCAGTGGAAACCCGGCTGCGATCTTTCCTTGATCCCCTTCTCTTTACAACTTCTAGGCAGCAAAAGATCGAGTCTGTCACGATCCTACCTTGCACTGCCATTTCCAAGCCCATTGGCGTGGAGAATTGGGGCGTCGAAAAATACAAGAATATACAGCCATGGATGCCTTTACCCCTCAACAGACAATCGAGCTATGCTCACGGATCGGAACCAAGAAGGCTCACATGCGACTCGACAAACTGTTCATCAATGCTTGTATGACGGGTCCGTTGCTGGGATTCGGGTGTGCCGTGCTTGTATCAACAAATGCCGCTCCCTGGTTTCAGCAAAATGCACCGGGCCTCATACGTTCTATTGGAGCTTTGTTCTTCCCTGTTGGCCTCGTTATGATCGTGCTTTCAGGCGCCGACCTCTACACCTCCAACGTCATGTACATGACTACCGCATTTCTGCACCGAAGAGTCACGCTGTGGGACGTCTTGAAGATCTGGTTTGTGTCATTCTTCGGCAACCTGGCTGGCACACTGTTCTTCGTCTCCATCATCACGGGATATGGTGGTGTTTTCGAGGAGTCAGACGCATATAAAAATGCAGCCATCACTATCGCCGTGCAAAAGGCGGTAAATCCGCAATGGCATCAGATCTTTCTACGCGCGATTGGTGCAAATTGGTTGGTGTGCTTCGCCGTCTTCATCTCGATCTCCAGCCGAGAAATATCGTCGAAGATCTTGGCCATTTGGTTTCCGACTGCGACGTTTGTGGCTCTCGCCCTAGACCATGTCATAGCCAACATGTTTTTCATCCCCCAAGGCATGTGGGTCGGTGCACCCATCAGTGCAGGCTATTACATATGGAAGAGCTTGATCCCGACCTTGCTGGGGAACACCGTTGGAGGAGGAATCTTCGTGGGCGCTGTGTAAGTCTGACCATGGTTCGTAATCCCGTTTCGTATGGTCCATGCTAACATGAAATGTCATAGATACTGGTACCTGTATTTGACTGGCGAAGGCGATGTTGAAATCGAGTTCAATCTCAGCAGTATAGCCACAGCTATGGAAGTCGGCGGACCAATGTCACGGGCAAAACGACCCGTGGCCGATTCTAGTTCTCGGAGCAGAGGTAATGTTCTCTTTCGCTCTTGGACACTACGAGAACCGACCTCTAACACATTCGCAGATCACATGACTGCATCTTCTTCAGAACAGGGCACGGAGACAATTATCGGCACCGATCCCAACCATCTGCCCAACTCCAGCGGCCATCTTGTCAGCGCGCTTGGCAGGGATCTTAGCGATGACTCTCCCTATGCTAAGTCGCATCGGGAACGTATGGAGGAGGCCCAGGGACATGACGAGAAGGTCTGAACTCAGGGATCTTTCTGACAGGGAGTCGATTGTATCAAGCGTTTGATCTTCCCAAAATCACGGTGACGATGATCACGATTTGAATCGAGGTATCAGAATTATACAGGTACAATCAAAGTCCCGCAGGATCTCGAACACTCCAATTGATGACTGGCGAAGGAAAGTTGCTGTCCTGGGTGAAATTTTATTACATGTCTCTGGGGATGTGCATGGCGTCGCTATTGAGCTTATGTATATCAGGACTGTACCTAGATCTTCAGCACGTGGCCCATGTGTGCATTAGCCCCTCAAGGAACTCACGAACCCAATTAGAGAGACCACGTTCAGCACGACCAACGAGAACATGCCTTGTGGATTCATGACAACTGAAAGACCGTGCTGTAGCTGTGATATATGCGCAAGCACCCAAACGCCATCCCAATGCCGCTTTTCTACAATTCCCCATACACTCCGTTCCCGTTTGACTTTCAGATTAGAAAAATCTTATAGCACCAGCCTGCCGGGTTCCGTCTCCAATGCCATCTTCATACGCTCCAAATACTCTGCGGCGCGCGCCTCGTCGCCCGCCTTGGCTGTCACGCTGAAGATGTTGCCGCCAGCTGAGATGCCGACAGCAGCGGCGGTCGATACGGGGACGTTCTTCTTCGCAGCAGATTTGGGCGCTAGTAGGTCGATGATATCCAGCTTCTTGTTTGCGGGACCCCGGGAAGACAGAGCAGCAGGCGCGAGACCGGTAATCTCCGGGGTGAAGTGGCCACGGCTGGATCTGGCTACCTTGTCTAGCCCAAGAACGGAGTTGAACAGGTCATCGGCAGTCGGGCTGCGCTTACTTGCGGGGAGATCTTCGTTGGCAAGCTCGGATGCTCGCGCAATGAAGGTCGAGAGTGGTAAGAAGATACCAAGTGAATCCTGGACGCGCTTTTGCGTGGCGATGACCGCTGACAGAGAGATGGGCACCGCAAGCTCCGTCTCCTGAGGTACTTCCGGTTCGACTTCTGCAGACTTTGGTGCTTCCTTTTGCGGCGCCGGTTCGGCGAGTCGTATGTTGGAAAGATCCAGATGTGCGAGCTTATCAAAACGTGCGGCTGATTTCGCTGGTGACTCCTTGTTGATCCGTCCCAAGTATGCCAATACGTCACCCTTCAGTAGTCGGCCTTTCGGTCCAGATACAGGAATGCTGTCTGCCTCTTGGGCGGAGAGCCCGTTCTCGTGTAGCAGGTGCTCCACAGATGGGTACAGAGGGTAGGTCTGCTTTTGTGCCTTTCCGCCTTGCGTTTCCCTGGGTGCATCCGCTCCCTTCTTTGACTCGGTTTGTCTCTTTGGCGATGCCTCCTTAGAGGGGCTCGCAGCTTTGCTCGCCTCAGCCTCTTTCCCACTGCTCTCGGGTCTGGACTCTGTCTTCGCGCTTTCGCCTTTTTTCTCATCTGCCGGAACCTCGAGGCTGCTAATGTCGTCCTCTGGTTGCGCCGTGACCGCTATCCTTTCTCCCACTTTGACACCTTTACTACCGTCCTTTTGCATGATCTTGAACATGATCCCGTCGTCTTGTGCCTCCACGTCCATAGTTGCCTTATCCGTCTCGATCTCCAGCAGAACATCGCCAGCGCTGTAAGAATCTCCCTCCTTCACTTGCCAGGCAGCGATATTGCCCTCCGTCATGGTTGGTGACAGAGCTGGCATGGTGAAGTTTTGCGCCGCTCGATCTCGCGCAGCGACTTGGAAGCCTGGCCATGCTCGTTAGTCTGGTAGCAGGTATCGCCAGGCGCAAGTGAGATTTACCTCGACTTGAAGCATACTTGTGGCCATGTCGGCTCACCACGCGTGCGGTATAGCGCACAGAATTTACCACACCAGCCATTGACAAATCAAGATCGTCGAAGACGCTATGAGAGAGAAGATGTAGCAAAAAGCGAGATTGAGATCGAGAAAGCTGTTGGTGCTATTGTTGGGATTCAAGAAGCTCCGACCTCACCTCCGGGCGCCGTAGAAAGGCCGACTTCACTTTGTTGTACGGGTACTTTAAGATATCATGTGATCCTGTCGCATTGGTGCATCATCACATCAAAAAGGTATTGGGTTTACCTTCGACATCGAGGTTCGCCATTGGCATTGGTGGAAGATGTCTGGACTTATACTGCCTGTACACCGGGCGCCTGCTAGCCCATGGTCGAAGCAATGCGTACAATGCATCTCGCGGATTCCATCTCTCCCGAAACCAATCTCTAGGCGAACCATCAGCGATGGCCTTCCGCAAGCTAAAGGACCAAGAAGATCACCGAAATCGTCAGCAGCTGGACCATCGTCCGCACGTACCCCCCAGGCCAGACCTCCGCCATCTCCTTCAAAAAATGTCCCGCCACCTGCCCCAGCAAAACTTCCTTCAGGGCCAAGCCATGGACAAGTACTCGATCGACTCCTGCAACTCGGCGATCAAGTTCTTCTTTACCGCGCACCCAACAATCACAAATCGTTCACTTTCCTCTCTCTCACGACAGCTGCGTTGATGACCACCGGCGCATATCAGACCGTCAAGCTCTACTTCACGGACGAAACGCCGGACGGCATTAAACCTCTCAACCCCTTCGTGCGCTTCCTCGGAGTCATTCCTGCTTTATTCCTTGCCTTTGGAGGATTGGTTCTGTTCTCCGCCCCGTCTCGACTCATCCGGACGATCACTTTAATTGGACCGCACGTGAAAGGGGTGAACGAACGCTCTCAACCCATCGTGCGATGCGTCTCTACGGTCCCGCTACCCCTTTTAAAGGCGCAAACGTTTGACTGCTCACCCGGAAGGATCTTTGCGAGCCGGACCGTGCGCACCGTGTCGAACGAGAAGGGCTTCAAATGGACGAGCATCGATCTGGCGGACAGCGAGCGCTTCTCCCAGAGCGAGCTCGAACCGGCCCAGCAACAGGCCCAAAAGCGAAGCGCTCCATCGCTGCGGAATTTCTGGCCAACGCTGAAGCTGCAGGTCCGGCGGATGTGTCTGCGCGACGGGTTCTACAACATTCGCTTCCCGGAAGGGGGGTCGTGGAAGGTCGATCTGCAGGGTGCTGAGGTGTTGGAGAACGCGCACCCGTTGGCCGCGATGATGACCCAAGAAGCCGGCGCGCAGCAAGGTCTGTTGGCACGGTTATCGAGTGCTTTTGGACGGGGAGCAGAGGCGGGTGCCAGTGCTGCAAAAGGCCGACGGAGAGCTTGATCGTGCGGAGCGCTCTTGAGAGATTCAGGACCTCCATTGTATCGTTATTCATGTACATGTATTAGGGTAGAGATGCCGGCTTGCCCAGAGCTTGAATGAAGCATTCAACCCGAAGAACGATATCTTTGTATCACACTCGATCACATTCAATCCCATCAATCAAGATCACTGTAGGGACGGCCGTCAACATTTCGTCCGCAACACAGAATATGCACACTCGACCTGAAGATTCCCCTCAGCATTCTACCAGTGCAAGAACGCAAGTCTCCCGTCGTCAATACGTCTCTGCTTCCCATGTAGCCACACCTGACGCACACATTAAAAATTCCCGGTCTTTAAGTCCGATTTTTAATGTGATGCAGTGTGACTCTCGAACAGCAACCCTCACAAATGCTAGCACTGTCCGTCACGAGTATGGAAGTAAACCATAAGGTATCTACTCGACATCGAGCATACCAATAGACAGTACAAGAAGCGCTTCTCTTGAGGTTTAGAACGATCGTGCAGACCATTTCTGTCCATTTCAAAGGACTCTTACGATGCCTCTCTGAATCGGCGCCAGTTCCACATTCCTCATGGCAGGTCATGGGATCTTCGACATTCGTTTTCACACACATCGCCCCGAAGTCATACGAACGCACGGCACCTGTCATCAATCAGGTACGCAAGTCTGCGGCGCACTATCCAATCCGACCTACCAGCTGTCTCACCATCAGTGCGTATCATGTTACCACGGCACCGCAGCAAAGTCCAAGCCCATAGGAGGAAGTTAAACTCGTCTACGCGTATATCACGCACGTTCACGTACAGTTACCCAAGGCCTTGCCGTATAAACACATGATCTCCCCACCCGGATCATAACCTCAAGCATCACCATCACAACCGCATCTCCATCACGCAACCCGGCCACTTGAGCTTCTCCCCCTTCGAGTCGTACTCATCTCTATACGCCGTAAACTGCCCCAGCAGCGTGAACCCCTGACTCTCGTAATACCTGTGTCATCCCACCAAAAAGTCAACCAAATCAGCCGACCGGCCTTTCGAACCCGCACAGGCACTCCCGATTTCACTGGAGGAACAATAAAAGTAATAGACTGGAAAGACTTACTTGACCAGCTTCCGATCATTGCCCCCGTAGCAATCGAGGCAGATCCGCGCCAACCCGACGCGACGCGTCTGCTCCTTCGCCAGCGCGATGAGCGCGGCGCCCGCGCCCTTGCCAGCGTCCCCCGCGTGTCGGTTGGTGATGAGGTAGGACAGCCAGACGAAGGGATCACGCTCGTCCTGCTCCGCGATGACCGGGCGCGTGTATGCCGCCGCCTTCGATTCGAGGACGAGGGCGCCGACGGGAATCGGTTCTGGCCCTGCTGGTGCGGATGACGAGGTTGAGGGTGCTTCGGAAACCGGAGTTGGAGAGGAAGAAGATACCGCCGTCTCCGCGACGAAGGCACGACACCACTCCGCGCCCCACGGGCTCTGTTGTTCGCTGCCCGCGACCCATGCGCGCGTCTTGTCGACGATGGCCGGGTTCGCCTCGCGCGACGGCTTCGAGCCCCATTGCCCCGAGCTGCCGACGCTCGATAGCCACGCGAGGTGCGAGTCCTTGAGGTCGATCAGGAGCTCTTCGTCGTGTGCCGCCAGCGAGGCGGGGCGGATGGTGAAGCGGGGTGGGGCAAATGCATCTGCTTCTGCTGCTGCTGTGGTGGCGGACATAATTACGCCCGGTGTCGGCAGTGATCGCAGTGATGATGACCGTGATGTCGGTGATAATCCGATAGACTCTCTTTTCCTCTCGACCACCCGCTTGTTCAGCGACGACGATGGAAGCAATCAAGCACCTAGCTGGTATAATTTTCTCTCTCTCATGCTATTAAAGAAATAATGTAGTGAGGATACGAGATAGGAAATTTTGCTGCCTTGGAATAACGATACCTATTCCATCAGAGCTGACAAGCCAGCTGGCTGTAAAGGTCTAACCCTAGAGGAAGTGAGATCGCAACGACCCGGCAGCACAGCACAGCGTGCATTTACACGGCGATATGGTCGGCGAGCGATGCGACCGGACTCCGCTCGACGATGAAATTATCGCCGTGTGCAAATCGCACCGATAAAAAGTGTTGTTTCCTTAAGCTTGCCGACTCAATCACAGATACATCTCTGGCCGATATGCGAACAGCTGCGACCCAGTCATCCGAGAGCACTGGACTAGGCCATCTTACATGTCCTGCAACTACTAAGCAAGATGAGAAACGGCCAGATAGAGATCAGCTGGCTATAAGATAACCTAAGGTAGCTCGAGGACTGGTCGCCTATATCATACGATGTACACGAGCAGCTGGCACGATAATGAGATGATTAGAACTCCAAGGATATCCTCGGTTGAGGACAGCAGGACCGAAGCAATCCGCTTCCAACTGCTCGATGCTTTCGTGACACGATACAGTTGGAGCCGTTCCTGGGCTAATCGATCGAATGTTTAGATCCGGCTGTCTTATTAGGTACTGCGGTTTTAGATCGTCCAACATCGAGGTACAGATGCGGACATTGGCAGGCGATAACGGAAGTTGGCTAGGTACCTTACGCACGCACACTGTCAAACATTCACAGTCTGTGCAGCTTCTTCTAGCAACGACATCAACACGCATTAGACTCACGTCCGCGATACCTAGTGTTTGGTCGATGCAATGTATGCACGCGGTGCACATGCATGCGAGCCGCACGAGACACGACTCCACGTGACCGTGCTTGTGTAACTGCCCAGCACGGCCTAGCGTCACTGCACGCTCTTAAAGTTGCACGCCTGCATGGCGTGCCGCTGGACGATTCCCGCAAAAGCTCGTACATAAGTCGTGCATGGAGACATATCGATGTTGGTGTACACTATATGCGTACTTGGTTATGGAGCCAGGTCCGGTCGGACGGCCCTGGTTGATACATTACCTAGCTGACGACTGGTACTGTACTGCATTTCGACCATCGAAACGCGAATCTTATCGATTCGAGTGCCGATCTGACCCACTCTGCTGCTGCGGACAGTCATGGTAATCAAGACCATGGGCAGGGTTTCCAGCTCCGTCTCTTAGTAGAGGGTTGAGGGATAAGGTGAGAAGCAACCTACCGACATAGATGTAGCTCTGACCCTTGAGGATTTGACCAATTCTCCGCTCGCATGGGGTTCGGATCCTGCGACCAAGATTTACTACTAAACATCTTTCCGCGAGGTACATAACTCCATGTAACCTCCCTTCTCCGGAATAGTCATGACTTTGACCCTGCTCGAATGGCTGTCGTACAGGTCGCAGGAACCGCAGAGCAGACGCGAGCAGTACTTGTAGACATGGTTTGGTGAGGGGTTCGTGATTTGTGTTGCCGGTACTTTTCAGGTCTACTCAAAGGATCCTGATTGAGCAACAGACTAGCATGCCAACGAGCCGTAGCTATCTTGAATACGCCGGATGTCCATCCCAAGACTCCAAGGTTGACACGATAAAGTCCTCATAACAGGTATAGAGGTGCAGCTTGACAACTGGCGGCATGCATCACAGCGTGAATACCAAACCAGCGTCTGGCTACAGTCAATGGATTTCGAACATTTCAGGAGGTTGTTACTAGGTATCTTTTCACAAGAAACGTGGCAGCCTCATTCCAACAAGGATAGGCAGATGTGCCACGCTCAGTTCGTGCCCTATCACATTGCAACACGGATCTTCGGCATTATCATGTGGATATGATAAGTGACAAGTGGACTTCGCAAGCTGTGAGTGACCCCTGAGCAATAATGACGATCGTAGTTTGGCGTTCCTCAATCTCACCTTGTCCACGGAAAGGACGTTATTCGACGATCAATCTCTCCCTCTGACGCGTCTCGGCTGGATTGTGCAATGTCTCAAAAGCGCGAATTTCCCCGAAATTTTGGATGTCTTGGGGATGATTGTGAAAGAAGGGTCCGTGGTGTTATCAATCTCCTTGTGAGCGCGCCTGTTCTGGTCGTGTCTCTAGTCCCGGACATGCATACCTTCTAAACGGATTTCATTCCGAAATACCGAGCTGATGGCGGCAGAGAGGGAAGGTCGAGTGATGTATACATGTACCCCGATACAGCTGGCACGTCATGAGGAGAAGAAGCTGAGTGGTGGTGTTGCTTCAGGGCCAGCTCGTGGTAGACCGACCCAGCTGGCTCGGACAGCGCCGTCAGGGTCCACACTCGACAGGGATGACGAGAATTGGGGGCGAGGTGAGCTGCAGCGATGGCATTGGAACTTACGGCATGTGGATGGTGGCGGGTCGGTACTCGTATCTGGCGGCTGAAGGCACACGACATGTGAAGAAGGCAGAAGACGCGGCGAACGGCATGCGTTATTGAGATGAAGATGCTGTATGTTGCCGCCGTTTCCATGTCAGAGTCTCTCGTCACGGCAAATCAATGGTTCGCCACGCTGCACGGCTCTCCGTCTAGCGATGTGTGCGACACGCGACGGAGATGATTGTGTTGCCAGGACGAGACGGGCACGACGTATGCGGCATGCAGCAAGCTTGGCAAGTGAGATGTATGGAGTGGGCAGAGATGAGAGAATGCAGGATGATGTTTGGAGCAATCGCGGAGAAGGCGAGAAAGATGAACGAGATGGACCGGTCAGTCGGTGCTATTCGTGGCCTCACATGGCGTTAGCGACGACGGTGTATCGTGCAGATGACGCGAGAAGGCGAAGAGCAGCGGTATGTCCGACGTGTTTCGTGTTGGAAGGACGCGTCTGGAGGGGGCTGGAGGGCGGACGGGCTTTGTGCCAAGCGGATCACGTTGGATGGCAAGTGTGATGATGGCGATATGAGGTGCAGATGGGAAGGCTAGGTGAGACTATATCTGCAGCCACATGTGCCGGAACGGTGGACGAGGACGACTATCGACCAGCCAAGCCAGAGGCGGTTGCAGGCGGATACTGGCATCAAGTGGACAAGAGACGCAAAGGTAATGTTTTAGGTTGCTGCGCCGGTCCCGCTCCGGCACGTCGTGATAGGCTGGTAAGCGACGGAACGAGTGGGGCCGCGACTGTTGTCTCCCTTGGATCCCGTGGCCAGACACGAGACACGAGACGCCGATTGGTTTGGGGTGGATGGAGAGATGGGAGAAGGCGAGAAGAGGTCGAGTAAGCAGTGATCATTGGACGCAGAGTCGAGTCTGGAGATCGTGTTGTAAGTACATCAAATGTACTGTACAGGACTACAGTATCATACACGTCCCGACAGCGCGTGCTCAGGGGGTTCAATGGGCCTATGAGAGAGCAGGTATGGCAACGTACGAAGGAATGCCAACCATCCCGGCAACAGCTACGCCGACAGAAACGCACGCCGTTCGAACTGTTCGAGTTTGTCGAGACATATCACGTCAAGCGGCCGCAACCGCCATGCAGTATCTCGCTCAACGGTACGTTGCCGTCCACAGGAATCAGCCGGACCCCGCCGCTGGACGATTCAATCTCGTCGAACCAGTGCATCATCACGCCGCTCATGTCTTGCACGAACCGCGTAATATAGGTGATGCTCGTGGTCGTCGTGGCATCGTCGCCATCATAGCGATGCAGACCAGAACCATTGGTCGTGTCGCCCCAGCACGACCTTGTCACGCCAGCAGCTGGATCAGCGACACGCTAGACGCAGGTGCAAGGGCTTGCAGCGAACTAAAGGCCATGGATGATGCACCGCAGCAGGTTTTGGGGAGTGCTCGCGGCTCATGCTTTCGGCGGTAGTGCCAGGCTGATATGAGCTGGGATTATTATCAGTGGTCAGGTTGTGGTTAGGTTCAGCTGTAAGCTGCACCGATCCAGTCGAGTCTCGTCCTCCCGCGGCCATACGCCAGCCCTCATACCGCGCATCTTCACTTTCCCATGGCCCTGTGGCATGCATCGCCGCAACTTAAACTCCCTCTGTATGCCCGTGTCTCGCCAAGGTCGCTCGCGCTGCAGTCGGCTACGATACCTGTTGTAGTTATCTCCAGTGGCTACGGTAGACGGTTGCACGCAACCAGGCTGGGAAAAACGGCAGAAACCAGACCATCTTCAGCCCAAACCCAACCCAGATCCAAAGTCCACTGCCGCTCCGGCTGTACTGCTGTAGCTTGTCACACTACTCCCGTCCGTCGTCTTCACCACTCACGCTCGCTTCTCCCCATCTCACATACCACACACTCGACCTACCCTCTTTCCTCTCACCACTCCTCCCCCTCCTCACCTCTCTCTCTCTTCCTCTCATCTCCATCCTCGAAAGTCATGGCCATCTGAGTGACGGCAGTAGTTCTTTGCCCCCAAAAGACTGCACGGGTCTTTGGCCGCAAATTTCTCGCCTACCAACCCGGACCCATCATCTCCACCGACTACCTACCTACCTATCCACCGACCTCTCGCCTCGTGCATCCGCCGATTTTTTCTGCACCGACTCCGATCTCTCCCCCATCGGAGTATATGGTCAGCTCATCCAGCTCCGCCATCAGCCTCGACCCTCCATCCATCCGCACCCAATACCCGTCGACCTCTCCTCTTCGTTGACCGTAGAGCAACTCGACATCGACCTCATACCTACCGACTCCGTCCCCTCGTGTACCCCGTACATCGCTGTTACTGCATCTTGAAGGCATTGTGCTTTCTGCTTAAAAGGTGAGGCATTGACTACATTGTTCCCGTGGACGCTGGATGCTGGATACTGGATACTGGATGGTAATTGGAGCTGGTACTGGTTCTGGTTTTGGACATCTTTCAAGCGTGGCACATGAAAATTGATGGCCGGAATCTGGGACTGGGAAAACGTGGCCGGGAGCAGCTATGGACATTGATGGAGAGATGGGAGAGATTTCAGAGTATGCATCCATGAGAGACATGCATGCGTTGCTTGACATCAATGCTTCGGGGTTCTCAGGGATATGCTGTTAAGAAGCTTCCTGCATGGATGATACGACCAAGATTGATGAAGCAAGTGCGTTTCAAGACGTCGAGCTCCACGCGTACGAGACAGACCTGAACCCGGTCGGCGTCCCGAATGGCATTGACATGATACTCGAACTCCTGGTGTCCAAGGCGAACGCCAAGCTTACTCCTGATCCTGAAACTGGACTCGTCGGCAAATGCCAGCATCTACACCAAGTTGGACCTCATCATGAATTTCTGCCCGACAGGCACCGTTTCAAATGCACATTCCATGGCCCTCATCCCGGAACCCCCTCTCGCCAGACCATCCACGGGAAACCTTTCACATCAAAGTCACGTGCTTATGCTAACATCTTTTCATCCTTGTAGCGTTCTCGTCTGCCAGCGTTGAGTACACTCGCATCGCATCACCTCCTCGTCCACCCACACAGCATTCTTGTCGTTGGTCACAAGGTAAGCTTTGACAAAGCCAAGCTGGGGCAAACCCCAATGCCGTATTATTCAAAGGCTGACCGTTTCCAAAGCACTCTTGCACCTTGTGAATCTACTTGAACCGCTGCAAATTCGGCTGTGGAGGCGTTAGCTCGTCTTCTCTACACCGGATTGCAACAACGCGGTCACGTTAATCCTGCGACATCCCTGAGTGGTCGATTGCCCAGCGTGCCTAGCAAGGGCTTCTGATTCAACTAGCATACACTGCTCGTGCGATCACTGCCCCTCATTGCAAATCACCAAATCAAAGGTATGCATACTTGAATGGTCACGCGTCTCATCACGCATCGATACCTCGATTTTACGCGTTCCAAAGCTGACACAACCCTGTGTGCCAGGTGCCACGATCAACCTGCTTTTCAGCAAGTTGCCCATCATTCGCTTTCGAAGACGTGTTGATCGAGTCTTTCTCATTCCTTTCATCAATCCAACTAATTACAATCTTTCATTAATGACCCTGAATACCAGGCGTCTTGTCCTTTAATTCAGTTCACTCGCGGGACATCCACTCATTTGCATAACACAACTTGCACCTCATCACCGACCATCCACCACCATCAACGACTTGTCAATCCTGGAGACCTGACACACCCTCACCTTTCAACACCAACCACACGACCCCGACTTCATCATGGCTTACACTCAACAACCATTCCAGCCATATGGACACTGCGACTCGTACTTTGTGGAAAACCACGACGATGACGATGGCCTGTATGCTCGAGCAGCAGCAGAGCGAGAAGTTCAGCGTGGCGTGGCAAGACTACAACAAAAGGCGCTAGCAGAAGGACTTTCTCGCCAGACGGCTCGCGAGTATCAAGAGGACATTCTGATCCACATGGAGCGCATGGAAATCGAAACCATGCCTGACATTCACTCCATCGAGATTCAGACCGAAATTCAGTGGTTCATGCGACCATACCTTCTCGATTTCCTCCTCGAAGCACATCACGCATTCCAGCTACTGCCCGAGACTCTCCATCTGGCCGTCAACCTTTTGGACCGATACTGCTCGCGTCGTGTCGTCTACAAGCGACACTACCAGCTTGTCGGATGTGCTGCACTGCTCATCGCTGCCAAGTATGGTGACCGCAAGGAAAGAGTACCGACCATCCGGGAACTGAAGTCCATGTGCTGCTCTCTCTACGATGAAGACATGTTCACCCAGATGGAGTGGCACGTTCTCGCTACGCTGAATTGGGTCATTGGACATCCGACCGTTACCGGCTTTCTGCAACTGGCGTTGACCGAGGTCGGTTTCGATCCCGAACTGGAGCATATGAGCTGGTACATCAGTGAGCTGGCATTGTACCACAAGGACTTCATTCCCGTTCGTCCATCGGTCATGGCAAGGTCCGCCCTTGCCTTGGCACGATGCATCCTCGGCCGTGCTCAGTCACCGTACCAAGACTGGTCAGCACAATATGATCCTCAGGTGGTCCTCAACCTGTCCAACCACATCAACATGCCCTCACAGGCATTGCTCAGGAAGTACGCCTCGCCTCATCTATCATCTGTTTCCACGACCATTGATGCTTTCCTGAAGCATCAAGCGGCTCTTGCACGTCGTGCGATGATGGCTCAAACCCATGTCGAGCCCATGCAGACGGATGTCTACTTGACCCCACAAACTCCACAAAAGGCTGGACACAACAGCATGCCGGCTGGCATCTTGACCCCTCCTATCACACCTGACAAGGACGTCATGAACACCACGTATGGGACTGGCTACCAACAAAACGTGATGATGGCTCGTGGTGGAATGACACCGCCGTTGGGCTCGAATGAGCAGAGTCATTATACGCTGCCCTCCACGAGACAGATACAACAGCCGCAGTTCGTCCAATAACAGCGACGAATCCACCCTGGTGGTATACAACCACACCCATCGCTCCGCCAATACCGCCAAGCCAGGCCCACATCATCGGCCTGGCTCATTGTATCATCAATGTTTGAGCGTCTTTAGCGTCACCTCTTCAGCATTACAAGCGTTGCTCTGATTTTTGCTACTTTTTGGACTCGCATCATTTCATATGTTACCCACCCCGGAATTTGTATCGAGAATTGGACTGTCCTCACCTAGCTGAGTTTGTCATAGCCTGAGGGATTCCTGCGGCGAGACAGACCGAGGAGAGGAAGACCCGCGTGTAGACGGAAAAAGGAACCAGAGTGTGTCTGCTTTTGTTTGCACTTTCTTCATTTTTGGGCTTTGGGCAGTTCTCTCTCTCGCCGCCCCCTGCAGTTCTTCCAGTACAGGAGGAAAGAATCTTATACCGATTGTACCAAATGTGGGGCTGCGTGTGCTTTTTGGTTGCTTCTACTCTCATGTCGAGAGCCGAGAAGAGAGCAAGGAGCAAGAGAGGAGTGGAGGATACCCACAAAGTCGCTGGCACTGAAAGAAGACGGAGAGATACTGAGAGCAAATTGAACCACAAGCGAGAGGAAGAGGACTGAGCAAGAAGATGGTTTGCTTACTGGAGAGCTCGGATTCGTTGCGAGCTCCCTTGTTTGGTGTTCGCCGCGATAGAATGCAAAAGTAATGGCTACCAGAAAATATCAGAATGCCAAGAATCTTAATTGCCATCGCTGCTCAAGTTTTCCATTCGTGATCTGTATCTCATGCGTCTGCTGTCTTCCGTGAGTAATCATGGGCAGTACTCTACCTTATGTGACGCTTGACGTACCCAATGGCAACTCAGACTTGGGCGCCATGTATGCATCCCGTCCAATCGGCTCGGCACGCTGCATGATGCGCACTTCTGCCGCTTTGCCGCCAGCCGCACGCGACCTTGCCGGATCCGACCAAGCAGAAGCCGACGATCGTCCAAAATTTCGAAAAGCTGCTCTCACGCTAAACGGACTGTCCTGGTGATTGTGCTCGTTGCATATCTTTCACTCCGCTGCTAGTCGGGACAGCAGTCGATACGATACCTGATTTACGGACCTGCGCTTCGCAGTATTCTTTTTGCTTCTGCTGGTCTGCTGCGTTCGCTACTACGCACGTTTCAACACTCCAGGACGAACCATGAGGTAGCGAGAGGCCTATTCTCCTCTGACCTTTCGACATTTCGACTTTCTCCGCCGCACCTTCGCCGCTACCTCTACCTCTGCCCACCATGGACGTCCACCGCTCCCGCTTCGTCCCCTACCCGACCTCCGATATCACCGCGCTGGCCTTCTCGCGCGCCTCCGACTCCGGCTACGCTCCCAATGCCTTGCCAGCTCTCAAGCTCGCGCTCGGCCGTGCCGACGGTTCGGTCGAGATCTGGAACCCGCAGCGCGGCGCCTGGGTGCAGGAAGCTGTGCTGCGGGGGGAGGGCGAACGGGAGAGTATCGCGGCACTCGCATGGACACAAGACCCTGATGAGCGGGACGTGGAGGGGCGTCTGCTGATGGGCCAGCAGCGGCTGTTCAGTATCGCGGCGGCGCCGGAGGTGCTCGAGTGGGATCTGGCGAGAGGGGTGCCGGGGAAGCGGTCGAGTGGGAATTTCAGCCAGGTATGGTGTTTTGCGGCCCAGCCGAGGGCGCGAGGAGGCGGAAGTGATGAGACGGCGGCAGCGGGGTATCAGGATATCGTGGCGGGGTGCGGAGATGGTACGATGGTGTTGCTGACGACGGCGGACGGCGATTTACAGTTCAAGCGGCTGCTGGCGAGGGTCAGCGGGAAGAGAGCGAGCTGCATGTGCGTGGCGTACCAGAAGCCGGAGATCGTGGTGGCCGGGTTCGCGGACAGTGCGATCCGCATCTTCGACACACGCAGCGCGACGCTGGTCAGAAGCATGAGTATCGGTGTGGGAATTCCTGGAGCGCCGACGACGCCGATTGTTTGGCAGGTCAAGTGCTTGCCTAATGGCGACATTGTGTCCGGGGACTCAAACGGGGAGGTCAGGTTTTGGGACGGCCGGTTGTATGCGCTGATGCAGAAAGTCAAAGGCCCGGAAGGGGATTGTGTGGATCTTGTCACAAGCACGGATGGAAAGACGGTGGTGACTGGGAACCTGAACGGCAAGATGGCTGTCTTCAAGCAGACGACTGGCAGCAAGAAAAGCTGGGGAAAGACTAGCAACCGACGGATACACGAGAGCGAGGTCAAGGGAATGGCGGTGTTCGACAGCAAAGGCATGAGTGTGTTTGTGTCTGGGGGCAGTGGAGCCGCTCCTCTGGTTGTGCCTCTACGCGAGTATGGCAAGGAGAATATGCGCTGGCTGCCCAGCCTACCTCAAGAGCCACCACTTGCCAGCGCACCCAAAGCAAGACTGCTGGCCAGCTGGTGGGAGAACAACGTTTACATCTGGCGGATCGCACGACAGAACGAGGCGGGCGATGATGTGGAACATCTACCGAAGCCGCATAAGCTGGTGTCGAGACTGACCTTGACGACTGGAAGCAGCATACGCACGGCCTCAATCTCCGCAGATGGAAAAGTACTGGCTGCCGCAACGAATACGGAGATCAAGGTCTTTCAATTGCGCAAGAAGCTAGATGCCGATACCCTCGCTGTCCGTAAGCTTGAACTACCAAAGGACTATGCGGAGCTGGGTGCTCGCTCACTCTTGTTCTCGCCCGATGGCAGATGGCTTGCCACCGTAACGTCCGATAGCGAGGTACACATCGCACGCCTCGCTGCGGATTCAGACCACCCGAAGCAGATTCGCGTCCTTCCCAAAACCACAGAGCTCGAGCGACTAGCTCGCAAGTCCAAGTACCCGACTGCTTATAAGAAATACGAACATTCGATCAACCGTCTCGCATTCGCCTCAGACAGCTCAGTACTGGCGGCAAGCGACCTGTCTGGTCATCTCGACTCCTGGGTGCTGCAAGGTCACGAGGATCTTACTGCATCTGCTTGTGATATTGCGAAGGAGACCTCTCATCAAGACTCTTCTCAAGGGAGATCAGATTCAGACTCCGAATCGGACAGTGACGATGACGACGATGCGGTCGTGATCTTCTACGGACAACACTGGACAGACAACCCTGCCGGCCACCTCCTGCCCAAGCTCGACTCGGCGCCTGTGGTGTTGACCTTCCGACCTGCGACAGCCGCCACGAATAACGTGAACGGCAACCCCGGCGTTCATGCTACTCGCCACAACCCTCATGCTCACTCCCACTCCCTTCCTACCGGCCAGCATCGCCTCTGGGTCATGACTGCGCGCCAGCAAATGTACGAGTTCGATGTCCTCGCCGGCCGTCTCAGCGACTGGAGCCGTCGCAACCCCACGGAAGCGCTGCCAAAAGACTTCATCAAGATCATGGACCGCACTGTTGGTGCTGTGTGGGACGTTACCGCCGCGCGAGAACGACTGTGGCTGTATGGTCACAGCTGGGTGTTCATGCTGAACGTCAGTGGTGATCTGACCGCAAGTCCGCTCAGCAAAACTTCACGCAAGCGACGTCGCCGAGGCAAAGACGGTGCAGCTGCCAGTCTGGACGGGGAAGAAGCCTCAGCCATACAGAAACGCATCAAATCCGAGAGTGGCGCCGGCGGTAAAGTACGTGACCGCTTCCGCAACGTCGTCGGCGCCCAGACGCAGCTCCGCCGCTTCGAGGACGGGGAGTGGGATGTGCTGGATCTGGAGGAGCGCGAGCGCGAGGGTCTAGAAGATGCAGAGCAGGAAGATGATGACGAGGACGACGATGTCGGGCTTCGGCTGACGCGGCCGGACGCCGATGGTCTCGACTCGGCGATCGTCACGGCGGTCGACGACGCAGGCGGGCTGGAAGAGGGCGATCGGCGGCGGTGGTGGTGCACCTTCAACTACCGTCCGATCCTCGGTATGGTCGTCCTGGAAAGTGAGCAGGAGGTAGGTGCTGTGATGCAGAAGGACGCGGATGCCGAGAGACCGCTGGAAGTAGTAATTGTTGAACGGCCGGCGTGGGATGTGAAGAAGGGGAAGGAAAAGGCGATAGTATAAAGAGGAGAGAGAGGGAGGGAGGGAGGGAGGGAGGGAGGGAGGAAGGGTGGTGATGGATAGGGTTGTTGATGTCGATGTACATGATATAGATGCTCGATGAGGATTACATGTATGTACATGTATGTTTGCCGTTACACCATCAGTCCTGACACGGATGCTGCGCTGCATGTCTTTTCTAAGTGTAGAAGCAATAATGATATCCTACGTATGTACGAGATGCTCTCTCATCGAACAACCGACTCTTCTCATCTGATCACCTAAATATGAGATTACATAAGGTCGTCTTTCGTCGGAACGGTCCAGTGAGACAAAGTCAAATTCCTTACCTTGTTGTTACCAGGTATCAGATCATCACACCCCTGAAACGCTTCCACAACTCTTCGTCCCTCCTCCCTAGGTCGTCAACGTACGTAGTCACGTCCCCACACATGGAAGCAATAACCACAATAGTACCTTATGACCTTACAATGCAAAGCCATCCCAATCCCAATCCCAATGTCACGCACGCAACATTCTCGCCCCATCGTCGGATCGGGTTTCGACGAGCCGACCGCAGAGCCGCGCGGACCGGGGCCATGAAAGCGAGTTGATTCTTACCGCAAACGGAAAGCCGACTCGCTGCATGCGGGTTAGTGCGGCGTTCAGGGCTGGGTTTGGGTTTTCGGCCGGCCACGCGTCACGATTCACTTTTGTGGACATGGAGTTTATATCCGATGGAAGGTGAGGTAGATTGCGATGTCGCGTTGGATGTACTGTACGGTAAGTTGGACTTAAGAGTGGGTAGCCTTGAACGGAGTCGAATCTACTATTCTACAGTATGTGGGTTGCCGCGACCCGAGATGCGAGATGCGAGTTTGGGTGGGGAGGTTATGATGGATTGGGAATTGGAGGTGGAGTACGGTATGGAGATGCTGAGGTGGATTGGGGAGGATGAGAGAATTTGCGCAGGACGATCGTTACTTGTAGCAGTCAGGTATGTCGCTTATTGTATACTTGACGTAAGGTAGGTAGTTACTGTAAGGTAAAATCTTTGATGTTGGTATTGGTGTTTGTACAGGACCTCGTGAGGCTCATGAGTAATTACTTTACCGTACCTACATTGCTTGTAGGTTCTATTCATACAACATGTACATGTACAGATACACACCAGCAGGAGGTGGCGAGAACTAACCATCGCCACGTGCGTATGCCCGCGGATGGATCACGTAGGGCCGGTCGAGCTGACAAGCGTTTTTACTTCGTCACCGACTCGGTGTGGCTCCGGGCTAGACCTCCCTCACCGTCCAACGAATGGGTGACGAGTCCGACCTCGCACCAACCATCTTCCACCAAGACTCGGACGCGAATGTGGTCTTGGAAATCATTCGGGCCAGGACGGGACGAGGCTGCTGTGGGGACGACGGTGATGTGCATAGTAGTGATAACAAGGACGCCAAGACCGGTCGGTCGCTTGGAGCTGACGAGGAAATATTGGAAGAACGTCGTCGGTCGGGCGTGGATCCCGGTGACATTGTCTTGGACGTGGTGGAACTGGATCAGCGACGAGTACGTGGAAGATGATTCTCCAGCTGGGCGGCATGTGGACGAGATCACGTGGGCGAGTGAAGAAGCGTCGTAATGGGTGAGCAGCCACATGCATAGAGATGATCTTTGTTCGGCTGAAGATATTGTTGGATGCTGAACAGAGTCTCGGGTATGGGATATGATATGTAGATGTGTAGGTATGCAGACAAGACAAGACAAGAATCGCTACTGGGCGTATATCGTATGCACAATACAGCCATCTACACATACACACAGACGATCGAGGCAGAAACAAGACCGGGACGTGAGGTGGCATCGCCGTCGTGCAGCCCAGAATTGCTGCTGACGCGGCTTCGGTACGCAAGCATCGGCCAGGGTCCAGTCACGCCGATTCTACTGAACTGCACACCACACGCTCACCACACCACCACTTCTCTCCCTGTCCTTCCACTCACCTCCCCACCGACACACACTCTTTTTACCTCGTCGTCGACCTCCGCCGTCACTCACCCACCGCTGTGCCGTCGTGATTCTTCCACCTCCAGCCCCGGCGTGGATTTCGTGGCTCTGCTCGGACAGGTTTTATTGGCGCGCGACGAGGGGCGGTGCATTCACCTTCTCATTCCGACGACAATCCCACCACCGACTGCGCCACCAGCCGACAGGAAGAGCCTCACTGCGACATCCTCGACTTTTCCATTCGATCCTTCCTACCAGACCAACCGACGCAGTAATTGAATCGACTACCCGTCAAACAGCACCACCATGGCCGACCAGAACAACCGCATGCCGCGTCGCAAGCCGTTGCCCTCCAACAATGCCCTCCCCGACAACTGGGCCGCCGACCTCACCCAGCAGTTCCGTCGCACCCTCTCCACCAAGCGCATGAACGAACTCAGCAGCAGACCCGGATCTCAGCGTCGTCGCATGTCTTCACGACTACCCACCGATTATGTCGTGCAATCTCCGTCGCTCGCAGCCTCCGATGCGTCGCAACAACCGCCCATCTCACGACAAGCCACCCCCGTCCAATCACCGCCGTCGTATTCGTCGTTGCGCAATATCCCCGCCGAGCCCACCGCACCTGCCGATACCAAGTCTCTACGATTCCGCAGCATGCTCATGTCGCTCTCCAACACTCCATGCCGGTGGGAGAACCCAGGCCTGCTAGACGAAGCATTAGGCGCGATACCTCTGCAGCGGATCTATGATGATGCCCAAGAAGAGTCGGACCTGTTCATGGCAGAGGCTGCCTCGATGGGACCGAACATCAAGCCAGCGTGGGGATACCAGGATTGCGTGATTCGTGCATTACTCAAGTGGTTCAAGCGTGACTTCTTCTCATGGGTCAACAACCCGCTCTGCTCGACCTGCCGAACTCGAACCATCGCCAAGGGCATGGCGGCTCCTCTACCGGACGAGCTGGCCAGAGGTGCAAACCGTGTCGAGCTTTACGAATGTGCCAACCAGAACTGCACCTCATACGAACGATTTCCCCGATACAACGACGCCTTCGTACTGCTTCAGACCCGACGCGGTCGATGTGGTGAGTGGGCCAACTGCTTCACCATGCTATGTCGCGCCGTGGGTAGCAGAGTAAGATGGATCTGGAACGCTGAAGACCACATCTGGACGGAAGTGTACAGCGTGCACCGGAGGAGATGGGTGCACGTCGATGCTTGCGAAGAGCAATGGGATGTTCCATTGCTATACACACAAGGTATGTTTGAACATCATCATCAACATTGTAAAGCAGACACTAACACTCATGCAAGGCTGGAACAAGAAGCTATCGTACTGCATAGCCTTCTCGGCCGATGGTTGCAGCGACGTCACCCGACGATACTGCCGCAACCCCAACGAGCAAGCTCTC
Source organism: Microcyclospora pomicola (assembly GCA_002786065.1). Taxonomy (NCBI): domain Eukaryota; kingdom Fungi; phylum Ascomycota; class Dothideomycetes; order Capnodiales; genus Microcyclospora; species Microcyclospora pomicola. The sequence continues at coordinate 228,856 of NHNY01000015.1, forward strand.
CCACGTAACAAGTGTTCGGAAGGCGAGCTCATGCACATCATCCGGGAGATCACGGCCATGCGTCGTCGTGATATGGATAAGAAGGAGAAGTTCCGACTCCAAGCTGAAGACATGCGCGAGGACGCAGAGCTGCGCAAGTACATCATCGAAGCGCTTGCCTACAACATCAGCCGGATCCTACCGAGTAACAATGCCGACGCACGTTCGCCGGCACCTCGACCAGATCCCGATGCCCAGAAAGCTGCCGAAGCCGCTGCAGGTCGACAGTCCGGCGCTACCGAGTGGGTTCGCAGCAGAGGCGAAGCCGGAAGAAACAACCCACAGCCCGACCAACGCCAACCATGATCACATATCTTGACTGTCAGACTTCATGTTGATGACGATCGTTAATGTTTCAGACGACGTCACTGCAACCATAATATACTCATGCCGACGTGCTCGGAATTTATGCCTGGGACCTGATCATGACCATCTGGTCGGTGCATGTTGATGCTTACCAACCAACCAACTCTCGATATCATCGATGTTTCCACTAGGCCCACCTTCGATATTCATTGATCCTTCTCTCATATATCATCAACATATATCACCAACATACTTCCGGTCATAAGCCGTCTCACCATGACGTCCACGAAGTCTCACGTGGCTATCTCGAGACTTGCAGCCAAACCTTATACAGCTTTTTTCGGATACCTCGGCGCCAGGAGGCGTTCTTTCATCGTTCGCGTGCGACGAACGTATCGTTGATTATAATGCAACTCATGAGCGAGCGAGCCAGCGTGCGATGCAAGCGATGCAAGCAAGCGCCCGCACTCTTCTTTTGCAGCGGAGTCGGCGCAGTGGGACACGGGCGATGGGAAAAAGATCGGTGGTGTCGAGGACTTTGGGGGCTTCACGACGGGAGGATGGGACATTGCTTTTTGTTATGTTCCTGGCCGGCGTTACATGTGGGATGTTGACGCTCGGCCTTCTTTGTTCTTTGTCTCTTCTTCTTGTGTTGTAATCTGTTCTGTTTTCTGCCGCGTTACCTTACCTTACGCTCTGAAGTGGATTGAATCGAACTGAATTGAACATGCTCTTGCCATGATTCCATGCTTCCATCAACCCTTCCGTCGATGTTCTTACCATGTCACGCATCATGTCTCATTTCATATCATGTTATTGTCGCTAGGAAGCGTACCTACCTACCCCAAATTCATCTGGTCATTTGTCTGTCATGTTGTGTTGGTCGTGTTGTAATATGTGTTTTTACTGTGTTGGAATTTGTCGTGGGATCTGCCTTGTTATTACGCTCTGAAGTGATAAGAACTGGACTGGACTGGACTGGACTGGACTGGACTGAATATGATCTCGCCATCTTCATCCCCCCTCGCGTCGGCGTTCTTCCATGTCACGCATCATCTCCCATGTCATGTCATCTTAGGTCAGGTCGGTAAGGCAAGGCAAGGTACGGCAAGGTAAGGTAAGGTAAGCAGCGTCGGTACCTAAGGTCGTTCCCTCCCAGGGCGTGACTATTCGTCTGTCATGTTGTGTTGTGTTGTTCCTGTGTTTGTAAGCTGTCAGGTACGTCTTTTTCACCTTAGGGTCCCTTCTGACACGCTAGATTGGACTGAATTAAACTGGATGGAACTTTACCTGCTGAACAGAGCTGAGCTGAGCTAAACTGGACTAAATAGCTATGATCTTGCCATCTTCCTTCAACCCTCCCGCCAGCCCTCTGCAGTCTTGTTTTCCACGTTCCACAATCGTGGACCCTTCCTTCGGCCTTCCGTACCAAGTGCGCTTTCTTTTGCGTGAGAGAGATGGAATAGGGCAGTGTTGGTGTCACTTCAGGAGGGGAGAGAGAGATAGGGGGAGAGAGGGGGGAGAGAGGGGAGAGAGAGAGAGAGAGAGCGCATGCACTTTTATAGGTCGTCGCTCATCTAAGCAGACTTCTCGACGATGATAGCACGTGCAATGGAGTTCAAAATCGCTACACGTACATTGTGTTTCTACACTCTATCATACATCCTTCCCCTCTACCTCTTTCCCCTCCAGCCGTAGATGATACGTCGCCAGCTGCGCCGCACTCATGCGCGTCGGGCTCTTGACCAGCAGATCCTCGCCGCGGCCGCTCTTGGGGAACGCAATGACGTCGCGCACGCTGGCGCGCCCCAGCATCATGGCGACCAGCCGGTCGAAGCCGAGCGCCATGCCGGCGTGCGGCGGACACCCGGCGCGCAGGACGTCGAGCAGGTGCGCGAAGGCCGCGACGCGCGTGTCGCTGAGCCCGAGCACGTCGCGCAGCACCAGCTCCTGCATCGCGGCGACGTGGATGCGGCGACTGCCGCCGCCGAGCTCGACGCCGTTGACGACTAGGTCGTAGTGGTCGCCTTTGGCGGAGAGGGGCGAGGTCAGCAGGTGGTCGATGTCGGCGGGGGTGGCGGGCGCGGTGAAAGGGTGGTGGGTGGAGGAGAGGCCGGCGGCGCCGCCTTGGCCGGGCTCGCTGGCTTGGTCGCTGGAGGGCGTGAAGAGCGGGAAGTCGGTGATCCAGAGGAATTCGAAACCGGTGGGGGCTGGGAGGAGAGAGGCTTTGACTGCGGCTTGGTGCAGGGCAAGGCGGAGGTTGCCGATGGCGGTCGAGCCGCCGGAGAAGGCGGCGTTCTTGCGGGCTTGCAGCACGACGAGATCGCCGTCGGCGAGGTCGAGCATCTCTTCCATTTGCTCGGCGGCTTCGAAGCCGAGGACCTGTAGCCCGCGGAGGGGCTTGCGCGAATCGAATATGAAGAGTCCGGGTTGGCCGTCGGGGTTTTGCAGGAATGGTTCGGCGGCGGGAGAGGCCATGAACGTGTTGATGAAGTCTCGGGTGGCGGTTGGATCATCCAGCTTGGAAAGGGGCAGACTCATGACTTCCACGATAGGATTATCGAGTGGGCCGATCTTGCTGATGAGGTCGACAGGTAGTAACCATTCTGCGCGTCGGATCTCGCATCCCAGTCGAACGTCGGGCTTGTCGGAGCCATATTTGGCCATCGCCACGTCGTACGCCATACGAGGAAATGGCGAGGGAAGAAGCGAGCCCGTTGATTCTACATGAAGCCATAGTTCCTGGATCAGTGATTCCACAACACGCATCACATCCTCGCCAGATGCAAACGCCATCTCTAGATCAATCTGGGTGAATTCTGGTTGTCGATCCGCTCGAAGGTCTTCATCCCGGAAACACTTTGCAATCTGCATGTATCGTGTGACTCCACTCGCCATAAGAATCTGTTTGTACTGCTGCGGACTCTGCGGTAGAGCGTAAGCCATGCCAGGGGTACGAGTCGGCACCAAGAATTCGCGTGCTCCCTCTGGCGTGGATTTGAAGAGGAGTGGAGTCTCGACCTCGATGAAGTGGTGCTCATTCTGTAGATGATCCCTCACCAGTTTGGCGACATGGCTGCGGAAGTGTATAGCATGACGCAGATCATCGGAGTTGCGGATCTGGAGATGACGCTGTTCGGGAGGAAAGGCAGTCTCAGGCTTCATCACGATATCCTTGGGGAATGAATTGAGAGGCGCTAGGGTCTCGACTAGGATCTCGATCGTGATTGAGTGGTCCTCATCTACCAGGCTCGAATTCTCTTTGGTAGGCTTTGATCGCCGTTCTTGCACGACACCTGTAATGGCTACAGGCGAATGCACCTGTAAATCTTGAGCTGTTTGATGCGCGTCGACATTCTTGAGAATGGTACATTGCAGCGGCTCATGCTGTGAGGACTGCGGGCTACGAAGCTGTAGGAAAGAGATGCTCTTGTTGGCAATTCGTTGTGATGCTACGTAGCCGTGCAAGGTGACCTGCTTGCCTATCCATTCCCGTGGGTTTTCATATAGTGTCGATTGGTCAACAGTGGCGGAGGGTAAGGTTAGAAATTGCTTGAATTTACTCAAAACCTGATCTGTATGGGACTCGACATTTCGCTTTCTGGCTGTCTGATGAAAGTCTGCTTGTTGCGAGATTGAATGAAGATGGCTGGGAACAGTTCTAGACGGCCGACGAGGACAAACTCCAGTGCTATTGAAAATCCTCGAAGACGTCTTGACGAGGGTCCATCTTGACTCCCGTCGCGCTGTCGCAGCTGCCTGGCAGACCCAAAATGACATCAATCGCTCAATCGAACAGGTAGTCAAGATGTGCCGTAGATCAAAGACTGTCCAATACTTGAGACCAGATGCCCGGCCTCTGGAGATATGAGGTTCTCGCGGTAGTCGATCGGGTCTAGCGCCGCGTCTTCCCGTCTAAGGCTCACCTTCATCCGATTTCTCTTCCACAACACTTTTCCTTTCCTCATGACCCTCCAATTCAAAACAATGTACGTACAGATCATCACATACCCTCGAGATGGCATTAAATAGAGAGGACTAGAGGCTGACCTACATACAGATGATGAAAACTTAGCGTGTGAAAGATGAAAGTTGACCTTCGTCCCCATCGTTCCGGCTCTCCCTTCACCGGGCTCAAGGGCTGGGGCGACTGGGTCTCGTACTGGCAGCATGATATCTGCGTTCGGCACAAACTACCTTGTTACCAACGGACGCGAAGAAGTACCTCTGACTCTGTCTTTGATGCTGGAGGGTTTGCTATGCGATGCCGCTTGGTACTCGACAGGGAGGGTTGTATCAGTATGGTTACTGCAGTTTTGGACAGTAGATACGTACATGTATACAATCATTCATTCCTGGTGTCAGCCCCAACTTTCATTTTCGGCTTGTTACGCCTGCGCTTGCGCTCTGTATCAGCTTCAGCATAATTCTCGATGTCGATGGCTTGACCTGAGCTCTCCTTCCATTCACTTCCATTCCGTCAAGCTCGTCAAGCGAGACATAGCACGAATGATCTGGGTAGTCTACGCTATCTGTGATTGAGCAAGAAGGCTTTTACCATTGATACCTCCCTCTGTGAAATGCAATATCTTACACTCAGCATAGCTAACTGCATGTAGCATATGGAAGCATAGAACGCTAAACCACTTCGGCACGTCATCGTTCCGGACGGTCAGTGTCATGTAGCTTCAAGTGCGTAACAAACAGCGGACCTACGAACATCATAACATTACTCTTCTTACACGCCCGCCTCCCAACCACCGCGCGAGTCGCGTGAGGTGTACATCACTCTTTACTGTGCTCCGCGACCATTCTCTATGAACAATGCTCCAAGCGCGGTAACCTTACGCCCCCACCAATAGCTTCCTTTGCCCACGCCCAACATGTCGAGCTCCTTCGAGAAATCAGTCAAGGGTGGAACCAAGGTCAAGCTCGCCGCGCCCAAAACCAAGTATGTGGAACACATCCTTCTGGCCACTCAATCAGGAGAAGCTGGAGTCGCAGAAGTCTTTCGTACTTTGACCAACCGGCTGCGCGACCCAACATGGACCATAGCATTCAAAGCGCTCATCATTGTACATCTTCTGATGAACGAGGGCTCTCAGGACGTCACTTTGCGGTATCTGGCTGTAGCGCCAAAGAACAGACTTGCAATAAACTCGATCACAGACGTACAGACGCAAGGACACAATATCAGAACATACGCGGATTACTTGATGTCAAGAGTGAAGGCGTACGCGCTCACAGAAGTGGACTATGTGAAGAAAGGAGAGGGGCGAATGAAGCGCGTGACAGTCGATAAAGGTCTGTTGCGGGAAACGGAACTGCTACAGGATCAGGTCAAGGCACTCGTGCGCTGCGAGTTGTTGACGAATGAGGCGGAAAACGACATAACACTGGCAGCTTTCCGAATCCTCACCGGTGACCTGTTGATCCTGTACAACGTGCAAAACGAGGCAGTAATGAATGTTCTTGGCAAATACTTTGAGATGTCAAGACCCGACGCAGAGCGAGCGATCAGAATCTACAAAACCTTCTGCAAGCAAACAGATGCCGTGGTGGAGTACTTGAGCGTAGCACGGCAATACGAACATGCTACGAAGCTCAGCATACCAAAGATCAGACACGCGCCAACAGGATTGGCCAAGTCTCTGCAGGAGTACTTGGATGATCCGGATTTCGACACCAATCGGAGACAATACTTGGCAGAACAAGATGCAAAGAAGAGCGGCAAGCAGATACAAAAGTCGCAAGAGACCTCCGGGCCGAGTGCCTCCCAAGAGAAGGCTGCTCTTGCGGCTAGAGACGCTTTTTCTGCGCCGAGTCAGCCTGCTAGGGGCCCTGCCCCCGATCTTATGGACTTCTTCGAGTCCATCGAACAAAATCAGCAGCCTATGGCGCAAAATGTGCCTCCACCTTATTTACAGCAAGCCCAAGCTTTTGGGATGCAACAGCCACAGCAAGGAGGTTACCCGATACAGCAGGACCAGCAGACGGGATTCGTACAGCAGCAACAAGGATTCGCACAGCAGCAGATGGGGTCTAATGGGTTCCAGACTGGTCCAAGTATGGGCAATCCCTTCGGTCAGCCCCACCAGCAGCCACAACAGGAAGCGCCACAAACACAAATGCAACCCCTGCAAACACAGTTCACAGGAGCCGGCTTTGGTGGATATGGGCCTCAGCCTCAGCAGCAACAATCCTTCGCAACGGACAATGCTTTCAGTCCTGTTCAAACACAGTCGCCCGTCCAGCAACTACAACCCCAACAAACCTCATCTAATCCCTTCCGACAATCATCTCTACCTATAGGCGCGATGACAGCCTTCTCGAGTTTCGGTCAGCAAGATCCAACACCTCCTCTACCTCAACATCAATCTAGCAATCCGTTCGCGCGTTCAGCACAGTCCACGCCAACCAACATGAATGCTTTTGCTCAAGGACAGCAATATCAGTCGCCACCTACGCAGCTGCCCGCCACTGCTATGTCGACCCCACTCCAAGCACAACCCACCGGTACCAACCCATTTGCCAAAAACGTCCCTGCGACCACCCCGTCTCAACATCTCAATCCTCTGCAAGTCCAGCCTACAGGTAGCACGAATCCCTTTCGCCAGAGTCAGTTCGTCAACCAGCAGACAGGGCAAGGCTGGCAGAGCGCGCCGCAGGCTACCATGGGCGGGCTCGAGCATTTGGAAACGATACCAGTGTTCCCTCGCCCTGGAGGCGGTGGTGGTGGTGGCGGGCCGATGCAGCAGCAGCAGCAATCGCCGTGGATCTGAGGATGTTGTGCATAGACTCGAGAAAGCTTTTGACCCGACCGATGCTTCTGGTTGACTCGGACTTACTCACTCTGCTCTTTGATATGATCTAGCCTAGACAGCACACGCACTTCGGACGTGGGAGTACATAGATTCAGTTGAAGCCCCCAAAATACCCTTAGCCTCCCCGAATTTGATCTACTCAGATCCTTTGAAACAGCCTCCATATCGTTTCCCAGAGTGTGTCATCGTCAAGTGCCCGATATGGAGATACAGCGTAGTCATGTAATGCTCATGGACCGAGAATCTAGCTAGCTTGTGGTGTAGTGCTCTAGATGGTATCCACTCCTATGTGCATACGTGTGATCTCGTGAGGTTTGTTCGACGATGCAGGCGTGGTTTCGCATCGCTCGATCCAGCAGGCTTGGTATTGCCTAGAAGATGCGAGTTGCTGGCACGAGTATGTATAGATGCATCATGGAGGTATTTTCTATTGATACAAATAGTATACAAGCGTGATTATCTATGTAAATCCCAGTATCCCGACCTTTTTTACTTCGCAGAGCTGTCTTCCGCTTGCTCCTGCAACACATCCCGGCATCGAACGCATGGCACATCGTCTTCTTCAGAGGTGAATCGCCAGCATCGTACACACTTGTGTGCCGTGGGTGGACGAACCTCGACCAGGATCGTCTCCTGCACGCCTCCGGTATACTCGAGAGTGGCGGTCTGTGTGTATCGCCAAGCTGGTGCCGGCGAGCCAGATGATTCATCCACCGCCTTGAGGTCCTGCGCGTTTTGTGGCAACGAACCCGAGGAGATCTCGTGATGCATGATACTGGCACCGCTGACGACGAGAAGATCCCGCAGTTCGTCTGCGAAGGTTTCCCATGTCGCTGACACAGTCGGGTCGCTTGCTTGTGTACGGCTCCGATGGAGGACGACCTCGCACGCGAGACCGCTGCGGAGATGGCCTGCACGCCGCGCATCTTCTTGCGCTATCTTGACGGCAGTGTTGAGTGTTTGGAACACTGAGATGGAGTTCCCGAGCGATTGATCTGTGTGCACTGTCGACTCGGACTCAGGGGTGTGTGAGGTTCTGGAGTCAGATTCTGCCCAGGACTGACGCAAAGGATGACAAGCCATACTCTGCTGATCGGTTGCTGAGTCGGCTCGGAACTGTGGTGGCATATGTTCCCAAACCTCCTCAACCAAATGAGGGGTGATCGGTCCCAATAGATTCAACAGAGTCTGTAGGACGACAAACAGTACGCCTTGCGTATGACTTCTGACTCCAACAGAGCCGGTGTATATCCTATCCTTACATATTTCGAAGTAGAACGACGACAGGTCGTTGTAGATCAGATTGTTGATTTCCTTGACCACTTTGTGAAATTGATAGTCGCCATACGCGCCACGAGCTGCACTGGTAGCACGCGACAAGCGATCTAGGATGATCTGATCCGCGAAAGTCAGCTTCCCAAGCCTGTTGCGCAGGGAGGGTATGTCCTGCTCGGCTGGCACTGGGAAATCCGTAAGAACACCCAGCAGAAACTTGAATGTGACACGATACTTTTGTAATGACTGCTGCACTTCTTGCAAGACTGGTACCGCGACAGAAACATCATGTGTATAGTCGGAGCTGGCTACCCAGAGCCGAAGAACATCTGGTCCCAAGGAGTCATACTGAGGGGCTGTCGTGTTCGCAGCATTCTTTTCATCCTTGTTCTTGGTCTTTTTCGCTTTCTTCTGTTTCAATGGTGGTAGGAGAGTCCCCGCCACAATATCATCAGGACTGATGACGTTGCCAATACTTTTGCTCATCTTCTTGCCTTCAGCATCGAGGATGAAGCCGTGAGTGATCAGCTTCGCATAAGGTGCCACCGGTTTTTCAGCAGGATCCTGGGTGGCGATGGCTGTGAGCAAGCTGCTCTGGAACCAGCCGCGGTGTTGATCCGTACCCTCGAGGTACACGTCGCTGAGCGGTCTCCCATCATGCCGTTCATGCAGACTGGTCCAGGTCGTTCCGGAGTCGAACCAGACGTCCATGGTATCCGTTCCCCGTAACCATACTCCAGGTGCTAGGGAGTGGTGTAGCCATGCGGGATCGTCTGGCGAGTCCGCAAACCATGCATCTGTGCCCCTTTGCTCTAGTGTTTCGATGATGTGAGTAATGCTGTCACTAGATATGCATGCTTCTCCTGTTTTGACGTGGTAAAGTGCAGGTATGGGCACACCCCAGGCGCGTTGTCTAGAGATACACCACTGACTCCGTCCGCTCACGAATGCGCCGAGTCTTGTCTTCCCGGATCCTGGGAGGAAAGTCACGTTCTCCAAGGCTGCAAGAGACCGCTTAGTGATCGCTGAAACATCGGCGAACCACTGCGCAGTGGCTCGGACTATGACAGGTTGCTTAGTCCGCCAGTCGATGGGATTCTTGTGTGAGAAAGTATGACTCGCGAGTAGTAAGCTACTGCCATGATATAGCGTAGATGGAACGTGTAGCTCAGCCGACGAAATGATGTTGAGTATTCTCTCAGTGCCTTCTGTCTGCGCATCAATGCCCACGAGCTGTGAGTCGCGCGTGTCAATCGGGAAGACCTCGTTTGTATATCGTCCTGCATCATCTACGGGCGCCAGTGCTGGACCAATGCCCTTCTGCTGACATACGGAGTAGTCCTCCATACCGTGGCCGGGTGCCATATGTACGATGCCGGTGCCCGATGTAGATGTAACAAAGTCCGCACTCACTACTGGCGACTCTGTACCCTGGAAGAGATTGTAGCATGTTCCTGACCCGTCGGCAAGCTGAGCACCAGGAATCGTATCGATAATCGTTCTAACGGTAATTCCAGGCTTCAGATGCGAAAGAATGTGCTCAATGCGGCTCTTGGCTACCACCATTTGGCCTTCAAGAGCAGGGTTGCCGGAAAGATCGTCCAACTCCACGATTGAGTATTCGATATCTTCATGGACTGCAACAGCTTTGTTTGCGGGTAGTGTCCATGGGGTGGTAGTCCAGATCAGCGCGCTGATATTACCCATTTTTAATCGGGAGTCTTTCCTCAGAGCCTTGGGCAGCCGCACGAATGGGAGCTTGACGAATGCTGCTGTGCATTTGTAGGCGTCCTCGTATTCCAGTTCAGCCTCTGCTAAGGCGGTTCGTGAGGATGGCGACCAATATACTGGTCTATGGTGCCGGGAAATGAGACCTGAGTCTTGCATTAGCATAGCCACTCGTAGCAGGTAGCTCTCCAGACGATGCTGACTCTACCCTTTGACACCATTTCTCGAAATACGCCCAATTGCCGTAGCACCCGCTCCGCGTCCATGGTCTTGTATGGCACATCCCATTCTCCCATCACTCCCCAACTCCGGAAGCTGGCCTTTTGCTTTTCGACCGTGTCGCTTGCCAGTTCTTGAGCCACTCGCCTGATGTCTGTGGGCCGCATGCCATGTCCAAGCGCGACTGCTGCCTCTTGCTTGGGTGCATCAGTCAACACTTCGGCTTGACTCCTTTCCGTCTTAGCTTGTTGCAATGCCTTGAGCTCGATTGGGAGCCCATGACAATCCCAACCTGGTCTATAGCTGACTCTTTTTCCCGTAGCTAATTCCCATCTCAAGATCAGGTCTTTCAGTATTTTATTGAGGGCATGTCCTGTGTGTACAGCTCCATTCGCGTACGGTGGTCCATCATGCAGCACGAAGTTCGTTTTCTCATCCCGTGACTTCAGTTGCCATGCGTATAGTTCGTCAGCGCATCGCAACCGGTATTTGTCCAGAGCTTCCTTTGAAGCTCGTGCTGGAAAGTCGGACTTCGGGAGTGTGAGCGTTTCAGACCAATTGGTGACACCAGAGAACAAGGTCTTCTGAGATGCGTTTATTGCTCGGAGGATGCGAGATGGAAAGAAACATGGCATGATCCTAGACTCATCTCCCTGAGAACACGAAAGAGCATTGGGTGTATCGAGTTGCAGATGTAGAAGAAATATGAACACTCGATCGCAAACTTCCCAAAAGGGGAAGCTTGACGAACTTTGGTCGATCTGAACGTGATGGAGTTCCTACAACTTTCAATTGCGCACCACTTTGCGCGCCAGCATGATGCAGCTTCATGTGCTTGGTCCAGCTTACGGCCTTCCATCAATTGACGCAGAATGTATTGCTGCCATTGCCTTGCTTCAGAGTCATCGCAAGGGCGACTTTGAGATTGTGCCCAACTTCACAACAACTCCACGACTACCCTTTCTCATCACAAACGACAGCCGTCGTATATCAGGATTCCGGAACATCGCTCGGCATCTTCGAAACGCCGCAAGGCATGGCGATCGTTCAAGTACACACGAACATGCTGCCTCGATAGCAACTTCTTCTTTCTTGCTATCCAATGCACAGCTACTGCTCGACATCGCGCTCTACGTGAGCTTTGAGAATTACCGACATGTCACAAGGCCTGCTTTCACGCGAATACTGCCATGGTATGCGAATTACATAACGCCGCCTAGGCTGAGAGCTGCAGCAAGAGCAAGGACAGAGCATCTGGGTGTCTCGAGTCTGGATGTGGATAATGTACATGAAGACATGTCCAATCGGCCAGAGGGCTTTGATGGAGTTGGAAAAGAGTCACGCGGTTTTGACCCGGAAACTCAGAAGAGAGCAAGTCTTCTACTGCCACGGAAAGAGACGCTGCGATCTTTGCTTCGGAAGCCAGAACATGCAGCAGTGTTCAGACTGCACGCACTGGCAGATAATTTCTTTGGGCCGTTACAAGACATGCTAGGCGAAACAGAATTTCTCGAGGGTCAGGAGGTTGCAGATGTGGACTTGCTAGCGTATGGTTTCTTGAGTCTCATGCTCTATCCAAAAGTGCCCCTAGACTGGCTATCAAGCACGATGAAGAGGAAGTATGGAAAGCTGGTCACCTACACTGAAAGATTACATCGAAAATTGAAAGTAGGGACAAAAGTGGAAGACGTCCTGGCACTAGCACAATGTAGGACACCAGAGGAAATCGTCGAGCTTAGAAGAACAACTGGAATGGTGCTACCTTGGACAACTCCATCGGCTCCGAGCATTACGAGCGCTGTCGGCGTAGTGACAGGCGCACTGATTGAGCACCTACCAGTCATCGGTGGCCCCACAGCTGAACTCATACATTCTCGGGAGGTTAAGGTGTCGATATATTGGAGCTACCTTCCCATCATACTTGCCGCGACAACGACAACGGCAGTGCTAGGCACATTATACGCCTTTCGATCTGGCTGGCTCGTGTGGCCACATGGCGAAGCTACTCATGTTTTTGGCCGCAAAAGATTCTCGGATTATGGTCATCTCGGTGCGGCATTAGCTGGCCTCTCAATGTTAGGCCAACAGGCGAATCAGGATGCTATGTACCACGAGCAGGAGCGAATGGACAACCCAGCAATAGTAGAGATAGAAGTCGAGAAAGACCAGTCGGCATAGAAACTAGAAGCATTCTCCCATTGCACAGCTTGTACGAATAAGATCAGGGGCAAAGGCCTGTACCTGGAGCGACTGCTCTCAGTTCACATGACTTGGAGTGTCCATTTAAAGTATGTTCTTGAAAACTACAAGAAGATTGGCTTCTGATGCCTTAACGTACCTACGCACGTTGGCGTTCAGCAAGAAGTCCGAGCTCCAGCATGATCGACAAAGCGCCCCAGGACGGCTCGGTATTCGGACCGACTCCAGCGCGTGATACTCGACCATGGAGCACGCACTTCTAGACGTCATCTGCTTCGAAACTGCATCGAACATGAATGTACACTCTTGGCGGCAGGTTTACTTGGTCACCCATTGTTGTCGATGGATACCACCAATCTGGAGTGTCCTCTGATAGTTAAGCAATGATCCATGAGCTGTTGACGTTGTAGCTGCAATAACGTGTTAATCCCGTGCTAGTTTCATAGAGAGAAGGGATCTCCAATGTGCAATGCGGCGCGAGATCACGGGTCATATGTACCTTGGCACAATCGAACGGGACGATGCACCGAGCGGGGAACAGCAACGTGAAAGCAATAAAAGGCAGTACTCTTTCCGATCTCTCTTATCCGTCGTGGTTCTTAGGATAGCAAGCTCAATGCTCTGCTGTCGACCACGACCAATCCATTTCGACGTCCTCTTTCGAAGCTAATATGGCGATGGTCAATCCGAAAGAAAGCCGATACTTCGGCCAACGTGGAGGATGGCTGACATTCTGGATCACTGTGGCCTGCGGAACGGACATGACATTGTTTGGATATGACCAAGGTGTGTTCGGCGGCGTGATCGTGACGGACGATTTCCTGAATACCCTTGGTATTGCCGACGACACATCCCTCCAGGGCACCATCACAGCTATTTATGATATCGGATGCTTCTTTGGCGCCATCGCGGCTTACTTCGTTGGCGATCGGCTTGGCAGAAAGAAGACCATCTTGCTCGGCACGACGATCATGAGTGTCGGTGCCATTCTGCAGTTCACTAGCTATAGTGTTGCACAGATGATCATCGGCCGGATTGTGGCAGGCATAGGCAATGGCATCAACACCAGTACTGCGCCTCCATGGCAGGCCGAAACGTCCAAAGCAGCATGGCGTGGCAAGCTGATCGTAATCGAGCTGATCCTAAACATTGCTGGTTTCTCGCTCTCCACGTGGGTAACATTTGGCTTCAGCTACATACCTGGTCCCGTGTCGTGGCGCATCCCGCTGGCTTTGCAATTCATCTTCATCTTCATCCTCTACGCGACTGTCCCCTGGCTTCCAGAGTCTCCCAGGTGGCTAGTGAGCAAAGGCAGATACGAAGAGGCGGAGCTCATCCTTGCCGACATTGAGGGGACAGAGATCGAAGATCCGTTCGTACAGACGGAACTCAACGAAATCAAATATGCTGCAGATTACGAAAAAACACACCAAACGCGCATCAGAGATCTATTGAGAGGCAAGGCTGGTGCTGAAGGCGGAGTGAGTATTTGAGCAAAACTTCACTTTCTTCCACTCCATACCCACATTGATACTGACAACATTTTTCTTAGACACACGCTCTTCGACGAATATTCCTCGGCATGGGATCACAAGCAATGCAGCAGTTGGCCGGTATAAACGTGACTAGCTACTATTTACCGACGGTGTTGATCGTCAGTGTGGGTTTCTCGAATAAAATGGCCCGTTTGCTTGCAGCATGTAATTCGGTGTCCTACTTGCTCTTCTCCCTAATCGGCATCCCGAACGTGGAACGCTGGGTAAGTCAGATCCCGTTCCGATATCGGTTCAGACCGGGGAACTAACCTGGCATTTCCAAGGGACGCCGCAAGATGATGATGTATGCAGCCGCTGGCCAATGCTTCTGCTATCTCATGATCACGATTCTGCTACGCCTCAACGAACTGGACTCTTACCAACATAAAGCAGAGGTCGCGTCTGCCAGTGTCGCCTTCTTCTTCCTGTACTACGTCTTCTTTGGTATCGGCTTCCAAGGTGTTCCCTGGCTCTACCCGGCGGAGATCAACTCCCTCGCGATGCGGCAGAAAGGTACGGCACTAGGTACTGCCACGAACTGGATCTTCAATTTGTAAGTGCTCTCTCTCTCTCTCATTCTGGGATTGCTCCAATCCCAAGATCACCGCATGACGACCCCAAAGAACCTGACCACTAACCCTCGCAACGCAGCATGGTCGTCGAAATCACGCAAATCGGCATCCAAAACCTGCAATGGAAGTTCTACATCATCTGGACCATCACCAACTTCAGCTTCGTCCCCATCGTCTACTTCTTGTATCCCGAGACCGCCGGCCGCACCCTCGAGGATGTCGATACGTACTTCCGCAACAACCACAACATCCTCGTGCACCGCGACCCCGTCGCCACGAGCTCCAAGCGGCCGGAGATCTACATCCATCGCGAAAATGATGAGGTGCGCCGACGCAGCAGTGTCACGCCGCACGCGGAGTCGCTGGCGGGTCGGCATCGCCGGTTCAGTGCGGTGGAGGGGAGTGTGGTGCAGGGCGAGATGGAGCGGGAGACGAGAGAAAAGGGGCAAGGGGATGGGTTTGTGGAAAAAGTTTGAGCAGATCTGGGAGTCGAGGGACAGAGTGCGAGGATCTTATCGTACTCATGTAATGCATCAATAAGCGTTCACTGCATTAAGAGGCGAGGCGAAGTAGAGAAGGTATGAAAGCCCTATCCATGGATAGAGATCTATACTGTAATCTATCTCTATAGAAACCACATACACCCTCGAAATCCTCGTGAGAAAACGTAAGTCATAGCAAGCCAGCAGGCAATGGAAGACCATGCCGACGCAGCACAGCTTTGAGCGCTAAAGTCTCTCCCTTGAGGCGGACAACCTCGCTCTCCAGAGCAGCAACACGCGAGCTGTTCCCTACGCAGTCGAAGCAAGACATTTTTGGGCTGCGAATGAGGCCGATCACGGGATCATTTGCATCATCATCAACGGCACCGACATTACGGGTCCTGCTAGCCTTCGCACGGGTCCAGGGGCTCTTTACAGAGACCATGTTAGGGTGTATCTCATGCAACCCTTTCCGTACGCGAAGGCCTTGATGCAGTGGTATTCGGCGTGGCGTATGCTTCCCAGCTGTAGACAGGGAGGATGTTCGAGGGAACAGATCGCTGATGTCCTTCGAGGATGGTGATAGGCCGTGCGTAGCCGAGAAATGTGTGCGAGCGGTTAGCATGTCTTCTTCAGTCGATATTCCCATCTGCGAATGATCAGGCTGTGAATAGACGGATGAGGGTGGCGGCGAGGGGTTCTTGCTCCGACTCAGACATCGCACAGAGCTGTCTTCGACCCCAAGGGCCTGGTTTCGTCGTCGTGGACGCGCGTGTGATTGTTGGCTTGCTGTTTCGTCGGCAGAAGTGAGCCAGATATCGGCACTGCCATCGATATCGCCTTGCGGAGGTTTCGGAGATGGTTTGGATTTCTCCTCTTCATCGTCGTCCTCTAGTTCATCCGAGGATTGATCTTGGTTCGAGTCTGTGACCCAAGCAGCTTCCCTTTGCAGAACGTTGCCTGGATCCCACATCTTTTGATGTGCTGGCGAGGACAGTCGATGTTTTGATATGTACCGATTCCGTTTGGCTACATGGCTTGATTTGTGGTCTTGACGTATTTCTGGAATGGTAACCTTAGGGGCGAACGGCCCCAAGACACTACCGGTGTTCTGCTTCGAACTTAATTTGCGAATATCCGCTAGAATTCTGGCGTTGTCATTGGGCTGGCTGGCTGTGTCATGTTGGCGAATGCGGCCACTACCCGGTACGGACTTGCGTGACTTTCGACGATTTCTTGAGAACGGCGACACATCTGTGCTAGAACTTTTCAGGGCCGTTAGTTGGGCATGAGCTTGAGTGACTTTCGTGACATCAGGGTCAGTGTCTACGATCCCAATCGGCTCTAATACAGCAAGAGCACTCTGCTTTGTGCCGAGCGGTTTGGCGGGGCTCGAAGAAGGCTCCTCGTTTTTGGTGAACGTAAGACTGGATATACGAGGCCTCGTTCGTGGCGGGTTGCTGACTTGTATTTTCGCTGCCTCTGGTCCCGCGGACGTGGTAGCCTTGATAGGGGAGAACAAGTCTACAAACGCGTTTGATGGAACTCCAGGTCGAGTAGCTACAGCATTGCTGTGCGGAGTGTGTCTGACACTACCCTCTTCTACTTCGTCGGGATGAATCGTGAAATTCCGTTGTAGTAGAGGATGGCTGCTAGACACCTCGTTCACGGGTTTCAGCAATCCTGGCGGTAGACCTAGGTGGTGATTTGCACTCCCGCCTTGAACACTCTGTGCGATTCGTTCTCCAGCCTGCACATGTGCATTTTTATGCTTCTCGACTTCAGGGCCCACGATTCGTCGTCTGGTCGATCCACATTTGGACACACCGTCCGGCTCGAGTTTCTGTATCGGCTGAGGCGAGTTTCCTTTAACCCATGCCACCGAAATGACCTTTTGCGCATCTTGGTTTACGGTCTTCTGCGCCAATAGTAGCCCAACTGAGTCATATATATGAACCTTACCGTCTGATCTCCCGACAGCAATGATGTTGTTAATGCTTGAGGGTAAGGTTCTAGCCACGTCTTTGATTCCAGTGGCCTTGGGAAGTGGACGTGCTGACCTCGCCAGAGGTGGCGTAACGGATAGTACGGATACTGACGTTACTGGAGCCTTGACATGCCACGTTCGAAGCACAATCCCTCCTTCGGCAAAGTCGACTAGTCTGCATCGCCCATCACTGCCCGCGCAAATGACCCTAGTCTTATGACCAGGCAAGAATGCTGCAGCAGTGATTGAAGACGCTTTGGTGCCGATACTATCCCTGGTCACAATCTTCGTCGTCGTGCGGTGGACATGATCGATGTGTGCTATCTCTCCATCGTAGCCTTGGTATTGGTCGGCAGAGGTCACCTGCTGTAGAGCACTGTTCAAGATTCTGGTAGCATCGTATGCAGCTAATGTACCATCTCGGAATGCCAAAAGAAAAATGCCGGCCCTCTCTGGATGGAAAGAAGCCACTACAACGGGAGCATCAGATGCTCGAGGCTGGATCATGATCGACTTTTTATCCTGAGAGAGAGACTGGAGGCACAGAGTTGGAGGGTCGTCGGACGCGGTTAGTATCAGTTGACCAGTGGGCGATAATGCCAATGTAATAGGAGTTGTTGCATGATTGCGTAACGGGGTCTTCATCCGTAATTCCTCCATGGAATATTGCTGCAGTTCACAAGTAGAGGTGGTTGAAAGGAATAAGGTCTTCGCGTCAGGTGCATACTCGAGAAGTCGGACGTCGTCTTCATCAGCATACAGTCCCCAGCTGTTCTCGCGACCTCTCCTGGTGTCATGTAACACGACGATACGCTGATCCGCCACAGCGAGCATATTGGAGCCATCTTGAGCTTCGCGAGCAGCAGCAATGCTACTCTTGCTGCTCTTGAAGATCTTGTGTAGTCCTGCCTGATCCCATGCGAGTATGCAGCTTGGGGTTGTGACAAGCAGATGATGGTCGGTTGGGAAGTCAAAAGACGCCGCCGACCGCGATGATAGTACGGGCACTTGTTTCGCAGCTATTCGCTGAGAGTGTGGCATATTTTGCCATTCATCGAGATGTTCGCTGGTGTGGTCATTGAGAGGTCGTGGATATCAGTAAACAGACTTCCCAAAGAGGAAGCTTGTGCCGAATACATGTCCTGAATACGCTACATATCGAACAACATAAGAGTTCTTCAGCATTGATAGGACCATCGGCTCACTAGTTCTCTTGAAGATAGACTTGCTACGCCTTCAATCAAGTTAGTAGATGCACGGCAGGTCAATTCCAAGAAGCAGGGCGGGATTCCTGTCCGAATCGGGGCAATTGGCGGGCAAGTGGGGGAGAGGGACGGAGCTCGAGGGCAAAACCACCATCCACAGCTGGCTACGACAACCTTCTCTTACCACTCCTGGCTTCTCTTGCAGCACAATCCTAGACTGGGCGCATACTACGTATCATCGCCTACCGCTACATGGAGCAGTACGACTACGATCACTAATACGGTAGGTTGAACCCTTCCACTGGTCTCCTCCTCGTCCTCCTCATGTTTCGCTCCACCCTCTCTTTCTTCTCTCCTCTTGCTTCTACTACCACCGCCACTTTCTTGCGCCAATCTACACCTGCTCTCACCACAATCCGAAGAATGTCGTCCCTCAGCGTCGAGCTCACAGCGCCCAATGGCAAGAAATACACACAACCCACTGGTCTGTTCATCAACAATGAATGGGTCGCAGGGAGTAAAGGGGAGAAGATTACCAGTATCAACCCTACAGACGAAACTGAGATTGTCTCTGTACATGCTGCAGAAGTAGAGGATGTCGACAAAGCAGTGGCTGCTGCCCGCGCAGCGTTCAAAGGCCCGTGGAGAGACATGGCGAGCACGGAACGAGGTGATCGGCTATATAAGCTGAGCGCATTGGTAGAGGCAAACAAAGAGGTACTTGCGACCATCGAGACGTGGGACAACGGCAAGCCGTACTCTGTCGCTTTGAGCGAAGATCTGGCTGAGGTCTCGGGCTGCTTGAAGTATTACGCCGGATACGCAGACAAGATTCACGGGCAGGTCATCGACACAACTGCAGCCAAGCTGGCATATACGATTCGAGAGCCCATTGGTGTGTGCGGTCAGATCATTCCTTGGAACTACCCGCTAGCAATGGCAGCTTGGAAACTCGGTCCCGCGCTTGCAGCTGGTAACACTGTGGTCATCAAAGCTGCTGAGCAGACGCCATTGTCTATTCTGGTATTTGGCAATCTGATCAAGGAAGCTGGCTTCCCACCAGGTGTGGTCAACATCCTGAACGGCCACGGTCGGATTGCTGGTGCAGCCATCGCTCAACATCCGGGCATCGACAAGATTGCGTTCACAGGTTCTACCGCGACAGGTCGTGAGATTATGAAACAGGCCGCAGTGAACCTCAAGAATATCACACTCGAAACCGGCGGCAAATCGCCTCTCCTTGTGTTTGACGATGCAGACCTCGACCAAGCCGTGAAATGGTCCCATCTCGGCATCATGTCGAACATGGGCCAGATCTGCACCGCCACATCCCGTATCCTCGTCCAAGAAGGCATCTACGACCAATTCATTGAAGCCTTCAAGAAACAAGTGACGTCGACCTCGAAGATCGGTGATCCGTTCTCCGATGAAACCTTCCAAGGCCCGCAAGTGACCAAAGCACAATACGAGCGCGTTCTGTCCTACATCGAGACCGGCAAGAGCGAAGGCGCCACCCTCGCGCTCGGCGGCGAGGCCTACAAGAACGTCGGGGCCGGCAAAGGCTTCTTCGTGTCGCCGACCGTGTTCACCAACGTCAACAGCTCGATGCGCGTCTTCCGCGAGGAGGTCTTCGGTCCCTTTGTCGTTATTGTGAGCTTCAAGACGGAGGAGGAAGCCGTCGAGAAAGCCAACGACACGACTTACGGGCTGGGATCCGCCGTCTTCACCAAGGACATCGTCAAGGCGCATCGGATCGCGCGCAACATCGAGGCGGGCATGGTGTGGATCAACTCCAGCCAGGACTCGGACTTCCGGATTCCCTTTGGCGGCGTCAAGCAGAGCGGAATCGGGCGCGAGCTCGGCGAAGCTGGTCTTGATGCATACACGAATAAGAAGGCCGTGCATGTGAACCTAGGCACTTGGCTATAGAGAGTCCAATGTGTGGTAAATCTAAGATATATAGTCGATGATGATCTAGCGTCTTCTGATGTGTATGATTTGCGTTTTCTACCCTTCGTCTGTCCTACAATCCAACTACCAGACCACCTTCGCCCAACTACAATTTCGCTTCCCTCGGCTCGCTCTCCACATCTCGAAACCGCCGGAACCACATCACGCTCTCAGGATTACTGATCGTCGCGCTCGGCACCACGTCCTTGCCGCTAATGACCTTCTTGACCGGCGTCTCGACCTTCTTCCCATTGATCGTGACGGGGATCTCAGGCACCTGCAGCACGAACCGCGGCACATGGCGCGCGCTCAGCCCGTCGCGCACCGCCTGCTTGACCGTTGCCCGCAGCGCTGGGGTCAGCGTGTGCGGGGCGGTCATGACGAGGAACAGGAACACCTGCTCGTCGGCGTCGTGCGGCCGTCGGCGTCCGACGCACAGCGAGTTGCTGATGTAGCGGTTCAGCGGCGCGGCTTCCACGATGGCGTAGATCTCGCCGGAGCCGAAGCGGATGCCGGACGGGTCTGGAGTGGAATGTGTCAGTCTTAAAGGGGAATGTCGTTGCGGCAGATGTTGTGAGGGAGCTGGGGAAAGGGGAAAGGGGAGGTGCTTACTCAGGACCCCGTCACTCCGGCCACTCATTATATATCCGCCTGTACGTGGATTACGCGCCAGCCAGTCATGCTGTGCCCAGACGTCGATGTGCGTGAAACGCGAGAAGTAGCTGTCGCGGTAGATGTGGCCGCCGTCGTCGCCCCAGAAGAAACACGGCATGGAGGGGAAGGGCCGGCGCAGGATCATCTCCCCTGCTTCGCTGGTGCCCATGATGCTTTTGCCGGAGTCGGGGTCGACGATGTCGACATCCATGCCTAGCGCGAAGACCTGCATTTCGCCGGCTCGGACGGGGCTGCAGGGGTCGCCGGCGATCAAAGAGGTGGCGGTGTCAGTTCCGCCGGCGGTGTTGCAGAGATGTGCTGAGGGTGGAAAGGAGGAGTAGAACCATCGATACTGGTCAGGAGAAAGGGTCGCGCCGGTCGTGTAAACTAGTCTGATCGATGAGAGGTCGAAGGAGGTCTTCGGCACGATCTTGGCCATCTCGAGCTCGAGTAGGTAGCGCGGTGAAGTGCCGAAGTAGGTGGCCTTGAAGTGAGCCGCCATGTTGAGAAGATGTCTGACGTTGGGATACATGGGAGAGCCGTTGTAGAGGATGGTTTTGGCACCGCACGCGAAATAGCCGCACATGATGTAGAACTAGGTAGATCATGCTTAGTATACGTCAATGAGGAGATGGTGACATGTGAGAACTTACGACCACCCAGGACGTGCTGCTGTATTGCAGGATGACATCTTGCGGTGTGGTGGAGTTGTGAATAGCACTGATCTTCTTCAACTGCAAAATGATGCCATGTCGATGGACGATACATTTCGGTGCCCCCGTTGTTCCGGAGGAGTAGCAGATCATCAGCGGATCATTGAACGATACTTTGGCGAACTCCAACTCATCCTCCAGATCTGCCCTTTGCAAAAATGCATCGATCGTCTTGTAAGATTTCTGCTCCGACGCAATCGGCACCACATACACCTGCAGCTGCTTGTCCAGCCGCTCCACAATTCTGTTCAGCTTCTCCTCCGTCGACACAGTCTTGCCCTTATAGACCGTATCGCTGTCCACAAACAAGATCTTCGGCGTAACCTGCTCCAGCCGGGACACACACCCTTCCAGTCCGAGTTCTGGACTGACACAAGTGAAGATCGCCCCGATGGTCGCGCTTGCGTGGAACAGCACCATGGCCCAGATCGACGTCGCCACCAGTGCCGCCACGCGATCACCTTTCTGGATCCCCGAACGTCGCAACGCAGACGCCGTCAGCCGCACCTTTTCGCGGAATTGATGCCAGGTCAACTCCTCCCCTTCATGTAGCTCCATGCCTTCTCTCAAGCCCACGAGAGCAATCGCGCTAGAACCGGGATTGGCGAACATAGCGTTTTCCGCGTAATTCATATTCAACCCCTCGAAGAACCGCGGGTTCGCAGAGATTGGCACCGTATCATCGTAAGCTCTCGTGACGCTCCTTGGTAGGGGCGGTCGTAAGTCCAGGTAGCTATAGAGGTCCATCCAGAAATTCTGCGGATCCTGACAGCTCCATTGGTGAAGATCCGTGGTGTTTCTGAGTTTCGTGCCAAAGCGAGAGTTGACATGCTGACGATACTTGTCCATCGGCGTCCGGCCGGCCAGGGGAGGAGTCCATAGTTCTTCTGGGATTATCTGGTCGGTCATTGTTCGAATCACCGTTGACGCATGAGGTACGATGAATATCTGGTGTCTATCAATCCGTACAGAAAGACCGCAGTCAACGACCGCAAGAAAAGAGAATGATATGTAAGTAGAAATGATACTCACGGTCAATCTATCTCACTGAACGTAAGAATACGTTGGAAAGACATGCCCGGACTCGTACCACTTTAGCGTTGATCGAACATATATGTACCTCGGATTGCGAACATGTCGTTGCACACACGATGTGATTTTCCGCATTCAGCGCCGGATTAATTTCCCTCGGATATTCTTGCTTGGAAGACAACGACGAACTTCTACTATCTGATCACTCGACACAGACATCACTCCAATTATGAGGCTTCGCTAGGGACATTCTATGCGGCAGCTTCAAAAACAAATCGTTTTAACTAGATGGAGGACGAGCAATGACTTTTATTGGCAATTCCAGGCATCAGTAGCCTGGCATTAATTGATCGCCGCATCAAGACGTCATGCGACTATTGACCACTTCGAAGCACCGCCATCGTGGCATCGACGCCTACTGCTCGACAAACTGGTGGAAGAAATCCACATAGTCGAAGAGACTCCTCTTGTAGCTCCGGGTAAACTTCCCGTCGGTGCGATTGACGAGCTGCAAGCCATACTGCTGCTGATAACTCGTGAACTCGTCATTATCCAACACACTCCAAGCGAGCGCCCCGATGACGTTCACGCCGTCCTCGTAGATGGCCTTGAGCGCCTCGCGGAGGAACTCTTGGTAGTAAAGGGTACGCTCCAAGTCGTACCGCTGTGCGACGGGAGTTTTGGCGAACTCCATGAAGGGGTTGAACCCGAACTCGGAGATCAGGATGCCTTTGGGTTGTAGGGTATTCCAGATGTACCCAAGGTGCTGGCGCACGTATTGTGGCGCGATGTAGGCGTAAGCGTAGCTGGCTTGCCCGTTCAGCCAGCCGTCTTGCTGGACATTGGTTTCCACCACGCAGCTTGGCCACAGGGAATTTGTGGGATCGGCAGCGCACGCATCAATACCTCCCGGAGGCGAAGTCGCGAAGCCAGCGGTGTATGGGTCAACGGAGAAGAAATCTGCAGTGCCGTTGATAAACGCCAGCTCTGTGTCGGTCAAGGCGGTAAGATTGAGGAGTGTAGTGTTCAGGACCTCGGCAGGGTAATTTTCGCCCAAAAAGATAGGTCTTCCTAGAATCCCAATGAAGAAATCCTGCCCCCGAAGAGCAGCCACTGTGTCCTCGGGATTGGTGCTATTCAGCGGTACTGCCAGATTGTTCGCAAACTTGACTGTGATTTGTCCGGTACCTTTGAGTTCTTCTTTATACCAATGATACACATTTGCATGGCCCATGAGAATGTGCGGGATCGCAATGTAGTCGGAACCGAAGTTGATGTTGGGCTCGTTCAGCGTGACCCAGTAAGGGATGCGATCAGCGTAGCGAGACATGACTTGCTTGGCATAGTACAGGAAAGCGTCCGGGAAGCGCGGATCAGCGTAGGTCAGGTTGAGTGGCTGGTCGAAATGGCTTAGTGTAGCTATTGGCATCACACCATATTCGAGACAAGTATTGATCAGGTCATCGTAATGGTCGAGCGCGGCGGTGTTGATCGGGCTCCCCACCTCTCCAAAAGGCACGACTCGTGTCCAGGAGATGGAGAAGCTGTAATATGGTATACCCACTGCAGCAAGGCGAGCTATGTCTTGCTTGTACAAGTAGTAGTTCATGTCCGTGACTTCCGCATTGGCGTAATCTTCGGTGTTTGGCAATGATCCAAGCGTGTCAAGAACGCTTGGTCCACGGCCATCACCAGTGAGACCTCCTTCGATCTGGAATGCACTACCAGCAACACCCCAGATGAAGCCCTGTGGAAGCTTATAACAATCGACACAGGAGTCAGCTGACTCAGGACATGCCGTGTATAGCGGGGGAGGGAAAACCAGCTCGCTGCTCGCCACAGGAGTTGGCGAGACTGTCGTGGTGAACGGCACGGAAGTATTGTAGCTGATGGACGCCCAGAGCCTTGCATAAGCACCCTGACCATACTCACCATCTTGCAAGGTAGTCAGACTGCGATCAAGAGAATACGTTGTGTATGTCAGACTTGTGGGAAGCAGCGTCGATGCCTGAGCAAATGGTGTGGCATAAGTTGTCGTTTGTGTCAACGGTGAAGGCAATGGGGTTGCATATCGTGTTGATGTAAGTGCTGTGTAGGAGAAGCTGCTATATGTGGTGGTCCGAATAGCGGAGCATGTTGCAAAAGACTGTTTGATCTCTTGTTCAGCTCGTATCATCCATCGCTGACCCGCGCACGCTCACTCACCGTCATGCTTGGAGCCTCAGCCGTTGAAACCATACAGGTTTCAGCTGAGGGATTGCCATCCCAAGATCGACTACCGCCAGCTGGTCCATGATTCTGCCATGCCGGACTCCACGCCGACGCTGTCGAGAGGAAGAGTGTCGACTGGAACAAGATCAACAAAAACATCGTGATATCTGCATGCAGTGGTGAACGGAATCTGCTACACCACTGCCGCCATACATGATGGACCAGGCCATTTATACCCTGCTCTGGATATTTACGTTCGAGCTTCCCCTCATCGCATCATGCACATGGGCGGGTTGAGGGGCCAAGTCCATAATGTTATACGATCAGAACTGCCGTTGCGGAGATCTGCCAATAAGGCCGCCATTGATGCCCTTCCTGATGACCTAAATGCAGCTACATAGGCATACATGTAGGCTGTTGGCAATGATCTACCTTCTAACAAGTGCCGAGTCTGGGTTGGGGCTTGTCATCAAGCGGAGAAGGGTCGGTGCCTCCTTACACGGGACCGAGCATCGCATTGTCCGAGTCATCAGGCGGGGCTTCATGTATCTCTGCCGGTATATAGGTCTGAGGCATGAGTGCTATACCAAGTCGTGCTTCCCATTGTCAAGTACATGTCCTCGATGGTCATGTTCCAGGGTGCAAGAATCGAATCAACCTGCAGGTGAGGTGCAGGGGTAGAGGTCGCGGACGGGATCTTGAGTGAGTTGAGGGGTCGAACTAAATGGACGAAAGAAATGAACGTTACAGTGCACCGTAGAATTGGAGGGCTGGACACCCCACTATTATTGTTTGCTGCTTGGACGTACGACGTTACAGCGTGTAAATAGTGTGTTCCTTCGAGCTGGAAGCGTGCGTGAGAAGTAGATTTCCTCAATTTCCAATCACAACTACCAGTCACTCATGTACCAATTATGCCGGACGACAAGACCTCGTCAGACGTAAAATTGGCTAGCGATGTCGCGGACAAGTCATTAGAAAGTGCTACAGCAACGTCGAAAATGGCGGATGAAGCTGTCAGTGGAGCAGCACACGAAGAAGAGGAGGAGGACGATGCGGACGAAGACATAGAGGAAGTCGGCGAGAACGGTACTGCAGGGTCATCGACAGCTACCAAAAAGAAGAAGAAGAAGCCTAAGAAGAAAAAGAAGGCGGCCGGCACACAAGAAGACTCCCCAGAGCAAGACATCGCAGGCACCTCAGCTCAGAACCCGGTCTCGGTCACAGATGTGGAATCGCTGCTGAAGCAACTCAACCTAGCCCAACCATCGAAGAAGGAAGGAAAGGCACCCGAAGACTACAAGTTCTGGAATACACAGCCCGTACCCAAGTTCAAGGAACCCAATCTTCTACAAACCACCAGCGGATCAAAATTACCCGAAGGCTCCATTCTACCTGACGAAGTGTGCAAGGCCAGCGCTAAAGATGTTCCCGAGAACTTGGTGGACGGGTTTGAGTGGTGTCTGGTCGATCTGGATGAGAAAGCCGAGCTACAAGAGCTATATGATCTTCTCTACAACCACTACGTCGAAGACCACGATGGCTCATTTCGCTTCAACTACAGCCCGGCATTTCTGACCTGGGCGTTGAAGGTCCCTGGTTGGAAAGCCGAATGGCATATCGGTGTTCGCACCAGATCAACTCAGGAGGGCAAGAAAGGCAAGCTGGTAGCATTCATCGCGGGCGTGCCTGTCAAGCTCAAGGTCCGACGGAACGTTATCAACGCGGTCGAGATCAACTTCCTCACCATTCACCGGAAGTTACGTAGCAAACGACTTGCTCCGGTACTGATCAAGGAGGTCACTCGGCGATGCTACCGTAACGGAATCTACCAGGCCCTCTACACCGCGGGAACCCTGCTCCCCACCCCGGTCAGCACGTGTCGGTACTTCCACCGCTCGCTCGACTGGGAACACCTCTTCAAGACCGGTTTCAGCCATATACCCCATGGCTCGACCGAGCTCCGACAAAAGTACAAATACCGACTGGACTCGCAGACCGCGACTAAGGGTCTCCGTCCGATGAAGCCAGCGGATGTGCCAGCCGTGGCGAAACTCCTCGCGAAATACAACGAGCGCTATGATCTCCGCCAGGACTTCAGCGAAGAGGATATCGAACACCTCCTCTGCTCTCCAGCATCCAAGGACGTAGTGTGGACCAATGTGGTTGAGCAAGACGGCAAGATCACCGACATGATCTCCTACTATCTGCTTGAAGTAAGCCAAAACCTGAATTCCCTGTAAATTGACCTCCTCTCAAACCCCTTACTAACGTAACCCTTCAGTCCACCGTCCTCAAATCCGGCCGCAACGAGACCATCCGCGCCGCCTACCTCTTCTACTACGCCACGGAATCCGCCTTCCACAACCCGCCCCTCAAGCCCGTCATGCAGAACGCGCTCCTCCAACCGCGCCTCCAGCAGCTCGTCCACGACGCCCTGATCCTCGCCAAAAAGGACGACTTTCACGTCTTCAACGCCCTCACCCTCATGGACAACCCGCTGTTCCTCAAGGAGCAGAAGTTCGAGCCGGGTGATGGCAAGTTGTACTATTATCTGTTCAACTGGCGCACGGCGCTGTTGCCCGGTGGGATTGATGAGGGGCTCGCGATTGATGATACGAAGATGGGTGGGGTGGGAGTCGTGATGCTGTGAGCGCGGCAGAGACTGGAGCGACGCATGGCGGAAGACTTGGGTGGGCGGGCTTTTCACGAGAGTATAGGTGTTGCAAAGATCTAGCAGCTTCATACGATAGGGGGCCATGTGTATCACGTCATGAAGACGACCGAAAATAGACAGACACAAAATGGACATGAAAAATGCTCATGTTTCCAGATATCTCATCTATGAGTATCTCTTGTTTCTATAGATTCATAAAATCGTGAGCAAGCATGTTTAATACCTGCCGTTTTGCACTCGAGATGTCATGTAGTCGCATGAGTCCCGCACGTGTACCATTTATGTACTTGCATAGATTGGTGTGCTTACACCGACTTGGCAAAGCTCACCGTCGGCCCATCGTAGCTGAAGATGGAATACCAGTTCTTGATGAAGACGTCACCCTGTAATTATCAACGTCAGCACCCGTTTCATCACAGCATTCACGGGGATCAATGTCGGAAGATTACTCACCACCACATACAAGTTCTCACTGGGGTCGATGTCGAACGCCGCAATACCGGCCAGACAGTACTCGGCCTCATCCAGGATGGAAGCGAGGGTGTTGTTGCCGACAATGTCCGCGAAGTCACCGGTCAGTGAGCCGAAGTTGAGATCCTCGGAGTTGATGGCAAAGGGGGTGTCGGCGAACTGGAGCTCGACTTCTGCGGTGGAGGCGCAGGGGTAGAGGTAGAGGATCGGCTCGACCTCGCCGTTGATGAGTTCGAGGGGCAGTGGGATGGAGCCGGGGATGCGCGCGAAGATGGAGGTGGCGGCGACGAGGGGCGCGAGGATCAGCGTGGTGCCGGTGTCGATGGCGGCCTGACCTGCGGTGGCGAGCGTGTCGACTGCCGTTGCGGCCCCGTTGACGAGGACTTGGTCGAGGGCCACCTGCCAGTAGGTCGCAGAGGAGACCGGGACATCAGTCACGGCGCCGGTGTACTTGCTCGTGTCGCGGCCACCAAGCGTCATCTCGCTGTTGGCGCCCGTGTTGTCGGCGGCGCGACCGAGATAGAAACTGAATTCCGGAGTGCTGACTTGGCCCTGGTCGATGAGGGTCTTGAAGTAAGGGGGTTGTCCGCTGTTGGCGATGCTCTGGAAAGCCATGCCCATCAGGGAGTTGGAGTCGGAGTTGGAGAAACCCGCAGCTTGGGTAAGAGAGATGACATTTTGACCGGTGGCTTTCTTTCCTGCGACGGTCACATCGTCGAAGTAGTTCTCGCCCTCCACTTGGCCAGAGCCATAGGTGATCGACGTGGTGTTCCCCTCGTCTTTGCCTCCCTGGTCGTAGTGCGTGTCACCGACGCAACCCTGAGTAGTGTCACACGACGGACCGGGGACAAATGTATCGGAAGATCCAGTGTCGAAGTCGAACGTAAAAGTCTGTGGGTTACCGTCACCGGCACCTACGATGCCTGGGCCATAGTAGAGCTCATCCTCGCCATCTTCACTTTGGTCGACAAGATCGACACTGCTAGCACTATTGAACCTCTTGTTAGTACAGTCCAGGTCATGGTTCGGTCAGTGTGGATGCTTACGTCTGCCTCTTTGAGGGCTGGTTGAGTGCCGCATATGACTTTATCGACTTGCTAGAGTACTTCTGGACGGTGTGATTAAGCTGGCTGAAGAATAGCGATGCATCCAGACTACCATCAGATCTAGTGACGGCATGTCTTCGTGGGAGTGGGACTTTGATAGAGTCATCGCTAGCCAAAGGCGCTCCCCATGCCAAGGTAGACAGGGCTACAAGAGCTGCGAAGGTCTGCTGCATGTTGACTGAAAGGTAACTGCAATAGTATGAGATGAGAGAGAGTAGGTCGCAACATCTCTGCAGCGGGCATGCTTTTACATTTATGTATCCTCATCACCGCTCTAAACTGCAGTTGATCGACCACACCAGCAGAAACCCCAAGCCGCCAGAGAACAATGTCTCCGACAACAGGATGACCGAAAGGGAGTGACAGAATGCAGATCGCAGACGGGTCGAGTGCACTCGCGCTCGATAGTCTGAGTGGACAGTAGCGATACCATGCGAGGCGACGGTGAGATCCCCGGGAATGAATGGACTGGTCGTATCTGATCTACATTGTGCATCTCAGTGGCTGACGCAGGTTATCGTTCATTGGCCATATCCGCCTTCTCCGCATATTCTACGTTCCTTGTCGAGTGGCCAAGGGTCTGATAGGTACAATGGCTTCATAATACACATTGCCGAGAACCGAGCGCCTGGTCTTTGGGAGCGAAGCAGAGACTGGCAGGATCATCGAATTTGCTCTTTCGAACATGGTCGACAGGAGTTTATGGTTGAGCAATGAGTTGTGGTCACACCACAGCCGTGTATGCCGTAATCGCAACGACGTCAAATTGTGCTTGGTCCTGAACTTTGCTTGGATGTAGATCGTCTGGTGTTTCTCCGGGGCCTTCGCGCTTGCATCATGTGGCTTGATCCTCCAAAGGCCATATCGCGTGCTCTCCAATGGTATTTGGTGTGTGTGAGACATTGCGCTGTATATCAGTAGTACAGGTCCACCAGTGCATCAATCAACCACTGTAGAAGACAACCTCGGCAAAAAGCTCGAGGAGTAGATACGTCAGATCATGTATCGCGCCAGTGGAGTTGTATGGTGGCGACTGAGGCGGGTAGTATCATTGTCGCCAAGCAGCAGACGATGTTACCTAAATCTAGGTAATAAAATGGGAGCCACGCGCGGCACAATGCCCCTTCTAGGAGGTCGCATAACGTAAATATCCATCTCAATCAAATGCTGTTAGAGCGACGCATGGGCAGCATTTTCAAAAGGAAGAGGCTACTTACAATGAGTAGAATAGCTCTACAGCGGTAACTTTCCGCGCGGTGACAGCTGGACTACATGTAGAATATTCGATTGGCGCAATAGACCATGTGTCGTGCACGTATGGGTGACGAAAGATCGTTCTATATTGCTTTGTCTTCTATACTGGAGGCTACTATCTGCTGGGAACATGAGAGAGGGGAGCTAAAGTGACCATACTGCACTGGAATTTATGTACTGGCTCTCTCATACCTACTCAATGTCAACTATCAACGTCTGGACCATCCCTCATGCCATCGCTAAGCACCATCGAAGGTCAGAAGACTCTGGATTCTGACCCCTTCATGGCCTGCTTCACGGATGACCTGGCGCCCACGATGGACCGGGAACTCGGCCACAACCATGACATTCACGTCCTTGGCTTGGATTCCTGCTTGTTGCAGGAGGTCCAGCATCGCACACAGCGTCTGTCCAGTCGCAAGCACGTCGTCCACAACCATGACCGATGACCCCTGACGGACTGCACCCTGGCACATCTCAATACTCTGGACATCTGGATTGTTCCCAGTTCCAGATGAAATGTGCGATGAGGTCTTGTCCACGAAATATGTTGGTGGAGGAAGCTTGCCCGCTTTGCGCATCAGCGCCAACGGTACTCCTACCCGCGTGGACAGGGGTGCCGCAAAGAGGTAGCCACCCGTCTCACAGCAAACGATCTTGTCAATCTTGGCCCAATTTGCGACAGAATGAGACTGTAGCAGTGAGGCGCACAGTTCAAGACCTCCGTCTTGTTCTGCGATATTGAGCACATGGCGGAACAATATGCTTGGACGTGGAAAATCGAGCACTGTGGTGACCATTCCGCTTAGCTTCTGCAGGCCTTCACCAAGATACTTGATCAGATGCTGTTCAGCAAACTTGAGAACCGCTTCGTCTCCAAACGCGTCGTTGGAGAAGACATGAGTAGATCGAATCATGCTGGCTTCGGTTTCGTGGACCCTCTTGGTACCTTTGCTGTTGTGATCATGAGTCGGGGATCTATCGAGACGGGAACCTCGTAAAGTTTCGCTGGCTTCGATGTTGATCTGGACAAGTTTGACATCAGGAGAAAGATGCGAGAACAACGCAACGGGGTCAGCGTCTCGCATACCAGTGATAAAGAGAGCATCCACTTGATCTCCACTGCACACTGCATCCAGGAAGTGCTCTTGTGGTAGGCTAGGCCTTTGCCGTACCTGGTCCCGGAAGAAAGATGTGAGTGTCGGGCGGTGTTTCTCTTTGTAGGCGCGATCCTTGAGCAGTCGCCCAAGATCGGCACCGGTTGTCGCAGCATATTCCCGCTTCGTTGCTTCACTGATGCTCACAGCACGAGCGGTGATGGGCTTGGGACGCCGGGAGTTGAACATGTGAGCCCAGACAGCCGCGCAGTAGTCCTTACCTGCAGCTTTTTGACCTGTCACAAGAAACACGACTTTTGGTCGGGTGGCCAGTCTCGGTAAAGGACAAGCATATGCTAGGACACGACGATATGGTTGTCGTAAAGAATATCGACATTCATAGTCTGTGCGAGCATCATATGCTCCCTTTCACTGGCAAGGTACGTCGTATCACCAAACGCATCCAACCTCGGGACGAAATGCTTACATGTCCTCTTAGATTCACACTGGGTACATCCCCAACAAGAGAGTCATTGGACTCTCGAAGCTCGCACGCATTGCCCAGGCACATGCTCAACGCCTTCAAGTCCAGGAACGCTTGACCAAGGACGTCGCCCGAACTGTCGCGGATATACTCAAGCCTGTCGGCGTCATGGTCCTCATGGAGGCTTCCCACATGTGCATGATGATGCGGGGCGTCAAGAAGGCCGGCACCACTACCACCACCAGCGCGCTTGGGCTCTTCGAGACGAGTTGTGAGAAGCGTAGCGAATTTTTCACGCTCGTTGGAGCCAAATTGTCCTGATCAGAAGGAGAGGAAGGTCCGGGGCAGATGGAGCAGCGGTGCTGGAGAAGATCAAGGAGTAGTGCAGCGTCAGTTGGCATTGGAGTCAAGCTACGAAAGCGAGATTTTGTGCTTCTACCTGCACAGTGCT
Organism: Microcyclospora pomicola; assembly: GCA_002786065.1. Classification (NCBI taxonomy): domain Eukaryota; kingdom Fungi; phylum Ascomycota; class Dothideomycetes; order Capnodiales; genus Microcyclospora; species Microcyclospora pomicola. The sequence goes on from NHNY01000015.1 coordinate 261,327, forward strand.
CCACAGTTGGTCTTATCTCATGATTCAGCACAGGAAATGACGACGGCGAACAAAGACACAATACTTATACAGGGGTTCGCATAGGACTCCTGAAGACATTCTACCACTGCATAGTACTCTTTCCATTCCGTATCATCAGGTGTCGAAATGTTCGTGTCTAGACTTCAATTCGACCATTGCGCTCGTGAACAGTTATGAGCACATCCTCATAAGGTCGACGGGTAGCTTCACCATGGTAGTCATTATAGATGTGGTCCAGGTTCCACCCTCCGAACAGGAAACATTGTGTTGACATAATGCTGACTCGTGCGGCTATGACCTTTCAACGGACATTAAAACCGAGCTCAGAATGACATAGGCATGATCCCAAAGCGGCGCTCGTAAAACCCATCATTGATTCGTGTGAAGTACTATATAACTAGATCTGTCACCGAGATAGTGGATTCGTGCAGACTGTCATAGGCAGATCCAATATGACAACGCAACAGATAGCGGAGCAGATCAGGGCACAGCAGGCTACAAAAGGGGTGAACTCTGACGTGAAGACGATGGAAATGAATAAGTATGATCGGATGCAGGAGGCAAAGAATTACCTGGCTCCATTCTGATTTCTGATATAAATGTGAGTATGCTGACGCCGGTACACAGAAACCCCAACCCCGTTCAACGCCGGTGCTCAAACGAGAAGAATTGGCATATATCTCATTCCCTAGTCCAGTGCCCAGAAGCGTAGCATCACGTCTCCGGATCCGACGTAGCGCTACTAGCAACTCTGAAGCCATTCAATCCAAGAAATCTGTGCGATAGAACCGTCCCAGTCATTACATTTACCACGCGCCCATCCCATAAAGTCTTCACCCTTCCATCGATGAGTCCACAGGACCGTCCACTCCCACATCGCCACTTCTCACTTTGCCTAGATTCCGCAACAGGAAACCTCGCTTGAAGTACGTGTTCGGGTGCAGGATCGTATCGAGCTCACTGGCTGGCCACAAGCCCTCGTCCTTGACCTTCTTGAGCTCGCTGCTGTGTGCCGACTCAAACACTCGGTTGCAGGCGATGTGATATCGTTGCTTGCCCACATCTTCTCGCACGCCCTTCAACAGTTCGCGATCGCTTACGCCGACTGCTTGTAGAAGCGAGATTAAGTTGTCCGGTGAGTATGTGCGGTATGGACAGCCATGCGATTGACCGGCTGAGGGTAATGCTTCGGTGAGCAATTTCTGACACGAGTAGGGCGTGTAGCCACGTCCGCGCTTATTCGCATCGCCGCCGACATCACCGTACGCGTGGCGGATGTTGTAGAGGTATTCGGATTTGAACTTATCTATGTTCAATGTCAGTAAAGTGGTCATTTAGGAGGGAGAATCAGTATGCTTACCATCTGCGATCAATTTAAAGCTTTTCCGCCAGAACACAATGCACTCTTGTAAGTTGAGGCCTATGCCCTTCATAAACAGGGTATATTGCAACCTGGCAAAGTGCTTGAGATGGCTGTTCTTGCGTAGTTCGCGATGAAGGTTTTGCATGCAAAGCGGAAAGTGTTGCGTCAATCCATCAATGCTTCCGGCCGTGATCTGTGCCATGTCGTTGATGCTCGAGCTCTCCGTGTATTCTGCCTCGGGCGCGACGAAAGACTGAGAGAGATGATGCAAGATCGGCGAGAGGCGATTGTCCTCATCCATGCGCGGCAGGAAACGCGCCGCAAGATCAAGCCCAGATTCCAGACTCCGTGCGAACTCGTTCACCACCATGCTTTGCTGTTCCCGGACGTGCACATATGCTTTTCCTCTTTTCAACAGCGACTGCCTCCGCTCCACCAGCTCCGGCACCTTCTCCCAGTCCACCTTGAACCAGTTCTCCTCCTCGCCAGCCTTGGTGTGTCCAGTAGCAGCGCGTAGATCCGTCAACAGAGCACTCTTCTCATCCTCCTTGACCATTTCCCACGACATCGGCAGACTGTCGATGAACGCTCTCCTCTCCCTCGCATCATCGTGATTCAGACGCAACTTGAACAATTGGCCCTCTAATCTCGCAAATCTTTGTCGCAAATCCGCCGTACTGCTGAAAGCCAGCCGCAGCGTCCAATGACTGTAGTGATCCCGCTTCCTCTCGATCCCCAGCTCACTACTCCGACTCATGTTGCTGCTGAGCGGCAGATGCTTCTGCAGAATCGGGCGCATGTACTCCTCGGTCTCAGCCGGCGTGCGGTTCCGGAAATGACAAGCTTCGAGCTCCGCCAGGACCTTTAGTCGTGCGATGCCCCATTCCTCAAATTGCTCAAGTGAGACGTCGCCGGTGGGGGGGATTGTGTAAAAGTTCATGCGATGAGTGTAGTCGTGCTCGGCCCATTGTGCTGATGCGAATTGTCGCTTGCGTGCGTCGATCACGGCACGCTTTTTGGGGTCAATACGAGGAGCAGCTGAAATTGATTGCATTTTGTCGACCGATGCAAAGCGCAAGAGCTTGTGGGTGCTCAGAGATATGTTTCCGACAATGTAAGTCGTCGTTCAGTAGCCCTGATGTGGTAGACGCGTAAATTGGTGGGAGACGCGTTGTAGTGGCGGGTTAATTCCGCCATGAACGCGCTCCTGTCAATCGACCGCGGCTCATGCAAACATACCTACCTTACCTAAGGTATCATAAAGTACGATCCACACGTTGACACATGAAGACAACCGAATGGCATTTCATTACTGAAAATGGAGATTCTGCTTTTTGAACATTGATATTTTCCCTATAGATATATTCAATCAATTCAGACGGTACCTAATTGCTGCCACGATTCCGCAGCCTTAGACTCCTTCCACTACCAGATCCAGGACCAACGCTAGCGCTCAGTCCAGCAGCCAGAGGTAGATTCTCTCTCCCATCCGCCAATCCTGCGACTGTCATGCGCATGCTACGTTTGGGCGGCATTTTGCTTTCCTTCTCCTGTGATAGAGCGACAGTGGTAGTGGTGTGGCCACGCTTCAGCGTAGGCATTGGCACTTTATCTCCACTCTCGACGAGCTCAAGCTCAGGTGTCGCAGCGGTCAGCTGTCCGGAAAGCGTGCCGATATTAACGTCGAGCTCGCGAAGACCTTGCTGGGAGCCCGATGTCGGCGGACGCGAATTCGGCGCTGATGACGGTAGCTTAAGATCCAATGGAGGTGGAGCGTCCTGGTAAACGCTTGTCTTGCTTGGGCTACCAGGGATCTTGGTTGGACTGTTGCGACCTTTGGTGGGTGAAGAGCGCTTGTTAGGCGATTTCAGGGGAGAAATTTGACGGTCGACATTACCACGTAGGCGCTGGAGAAGAAGCTTGTGGTCTTCGGTGCGTGGCAGCACAGTCGGGTATGCATATCGCATCTTGGCTGGTGTCTCTCCGGTCGTGGAGTATTCGGAGATCTGTTCGGCTTGCACATCTTCACGTAGCATCCGTAATGCTTCGCGAATATCACCATCAGCGTCGAGGCTAGGCAATGTGTCCAAGGCTGCTGCGGCACAATCCCGGATATCGCCGTCGAGTGCTTTGGTCCGGTCGTACGAAGTCTCGAAGTGCTTCCCAATGCTTTGATAGCTCTCGTGCACATCAGTCGCGAGCTGTCCGATGCTCGTTGTGTGTGCTGTGTGGTGCTCTTCGTTCTGCGCACGCACGCGAAGTAGGATCTCATCGAGTGCCACAAGCTGATTGTCCATCTGCGCCTTCTGCCCATCTACGATGCGAACCGTTTCGCTGTGCACAGCATGGGTTGTTTCGGTAAGCTTCGTAGTCTGCTCGCTTGCCATGACCCAGTCGCTCTTGAGCTTACTCTTAATAGCTTCTCGGGACTTGATCGATGTATCAACCAGAGCTTGACCACTGGCCGACCACATGTCCATGCCACTACCGTACGACTGTTGAGCGACACGATATTCGTCCTGCGAAGTCCTAATCCGCTTGCTTGCATTCTCCACGTATCCACTAAATCTGGACTCTTGGTTCGCGGCTGAGGTATTTACGAGTCCAGTGATCTTCTCGAGGAGCTGGGCGCGGTCAGAAGCTGCAGTCTGTCTTTCAGCCTCGATAGCTTGCTGTAGCTGTTCATGGGAGGTCTGACCAGCTAGCACAAAGGTTTCGTTTGCTCGCGAAATCTGTGCGCGCAATCGATCAGCTTCGCCTCGTTGTTCGTTCATGCGCTTGATCAGGTCCTCGAAGAGCGTTTTGAACTCGCGGCCAAGTGAGATGTACGACGCCTGCAGTTGATCATGAAAAGTGCCGAGCTCATTTGCGATGCCTGCACTAATCCTTTGACCGGCTGCGGACAGGTCGTTCAATCCGCTTCCAACCTTGAGCTTGACGTCTTCCCGCAGAGTTGTGATCTCTGCTAGCACCAGATCCATGGCATCCTTGGCTTTGCTGGTTTGATTGTTCACTTCGACTTGTGACGCTTGAAAGGCAGTCGATTTCTCATCAAGCATTTTTTGTGACGTGCGCAGCTCATTCATCTCATCCGACACGAAAGACTGCATCCGCTGGGAGAGCGCGCTAATCAGACCTTCTTGTTGACCACGAAGTGCAGCAATTCGATCTTCCACGGCGACCGTTGTGTCGCTGACCTGCAATTGAGAATCCGCCCACTTTGTCCTGTTCATGGTTTGTAGTTCAGACCGTCTTCTCAGCTTGGAGTGGAGTTTGTCGACATGGCTGGTGGTCGTCTCAAGGGTCCCAAGTAAATCCTCGCCGACTGCTGCTAGCCTAGCTTCGGTTTCTTCGTGTGCTTTGCGGAGTAGTGCCTCGTCGTTCAGACTACGTTTGGTATGGGCCAGTACGATTTCAGTTTTGTCTAGAAGGCTTTTGGTTCCATCCAACAACACACGAGTCTGCTCATTGTCGCGCTTGAGACCTTGGAAATTGGTAGTCATAGCGAAAAGTTCCTGGATCTTGTTTCGGAGGTTGGTTTCCAGGGTCTGTATTACGTCCCGTTGCTCTTCACTCAAGATTCGCCTGCTTTCAGATTCCGTAGTAATCTCCTCATATATCTCTGCGGTCAGATACACACCGTTCCTTTGACGAGTCGCAATGAGCTCAGATTTCAGCTTTTCGATCTCGCCTGTGAACTCCCTGAGCAGTGTCTTCTTGGACACCATCTGGTTGACCTGCGGCTTGTTTCGGATATTCTTTGCCCGGAAAGCATAGTCCAATGTGCTGATCGTTTCTTCAAGATTACTTTTCGCTGGCGATACCGTAGCAATAATGCACGTTTTCGTGCGACCTCCAAGTGAATCTTGTAGTAGGCGTGTAAGTTTCGATTCCCGATATGGGATGTGGCTGCCCCTCTCGACTAATGCGTTAATTACTCGACCTAATGTTAACAAAGACTTGTTAATGACACCAGCTTCCACCGCGCGTTTGTTCTCGGCACCGGATCGCTGAATGTTCTCCGAGCCCGCCAAATCCACCAGGTTAAGCTTGCCCGATGCTATGTATTCTTCGCCGCTTTCGGAAGTGCGCTTTGTTTGGATTGTGACAGTGAAGACGGTGTGCGATCGGGATGAGAGGTCGTTACACTTGGTCGCAGCGACTTGGCGCTTGTGGCTACCTTCCCGCAACAGCTGAATTCCCTTCGAAGCATTCTTGATGTAACTTTCCTCCATTCCCTGGACCATAGTTGTCGAGCGGCCGTTTCTGTTGGCTTCGTCGTAGATCTTGAGTTTCGAGTGGTCGTCTGTAGAAAGCAAGTCGCGCAGCTCTTCGTTATAGAGCTCGATGAATGAGCATTTCACAGTGCTTTCTGGCTTTTCACTTTCATCCTCAGCCAGCTTGTCAAACAGCGCGTGGAGCACACGTGGAATGATGCCAGCGCTGTCCGGGATGGGGAGTACATCAGAGATGTCGCCTGACATGGTGTACGTCTTTCCAGTTCCGGTCTGCCCGTAAGCAAAAAGTGTGCAATTGAAGCCAGCAAGGACCTTAAACATGTTAGCACAGATTATCCATCATTGTAGCAGATGAGCATACCTCATTTAGGATCGGCGCAACAACGCCATCGAAAATCATGCCTTGATCTGCCGCAGGAGAGAACACCTTGTCGAACTGATATGTTTTGTTGCCCAATGCACTCGGCCCCATGGACAGATCAACCTTGCTTCCTTTGATACCATCGGTAGAAACAACCACGCCGCTGTTCTCTCGCACTTCGCGGTCATTGCGGCCGCGACACCTGACAACGACATTGATGTTGGTCTCCTCTCCGCCATCTGTTTCCGAGTCGGCCGGGGCTTTGCGCTTGGGAGTGCGCTGCTTGGAGGAAGCCATGCTGTCTGCTGGCGAGGCGCGACCGTTCATGGTAGGTGTGGCCGTATTTGCTCGGGGTACTCCAGGACGCGCAGGCGGTGGGCGCATAGATGACATCTTTCCGCTGAGACCAGTCGGCCGTGTAGACACCGGCGGTGGCATTTGAAGATGCGAAAGAGCAGAAGCTCCAGTATAGCAAGCCACTGAAGTAGATGTTGATGCAGCAGGGATCGGTGACTGGCGCGTACCTCATCATGCAGCAGCTTGTGGACGCTTGGACTAGGGCTGTTGTTGGGGGCAACGGCCGAACTCCGAGAGCACCCCCACCAAACGTCGTCATGCTTGAGATGCAGCTTCGACGCATGTGATACACGTATATCTGTTGCTTGAAATACATATAATCAGGTTACAGCAGTGAGACGTTTCTGATCTTTAACATCGATACGACTTTGTTCTTGTTAAGGGCAGGTGGTTGTGCTCAGCTGTCACAAACCAAAGAGACAACCTGACAGCCACATACACTGGTGACTCCTGCTGCCAACATGCATTCGTTCACATGACCTGTCCAGCAATCATGACCCTACGGCGTGGCCATATCTTTCCTCTACGTCCAACTTCACTTGTCTATGAGCCTCAGTGATATATACAACGTCTGTTCTGAACCACACCAATCTCCTCCAGCATTATGGATGCACCAATCACTCTCATTCCTGGCCATGCTTTGGGACCTTTCGGTAAGGTTTTGAACGCCCGAATCTGTGAGATGATCAAGATACTGACTTCGTATCTGGACCAGCCCTAGGCGCTTCGTTACATGAGTGCGTGTCTATTGTCAAGGAGGAGCGCGAGCAGTATCCTGCTATCGACATACACTATGTGCAGTCTGCGCCACTGGCTGCACCTGTCAGTCTGACATTACCTGACAATGGCATCAGACTACGGTTTGATGGGCCAGACCAACGACTGCGTCTGATTGAGGTGCTTGACTTTTCCAGGATCAGACTCATTTACAAAGGGAGTGAATTAGTCAAATCGCGCGAAACCGGCTCGACAACCTCCATGCAACCAGTGTTCAAGAGGATCTACCAGATCTTCGAAGCGTCCTACCCCGGCGAGTATCATCCACCGAAGGACCAAGAATCAGCCGGAACCTATGTTCTTTCCTGGGCAGGAATAGCCTTTACGTTTGCAGTGCAGCACTCTGCTTGGGCACCCAACAAAGATCACATCACTCTGCTAGGTTCTCAAGCCACGTCACCTGCAACACATATGGCGATATTCGAAGGTTCGAGCTGGCCCGAGGCACGAAGGCAACTTTTCGTTGGCATACCGAACGGCCCTCGACTGTCGGCTATCAACACTCGACCCAAAGATAACCTGCCGACAGAGATTGAGGTTGCAAACATTACAACAAATGGTGTGGTAGAGCTCATACGCCGCAGTCCTGCTCTGCCATATCGAATCGTGCTTAACGAGACAACCGCGCAAGATTTGATCGCCGAGCTCGGTCCACCAGATTGCACCTACAAGCGAGAAGAGAGGCTTACAGAGCCAGAGGGCAGAACGCACGGTCGGACCGGGAGCATGTCCCGACCAGCAATGAATGGTCGCCCGGCTTCACAGCCATCTAGCTATTCGTCGACCGGGACCGATACATTCGACACAGACTTCGACTCGGGCGATCCGGAGGAAGATTTGACAGAACGTAGCAGTAGACAAAAGTTCTGGTGCTACTTCAGCCATGGTATGGACATCCTCGTTGGCCCTGCTAGCAATGACATTGGTGCAGCTGGTGCTCAAACGACTTCGGTTTCGAATCCACGCACCACTTTAGTGGTCACTAAGGTAGTCATCCACGGCAACGTCCCCGGGAGCTACGCATTCAATCGGCATCGAAGACTTCGGTGGAATCTCGATCTCGCGTCCCCCTCTAATACATATGCAACAGATCCGATGAACTCTGAATCAGCCTTCGAATCTTCCATGAAGGCCACACTATTGGAAAATTTCTCCCAGACTTGGCCAATGTCAGAGATGAATCGAGGGAAGGTGATCAACAGGACATGGGGCGCTAACCCGAGTGACAGTACTTTCTTCCTGCCCGATGCAGGCGAGGAACTGGTGGAGGGAAGCGGGAGTGAGCAGTGGCTTGGTAATACCCGCCTTTATTCGTTTCCTGGCATTGTGGTTGAAGTGCTTGAGAGTGGATGCGTTAGTGCCTTGACCATATATTGAGCAAATCACAAGCATGAGTGCACATCATGTTCTTAGCTTGAGAGCAAGTCGTTTCTGCTGTCCTTGAGTCGAGATAGCGGGATCGTGAAACTGGTTCTTCTTGGGCGTGCTGCAGAACTGCTGTTGTTGAACAACTCAAACAACTCCATACTCAAATGATCAGCATCTACAGTCGCCATGCCTCTTCCTGTCGATTACACGTATGGATTTGTCTGGTTGTACCAATGGCACCACATTCATGTTCTGGTCAAGTCGTTCAAGTAGGAAGAACGGCACGTGCTCCTTGCGTTGGCGCTAGCACCGGCATTTCGAATATGAGGATTGTCCTTCTGTAACAACTCCACCGACACCACCTCATCCACCACCCACTCACTCCATCCGACCTTTTTCATTGTTCGTCCCTCGACTATCATCCTCTCCATCACATTTGCCCACAATCACCTTACCCTACACTCGTGGCAGATATTCCCCGTTACTGCTTCCCAAAACTCTTGCTTCGGCGATCGTGCACCTCCGCATCCACTGCCGGTAATTTTTGAAAGCCAGGTACGCGCCATTACACCCACCACAAACACTGCCTCCGCTTGCTCACGACCTGCGCAGGCTCAACACATCACCCTCGACCATTGCTGCTATTAGAAAATCTGCACACCACCACCCCTTTCGCCTCTGAGACCATTGCTTCTGCAGTACCAGCGCGAATTATGGCCGCCGAGGTTCCCAGCATGCCAGGCGCCAATGGCACCTACACCCAGCATCAAAATTACGACCAGCAACAGCAAAGCAACGGCACATACGCCCAGAACGGCAGTCCCGCGCAAGCCGCTCCTTTCAGCCAAGCACCTGCATCGAGTCAGACAGCCGATATCTCCAAAGACGAGGTAGGATGGTACTTCGTCGAGCAATACTACACCACACTCAGCCGCAACCCAAGCAAGCTCTACCTGTTCTACAACAAGCGATCACAGTTCGTGTCAGGTCTCGAGACGGACAAGGTGGCAGTATGCGTCGGACAACGCGCTATTGCGGATAGGATAACGGAGCTTGAATTCCAGGACTGCAAAGTGCGTGTCACCAACGTCGACTCGCAGGCCTCGGACTCGAACATTGTGATTCAAGTCATCGGAGAGATCTCCAACAAGCAGCAGGCGCACCGAAAGTTCACCCAGACTTTTGTCCTCGCCACTCAAACTAATGGTTACTTCGTGTTGAATGACATTTTCCGTTACTTGATCGAAGAGGAGCCCGAGGCGGAGGTAGAGCCGGAACAGGAGGCTGCACCGGAAGTCGAGCAGACCGCTGCAGACACTGCCACCAACACCGAATCTGTATCCGCTGTCAAGCCTTCAGAACCGAAAGTCCTTACAAGCTCCTCTGATCCTGCTGCTATCGAGCACGATGCGAAGGCAGTCGCTAGCAAGATTGAAGAGAAACTCGTGAAGGAGGAGCCGAAGGCTGAAGAACCCGCCGCAAAGACAAATGGCGTCGGTGCGGAAGAACATGAGCAGGAAGTAGCTTCAGCTGATGTTTCCGCTGTTGAAGAGCCTGCCGTCAGCAACAAGGTACAAGCTGCCACCTTGGAAACACCAGAGAGACCTCAAGAACCAGAACCCACTCCAGCCTCTTCCTCACCCCAACAAGCAGTAACCCAGCCTGCCGCGCCCGCAAAGCCAGCAGTTCCACGATCCTGGGCTAGCCTCGCGGCGTCTGCCCATAAAGTGGTTGTCCCTGTGGCTCCATCGGCAGCATCTTCCGCTACCTCACAGCAGCAGCGTCCAGCCGCGCCGAAGGCATCAACCCCGACCTCAGCCCCAGTGGCCACCTCGTCTGCTTCTTCTGCGCCTACTGCTTCAGCTGCTCAGCGCGACCAATCACCTGCGGCCATCTCACAAGACGAATGGACCGCTGTCGGAGGCTCTCACAATCGCCAACAGTCTCGCCAAACCAACACGCAGCCACCCGAAGTGCCACAAGTCCGTGCATACATCAAAAATGTGCGCGAGGAAATGGATGCGGGTGCGCTGAAAGCTTACCTAGAGAAGTTCGGCGATATCACCCACTTCGACATTGCCCGCCAGAAGGTAAGTACTCTGCCGAAACTTGATTCTCATCTTTACTCGCTGACATGACACTGTAGAACTGTGCTTTCGTCGATTTCAAAACCCCGGAGCAATACCAGGCTGCCATTGCTGCCAACCCACACGTCGTTGACACTGAAAAGTTCTGGATCGAGGAGCGTCGTCCTCGTCCTGGAAACACCTTCGTTCCTCGGGGACAATTCCAAGGCGGACGTGGCGGTCGTGGTGGCAACAACCAGGGTGGCCCTCAGCGTGGAGGCATGCAAGGCGCACCTCGTGGTGGATATGCTCCGAGGGGCCGAGGTGGCCCAGCAGCATCGCGTGGACGTGGTGGTGCTGCCCCGGCATCATAAATGGAGAGATTTCAGCTTCATTCCGACTTAACATTCTCGAGTCTGCCGCCCCGGTCGATTCTTCCTCGACCTCGACTGTAATTTACGCTTCCTACGAGCTTCCCCTTTTTGTCATAGTATGAAGCCGATCCGGCAAAAAAAGAAGCGATGGGGAACTGTTCAGCAAAGGGGGAAAAGCATGTCATGCATTTGCATAGCGGGCTTTTTTGCGTTTCGTCCAGCGTAGTGTCTTAACATACCATTATCGATGAGTAATGCTTGCTTTCGATGAGGGCGTAGGATGGGATGTACTTTGCTGTGATTCAGCACGAGGATTGATAGCTCGTATATCGTCGCGTTCACAAAATCCCTCCCACTGGCCATTGCTGATACCAAATCTATTGTTCAGAACCTACGCCGTGACAGCTCATGGCGCTCATTGTTAGCGTTCATGTAAACGCCATTAGGTGGCACCCAATGAGTAGATTCATGTTTGTGCAAGGGGCTACATGTATGCCGTGTAGACGTGCTCATGGTGTCACGACTCGCGGCCCGGGTCATGCAGATCAGTCGTCCACCTTCAGCTACATCATGTGCCACGCCCAAGGTACTGTGGATATCGTCCTACACCATCTGTATATCCTTTCACCGCAACAAGAATAGGCTCGTCTTTCATTTCTGCTGGACTCAGACCTCTTTGTAGCGTTATTATAGGATTCATGGTCTTCGTTGCTGTGTTGATTCGACACAATACTCAAGCTGTTTCGCCTCGGCGCTCAACCACTACTGCAGTGTGATAAGCCGCGTTGAGGGGCTATCGATGCCGACGTCAATCACTCCCGGACAGCACAACGATACACCCTCTGACACGCTCTGTCGGTGCTTCGAAGCGAATACGTCACCCAGACGGAGTCGTGACTGGATGAAGTCTGGCGACGTTCAGGGATATCACGATACTCAACATCAGAACCGTCGCATCACATGGTCATCGGACCTGTGCATCTAAGACTTGACGCCACGACCACGGATTGAACAGGCCAACATGAGTGGGATTGAGCAATCAGGGAGTGAAGAAGGAACCGTCAGAGGCAGGGCGAAGAGGAGCGCAACGGCTATACCGCCGCCCACAGTGAACCTGGCGTCTGCGACGCCCAGTACCTTCTTCCTGCGTACCGAACGAGAGATGGAAAAGAGCTTGCAAGTGAGAGGCAGGAAACCGTCGGTGGAGTATCCAGGTACTCCAGGATCCGATGTCCCCACAGGGTTAAATCTAGGCGACAGCACATTCGGCGTTCAGAGCCTAGAAGACACTATCAACTCGACGTTCGCGAGGAGCCCCAGCCTCTCAAGAGTCGATAGCTATGGCTCAGAGCTCGGCAGTGATGCGAGTGGAGAAGTGCCTCTTGTCGCCGGCAAGAAGAGAAAGGCCGGCAATCCAGTACATCCCAAAATCGCTGCGACAGGTCAGCGCATTCTATCATCGGAGTACACATATCCCTCCGCGACAGCCTCGCCCACATCCTTCCGGTCTGCAGAGTCACCGCTGAGACTTCAAATGCGGCGCGGGTCTAACATTTCACTCAATTGCAGTCAGCCAGTCAGCCCTTTGAGAATGAGCCCTCATCCAGGTTCTTTACGGACCAGTACGCCACGATCGAGCTCTGCCAAGTCGTTTAGATCGAGCGGTGACGATTCTAGTGTTGTAGGGGAGAGCCAAATGCAAGCCGTTGATTCACCGTTCAGGCACGAAGATGACCTGAGCACTACCGCCGAAGTCAGTGCTGGCTCATTGCATCAGCTGGTCATGCCCAGCATATCAATACCTACTCGACGACCGTTCACCGAGAGAGGCAAGCGGATGGGTAGACTGAGGGTCATGGTCGTTGGCCCTCAAGGGATCGGCAAGACCAGTCTCATTCAAAGCATCTTCCGATGCTGCGAAGATGTGGTGCATGTTGATCCTCCCTCACGGATGACTGGTCTGAAAGAGATCTCGCCAGAGAGTGGAGATGAATCTGGATGTTCACAGTTCGCCGAGAATACAGCATCTACACGGCCCTACCCATCCTGGTGGACCGATATGGAATCACGGAGGATGCTGCTGAGACGTAAAAGCATGGGCGAGGGAGTGCTCGATCGGAATTTGTGCCTTATCGACACTCCCGACATCAGTGCCACAAAAACTATCAGACAAGTCTCGAACATGATCACCGACAAGATGCGAAACATGGCCAATCTGGAGAGCATGAGTGACAGCGAGCTCATCACCTTGCTTAGTGGGGAGGGTAGTGCTGGCATTGATGCTCTGCTTTGGGTATTCGATCCGTCACTGATCGTGGAGTCTGACGGCCTCCACATCAGCGATGATCAGAAACAACTCTTCCAGGAGGCCTGCAGACTCACCAACGTCATACCAGTGATAGGCCGCGCAGATGCTGTGGACGCAGCCAGCTTCAGTCACTGCAAAACACAAATTCTATCTTGGCTAAGAGGTTGCTCGGAAGATACATTCTCCTTCTACAGCACGAAATATGGCGTTGCTCGTGCTGAGGCCCCTGATGGGACACCGCAAGAACCATTCGCGGTATCATCCGCGGTTGGAAGTGATGCTGAGACGATCGACGCCAGCGTGCTTATGTCTTCCCAATACATGGCGCCGTTGTACCCAAGTGAGCTGGCACATTTGACCGAGCTGCTACTGGACCCGGACAACATGTCTCGCATGCGGCATCTGGCTGCCACCAAGTTTTTACTTTGGCGACAAGAGAACCTTGGCGCACACATCAACCTCCACAAACAAGCGATCTTGAGATCTCCCCGCTTCAGCCATGATAGTCCGGCTATTACCAGCACCACAAGCGCAAGAGAGCATGATTCGAGCAAAGTCCTTGTACCCTACGGATCGTCAAGTTACTTCCGCTCCGCCTCGCCCTCCGTGTCGGAGGTGTCATCTCTGCCTGCCGATGCTATCGGCACTTCTGCGTACACGCTTGATCCGCATGATGAGCATGGTAGAGAACAGCCGTACCGGCAGGTTCGTCTCGCTAAATGGGCGCAGGATCTCCAGCGCAGTCTCGGCAATGAGCGACGACGCTACCAGCAGATGTACTTCAACACACGCGCGGACTGGACAAGTGACGACGGCGAGAAGAGTGATCAAGCCCTGATCACCACCCGAGATGCTCAACGGCCTGCCCGTGGACGTCTCGGTGGTGAGATCGCCGTCATCGACCCTCGCGACCCTCTCGGCGTGTTGGCTTTCACTCAAGCATTCCGAAGAAGCGGCTTCTTTGCTCTTCAGCTGGCTGGCGGGGTCGGTCTCGTCGGCGCCGTGGCATTCTGGGTCTTGCGGAACTGGGTCGAGGTGCAAGACTTTCTCGGGCTGGGACAGGCAGGCGTCGCGACGAGTGTGCCTGCTGTGCCGCCTCCCGGTCGGGGCTGGCTTGACGAGGTGGATTGGCGGGCGTTCTTCGGCTGGCGACGATGAGCGTATCTCTCTGGTAGGAATTGCTTGATATACCAACAACAACTTGGCGCGCGTTTATGGGAAATCGCGTGACGAGATTCATTTATGATACATGTATCTATGTAGCATCTAGGAGCATCCTTCAAGTAAGGGATTATCAATACCACACTTCTTCTTCTTCTTCTTCTTCTCCTTCGACCGTCACGCACGGTGTTCAATCGTCGGTAAGGTAGGGTGTATACACGCACCCCTAGCTAGCCGCATATCCACTCATACTCTCCCATAATCCCACTCGCCCCAGCGACTCCAAGACCCTTCACAGCCATGTCTGAAGTCACCTCCCGCCCGCCTCTCCAACTTCCGCCAGCGTAGGGAGGAAGGAAGGTACTTCAGGATGGAGGACTCATCGACTGACTCGAAACCTGCCGAACGTGCCCTTCAGCTTCATCGTCCTTCGCGCCGAATATCTTCAACGATTGCTAAAATGTACATCTTCGTTTACCTTACATCTACATTTACATCTACATTTACATTTACACTTGACTTGCTACGTCTGCATCTACATCTACAGTCAAGCATAGCATGGCATAGCATCGCACCGTCCCAGTTCTTCCATCCCACTCCGTCTCCACATTCTAATGGTTTCACTCCGTCTCCACATTCTAATGGTTCCACCCCGTCTGAACGTCCTAAAGATTCCACTCCGTCTCAACGTCCCGAGAATGCCCTGATTCCCATACCTTCCGAGAACGTGGGTTCGAAATCCTCGCGTCTGTGTCCTGAGAAGATAGAAAGGGAGGTGACAGAAATGCGGTTGGATGCGGCTAGGATTTCTCGGAAGATGGAAAGGGGAAGAGGGAGGGAATGGGACGTTGAAGAAGAAGAAGAAGAAGAAGAAGAAGAAGAGGGGAGGGCGCCGAGGAAGGGAGAGGCCGAGGAAGGAACGGGTACTTGAAGAGAGAGACGTCGGGTGGAGTGGAAAGCAGCAAATTTGAAGTGAAGGAAAGTGGAGTGAGACGACGTGAAATGAAGTGCAGTGCAGTGAAGTGAAGTAGGATATCGAGGGGGTGCCAGACACCACTGTTTACCCTTTAGAAATGAGTCCAGTGGCGATGATGCAGGAGAGGGGATGTGTAGCAATCGCAAACTTTCGATATTTAGTTGGGCAGGGAGATGCTGATCTGAGGTAGATGGTGATCTAGATGTAGATGACGATGGGGGTTTTATTCCGTTTCGTGGGAGATAGGTTTGAGGTCGATCGGAGACAAGTGGTTTGCATTAGGAGCATGGCAGATGTGTGTCTAGTCAACGCAGGGAGAAAAAGCCATGCAGAACGCATCCATGGCTGAGACAGGAGGTATATGATATAAAGAGGGATACGCAAAAGAGCGGGAGAGAGAGAAAACAAAAAACACGCCGAATGCTCGCCGGCCCCGTGATACACCGCTTGTGAAAGAAAGCGGTTCGAAGACTCCCACCAACGCCAGCCTGAAGCACACCTCCCCAGCCGTCATGACAGTCATTTGCCGCCCGGCTGCTGCAGCTCTCTCATCGCGTCCGCGACGTCTATCCGTGCTGAGGCCGGATCCAATGACCGTCGGTCCTCCGCGTCGGCTCAATAGCTCGCGTGTACCACACAACATTCATGTCCGAGTGGTAGCGGGCACATCTCCTCCTCCGACAGACCGGAGAAGAACCAAATCGGCCGAGCGTTGGCCGTTGCCATCATCATCATCATCGTCGCAGCATCATCCTCGTCGGTCAACACGCACGCCTAGTTCGCCTTGACTTCCAGCCCGCACTTCTCATCATACGACGGCTTCTTGCTGCTGAAGCTGGCGTCCTGGCCGGACATGCGGCGGGACAGGGCGCGCTCGACCTTGGCGCCGAGGGCGAGCTTGCTGACCTCCTCGCTCTTGTTGTCGCTGAGCACGTAGCGTTGTCGGTCGAGGCGCGAGTCCTGCATCCGCTCGAGCGCGCCGGACCAGGATTGCAGGTCGGCGGCGCGGGGGTCGCTGGCGGGGAGGGTGACGGTGGAGGCGGTGATGGTGGCATCCGAGGACGTCGAGGTCTTGTAGACGGAAGGCGAGCTCTTCTCGGAGATGCTGGCGCGGTTGGCGTTCATCATGGCGGTGGAGGAGCGGTTCGAGGTGGCCTGGGTGGAGAAGGTCGGGGCGATGGATGGGTGGATGGAGGGGGCGCCGGAGTATTGGCTGAAGCGCGGGTCGTGGTAAGTGGCCTGTGGGTGGGAGCAGGAGGGTCAGCGGGCAGTATGGGTGCTGTTGCGAGAGTGGAGGTGCAGAGGAGAGATGGAATGAAATGACGAGGAAGAAGAGAGACGAATGGGCGATTAGTGAACAGAGGCTATACTAGAGATCAACGTACCATGGTGTGAGTGATGTGATGGTTGGGGGGAAAGCAGGTCGTGGCAGGCTCGTGGACAGGAGATAAAGTTCGACACGTGGGCGCCACCGAGTCGTCACGGTCGAGCTAGTCGCGCTGGAGAACTAGCGGGCGGCGAGTCCTTCGATCCTTTGGGTCTGGGTGGGCGGTGTTGTGTGCTGTGCTGTGTAGGCGAGCGAGGCTGAAGCTGGCCGTAGGAGGTGGCAGTTGGTGATGGTGGTGGAACGGACGTGGACGTGACGGCGAAGTCGGGTAAGATCAAAGATGAAGGAAAGCTGAAGACTGTGAAGTGACTAGGTCTGATGCCAGGGATGCTGATCAGGTCGATCAAATACTGCTTCGGTCTATCTCCAGGCTGACCAATTCAGGCATTCGGTCGTACTGAAAGGCTAAATGACGGCGATCACCTCCAGCTTCGTTCTAGCCGGCGCAAACAATCAGCGAGACTGGCCGGCAGATCCTGTACATGTCCATTTCCATCAGATAGCAACAATGCTCACCTCGCCGCCCACGATGCAACCCGCCCAGTCCATCCATATATTGTACTGCGGCCATGGCTCTTCCTCGCCCCGACCGGCCAACCACCGCGACTCGGAGCGGGTCCTTGCATCCTCTTCCTCCCCGGCCTGTGCTTCCCCTCCACCACACTCTTCCACGTGGCGACACAACGGCACCACTGCAGCAAGGATCGACGACTTTGCTTTGTCCCGTGAACCCTGGCTCGCTTCACGACTGCAGCTGATTACTGATCAGGGTTTCTGCATGGCGAGATCCGTCTGCAATGCACAATATCCGGCTGCATAAGCCAGTCCACCTGTCGAGCAGATTGGAGACATGACCCGCCCGGCTGCGCTCGGATCAATGCTCTCAATGCAACACATACCGCGCAGTCTATAGTCTTGGAGCCGTTGGAGACACCAGCCATGCTCCGTTCCAATTTCGAGTTTGTCTAATATCTCACTCACTCTATACAGATTGCTACACTGGCTCGCTATCAATCTACTATGGTCTGGCCCATCTGCTTCTGCTTACGTCGACTGACGCAATTAGCAACCAAAAGCGAATGCCCGTAGCCCTAATCAGACCATGAACCTGGAACGCTGGGACGCACAGCCTTCGCGTGGCGACATGCGGATCCGGTGGTTGGTGTAGCCCGCGGAGCAGTCAGCATGCACCTCGCTGCGATCGTGCGAGCATCCGATGATCTTTCCGATCGGCGCTCGCCCTGCGTGTGACCAGGCCGTGCTTCCTGCTGGCTTGATGCAGCATTTCACTACTGATCATCCATCCCGCCGTAGCCCCTCACTGTCACAGCGACTTGCTTCTAAGCCGAGGAGCATTGCGGGTGATATTGGCAGGCGGTATATCGACTCACAACGATCGTGTGCTCGAAAATCGATTCAGGAAGATGTGAAGTACAGACGTATGACTCTCCTCCCAAGTCTCACGCAGGCAACAGCGTCAAATTCTTTCCATGGTTTATGTATGGTTGGCTCTGGCAATCATCTCCCATGAAGTCACAGACCGCGTTGGAATCAGTCTTGCCGTCTGTTGCGGAACCTGTTCAGCAAATGGCGTAGAGCAGGTTCTCCGTGCATCTCATTCAGGAATACTCGGACTGTAAGTTGCAATGTAAATGAAACCTCAGCTTTCTACGCCCTCCTGGCTTCGACTCCACAACCTCTTCGGCTTCACATCGAAGCTCGAAAAAAAATCCCGCAAGCTCTCGCACGACTGTTCTCTCGCTACTCCTGTCTTCAAGTATATCCGGCAAAGCAACTATCCAAGCAGCTGAGGGGTCGATCGTGGTCCACACTCTCCGTGCCTCAATGATGTTATCTCCGTTCAAGCCTGCTAATCGGCTCGCCCAGCGGCTCATGGCTCTGTGTGCTTACCTCACATGCTACACATAAATACAAGGTGAACAGAATCCGATTGCTTGACGTCTGCTGCAATAACGGAGAGTAATGCAAACAAGTAGGTACGTTCGGGATTACTCGCCTTACGTCCGGCGAGAAGCTACAACTTGCATACCTTGTTCGGCTTAGATCCATATCATACAAACTGCATACCACATTCGGCAACAATGTCACAGAAACAAGTAAAACTCAAGATGAACCCAACGGCCTATAAAGAGGCACTCCTCCGTCCTTCACGGTCACAAAAATCACAAGACAACAATCATGGCCACCTCCAAAGTCGTCCTCATCACGGGTGCCAACAGTGGCGTTGGCTTCGAGGCCGTCAAGGTCTTCCTCCAAGCTGAGAAGCCATACCACATCTTATGCGCTGCTCGGTCGATCGATAAGGCGAAGATTGCCGTCAGCAGCATTCAAGAACAACTGCCCAATGTCAAAAACACCGTGGAGCCAATAGCTCTAGATGTCACCAGCGACGAATCCATTCAACAGGCGTATGAAGTCGTCAAGACCGGGCCTGGTCGAGTCGATGCCCTGATCAACAATGCTGGTATGAATCAATGTACTGCTCGCCCACACAACTCATCCCCACTCACACATCCCACCCAGGCGCAACCTTCGACATCGAATACCTCCGCGGCACCGTGTCGCTGCGCGACTGCTTCAACAAAGCCTACGACGTCAACGTCAGCGGCGCCCACCTGACCGCGCACACCTTCATGCCTTTACTCCTGCAGTCCGCCGACCCGCGCCTCATCTTCGTCGCCGGCCTGTCGCAGATCAACGACGTCAACGCCGGCAACCACTTCCCCACCCCGCCGCAGCCCGCCGGCTGGCCCAAGCAGCTCGCCTTCGAGACCATCGGCTACCGCTGCTCCAAGGTCGCCCTCAACATGCTCACCCTCAACTGGGCGTTCAAGCTGCAGGCCGACGGCGTCAAGGTCTGGGGCGTCGCGCCGGGGTTCCTCGCCACGAATCTAGGCAATATGAGGGATAAGGCGAAGGAAATGGGCGCGGGACATCCTCGCGCTGGTGGCGAGTTGTATCGTCAGGTCGTGGAGGGGCAGCGCGATCATCATGTTGGCAAGGTTATTAATAAGGATGGCTTGTCGGTTTTGTAGGCAAGGCATGGAATAGTAATTGTGGGCATAGAGTATCGCGTTTTATATGTAGGTTTCGTCAAAGAAACATGCATGATTTCCTCATGACGTCCAGTACCTCAAGAAATCGATCTTAGCTCTCGAATGCACATTTACGATCGCAGCATAAGGTAAGTAAGTTCGATACTGTACAGTGTCAAGCCTGTTCACCTGCAATCCAGCGACGTGAATGGCCAACTCATCTCCGCCGCTAGTGGACATCCCCCGACTTGTCATGATATGACACGTCCTGGTCAGACTTGACACGTCCTGGTCAGACTTGACACGTCCTGGTCATACTTGACACGCTCGGTCAGAATTGACATGCCTTGAAAAGTATGACACGCCTAGTCATGTCTGATGATATGAAGTGTAAGATAGCCTCACTTCAATCGATTCAGCTGCATGTACATCTCCTGCTCCGTCTAGCATTGCATGATCCGAAGCCGAATTCAACATCTATAATTATCGAATGATACCCGTAAGGTATAATCAAGGGAGACAATCCCGTCGACTTTCACAAAGACTCCCGTCCACGGATCCAGAACAAAATCGCTTTGTTTGGTATGTACAACGTTCTCCTTCGACATACCTAGGTAACAAAGGAGTTTAATATGAACATGCCTAGAGCTTTCTAGTGATCTGGAGGGATGAAGAACAGACTTATACGTGAAGTCTTTCGAGATACAGTAGGTACTGCTATTCTCGATCAGGCTTTGTTTTGAACCTACTCCGGGTTTGCGTGTCAAACGGAGGATGAAGAATACCTTACGTACTAAAGTCTTTCGTAAGGTACCTTATCTTACGAAGTGGCGCAAGAGACTGATGAATTGGTGCAGCGAGTTACTCGAGTCTGTCCCGAGCGACATTTGCTTTATTACTTGATCCAAGGTCGAGAACTCGAAGCTTGAGC
Source organism: Microcyclospora pomicola (assembly GCA_002786065.1). Taxonomy (NCBI): domain Eukaryota; kingdom Fungi; phylum Ascomycota; class Dothideomycetes; order Capnodiales; genus Microcyclospora; species Microcyclospora pomicola. The sequence continues at coordinate 282,071 of NHNY01000015.1, forward strand.
ATAGACGGATTCTCATATCCTCATAAAGCGACAGCGTCGTCTCGATGAGCCGGTCCAGTCTGTTACAAAGAGAAGAGAAGGGAAGTCTTGTAAGGTCGCCAGCCCTAGACAGAAACACATCGTTCTCAATGTCAAGTAGGACAACCGCCACGCTTCTACGGTCTTTCAGACGCTACGGCAGAAGACAATGAAGACGACGGCATCTCGAGAATCAGATCCTTGGCATGAGCGTGAAAGACATAAAGGACGTGATTTTCTCCTCAATGCTTCACTTGAAAGGAATGTCGCGTGCCAGATGCAGGAGAGAACCTCTCAGTGCGCGATGGGATGTGCCCGACATGAACTCGAACTACGGTCGTTCTATGATGTCAGCCCAACTTGAGCTTGAACATAAAACTCACCTCATGCACTCTACCGTAGTCTCTATGCATCTTGACATCAGAAGACTGACCATATTATGGGTCATGCTAACAGTGGTATTGGTGTGTTTGCTGCATCGGGTTAAAAACAGCGTCTGCAACCGTGTTCCAGCGCGTCGGTGTCGTCATTAGTGCACCGCTTACCCTGGCACACATCCGGCGCTCGTCCCGCAGCTACCTGCCTCTTTCTTTTCGGCCCAATATCTCTTTGTTGCACACCCTTGTATAACATAGCCTCGAGCTTCATCGAGGGACTTGCGTCTCTTCTGCCAGCTCAGAAGTGTGTCGTCGGACTTTTGGATCTACACACGCATCTCGCAACTGCATAGCATACGCGCTGAAGCTACAATGGCGCCCAAACGCACCAAGGCGCCGAGCTCCAGTCAGCCCGTGGACTCCAAGCCTGTCCGCGCTTCGGGCAGGAAACGCAGGCATAGTGACGCATCCAATGCTTCAGAGCTAAGCACTGCTTCGGCTCCAGCAGCTACGGCTGCCAAGCGTCAGAGGAAGAGCAAGAAAGTGGAAGAGGTTATTGTGGAGGAGGATGGCGAAGATATATTAGTAGATGGTGATGCTGAGGTGGCAGGAGGTGAAGTTGTCGAGCATGACATCCTGGAGGACAACATCGATGTTCACCCCTCTTCAGAAGCGAGGCACGTTCACTTCGGTTCCACCATTGATGGAGAAGGCGAGGAAGCTTCTACCGCGACACACGTCACCCCTCACCCCAACAAGAGGATGTCGCTGGTCAAACGTCGCATCACGGAGTCGCCAGGCACCAGCAAACGGTACAAGACCACCATCCGCTCCTCTTTGCCCCCGCAGTGGTCTCAAGGCGAGAGTACCACCACACAAATCTCACCTCCATCACAAGAGTTCAATTTCGCGCCATTAAACGAAGTGCTTGAAACTCGTATACGCCAACGCAAGAGCAATGGCAGCTCCCATGGCCAAGTCGAGTTCGATATTGAAGATGATGACATGCTGGTGCTTGAGAAGGAGCCGGAGATTGCATACGCTCAACAGCTCACCACTCCCCAACGAGGCTTCTCGATCAGATCGCTCTTAGGGTGGTCCACCAACGGCCGCGCCGAAACTCCATCTGTCGACACCAAGACCATCTTCCGCGAGACCACGACCACTTCTGAGAGAGTCTCTCTCGGTGCCTCCGCTCAGGCCGAGTGGGACCAAGAACGTCGCAAACTTCAAGATGCCATCATGGCGCTCAGCCGTGACGCCAACGATGCGAAGACGAAACTTCAAGTCCTGGAGATGGAACTTCGTGGCTTGGGATTTGGCGAAGAAGAAGTGGATTCGCATACAATCATTGAAAGCATCCGAGAGTCGTTCATGCGCGTCCGGTCGAGCTTGGAAGAACAACTGGTCGAGACTGTCCCGCAGGATGCATCGTTTCAAGACATTCTCGAAATCGTCATCGCCAATGTCCACGAGTTTGCGAAGCGCTTGCGCATTCAAAGCGCCGAGATCGAGCAGAAGACTGACCTGATTGCCGACCTCAGTGCACAGATTCAGGGCCTCATCAATCGACTTGCAGACGCCAAGATCCGTGACTCGGAGCTTGATCTGGTCAACCGCGAGCTTGACCAAGACTTGGATGCTCGAAACATCACGATTGTCGATCTCGAAGAGCAGATTGCCGTGCTAACACGGGAACGAGATACACTCCAGACTGATCTGTACGAGAAGCAGGAGGAGGCTCAGTCTCTGGGAGAAGATCATGCGGATGCCATTAAGAATGTCGAGAAGCTGCAGTCAAGTCTCGAGCACTACCGCTCGGAGGAGCGGAAGTTGACCATCATGATCACCACAATCGAGAAGAGCCACAGCGAGCTTGTCGCGAGCATGAACAAGGAACGGGAGGAGACTGTGCGCGACCTCGAAGATCGTCTTGATGAAGAGATGGCTTTGCGTAGTACGGTCGAGAAAGAATCCACCACTCGCCAGACAACCATTACGCGACTTGAGCTTGAGTTGAAGACTCTTGAAGACCAGTATGATAATCTCCAAGCTCAGCTGGACACTCTCACAGCTGAACGCGATGCCGAACGAACCTCGCGCGAAACCGCCGAGAGTGAATTGGAGGAAACCACGGTCCTGGCTGAGGAGTTGAAAGATCAGATCGACGAACTTCGAGGAGAAAGCGTCACGATGGAAAGCAAGATTGAGGAGCTTCGTTTGACAATCGAAGCTTTGACTGTGAAGTTTCAGACCACGGAAGCTGATCTCGATGATCGCAACGCCGAGCTGACAGAAGTCAATGAGAAGCTCCAAGCACAGGGCAAGGCAGCTAACGAGCTACGTGGCAAGTTGTTTGAGGTGCAACAACAGCACCAGAGGGAGCTGGCGGAGTTAAATAAGGTGATGGCGGGTCGCGACGAGGAGTACCAGTCCGATATGGCGCAGGAAGTCGCTCGTCGCGAAGATGCCGATGCTCTCGTGCAGGAACGTAACGCTACCATCATCACACTCCAGACCGAACTCGACGAGATTGAGAAGGAGATGCAGGGGCTGTTGAAGGAGCGTGATGAGCGTATCATTGTCTTGGAAGAGGAGGTGGCAGAGTACACTAGCACAATCGATGTCTTGCGGCGAGATTTGCGCACCCAGGAGACGTCGCTAGCCACGCAGAGGTCGCAGAACAAGAAGGACAGAGAAGAGCTGGAAGCAAGCATTGTCCTACTGCGAACGACCATCAAAAAGTACGAGATCACCATCACCCAGCTGGAGCAGACCGAGCTCAACAACACCAGCTTGCATGACTCGGAAATGGAGGATCGCAACACCACTATTTCTCAGCTCCATGCCGACGTTACCAGCTTCAAGCGTCAAATAGCAGACCTTCAGCTCGTGAAAGCTGGCCTCGAACGACGTGTCGAGCAGGAGGCAGAGCAAATGCTCGAGCTCCAGAACGAAAAGTTCGACGAGATCGAGACGTTGAAGGCTACCATCCTTGACAAGCAGCAGAAGATCCAAGTCGTTGAGACAAAGGCTATTGAAGCTGACCGTCGCTGGGAAGAAGTCTTGAGTGCTCGCGACGAGGAGATCGAGGAGCTAAGAAACGACATGAGCACCACGACCACAACCACGACAGCGGCCATGACGATGATGCAAGAGGCTTTCAGCACCGTACTTGCCAAGTTCAAAGAGCACATCCGCCGTAGCTCAGCCATCAATGCTGACTTGCGAGCCAAGGTTGAAGCTATCCGGGGCATTGCTGAGATTGACGAGGAAGGATTGCTTGCCGAGGGCGAGGTGGCCATCGAAGAAATTGAGGCGATGGACATCATCGGAAAGATGCAGGCCTTCAAGTCCACCACCACTACCACGACTTCGTCTTCATCTGCTCAACGATCATTCCATGCGAAGTCTTCGTCGCAGGCTTCTGCCGTCATGAGTTCTGCGAAGAAAGGCCGTGGCCGTAAGAAGAGGCTGCAAGATAGCGGCATCAGTTTGGAGGCGGAGGAAGAGGCTGCTATGTGAGAGGCCACCACAGATGGCTTGGATAATGATGGGATTGAGGTTGCAAGAGAGATGCTAGTGAGCACGGTTGGTTGATGGGGTATTTCAGCATTTGAGCATCAGCAGGGTATTGATCAACCAACCAGGGTAATATTGTGCGTTGCATGAGCTGGAACTCTTTGGAATAGCGTGCTGTAGTTGCTGTACATCCAACAGACATAATTCTTTGATACCATCTGGTTCCCTTTGTATTCGCACAATCTTATGGTATGTGTTGCATTTATCCATTGTAGTTCCGAAGCATTGGCGGGAAGAGTGTCTGGACCTGAACTTTTTGCATGACTTCATCATCTCCAATGGAGCTTCAGTCTTCGATAAATCAATTGGTAAATCATCCCATCGAGTGATCGCCCACCACTCAATCTCTACCATACCAGGACCCATGTACGATTTCTCAAAACTCTAGAAAACAATGGGCTCTTCAGCATCCAAAGCGTCTCGCGCAGCCACCGGCGCAGCAGCTCGGAAATATCCTACTCGCTCGCCCTCGACCACCACAGCAGGACCCGGCGCAGCAACGCAGCACGCATCCGTCCAACCCACCAGCAACACTCCTCCACCTCCTCCACCACCACCCGCAAGCTCACCCGGCCCCTCCGTCCACCCCTCCCCGCACGCCAGCCCCTCACGCGACGCCGCCATCAACCTCGACGCCAGCGACCCGGACTTCGCGCAATCCCTCCGCACCCTGGGCCCCGTCCGCCCGACCCCGACCCTCTCACCCTCCAGCACCTTCTCCTCCGCCGCGAACCGCACCAGCAACGGTACCGCGCCTCCGTCCGCGCCGAACCCCCGCCTCAACCCCGCGATCCTGGTGCTCGAGGCGCGGGCGCGGCTGCAGGAGCGCGCGGACCGCGAGTTCCTTGAGGCTGGGCGGGCGGGACATGAGGGGCGCGAGTTTTTGGATGTTTATACGATCCAGCGGGTGTTGAGGTTGAGGGACGAGCAGGGGAAGGCGCCGGCGGAGATTGAGCGTGTGTTGGGGTTGAGGAGGGGGGTGGTGGGGCGGTTGGGGAGACGGGGGGTCGTGACGGGGGTGGATGAGATGGGGAGGGCGGAGAGGGGCGTGGATTTGGTTTGAGAGGGAGGGGATGGGTTGGTTCATAGATGGGGTGAGGGAGTGGGCAATTGGCACTGAGGTCGGCAAGAAGTGGGCTTTGATCGTTGAGGTCGGACGAAGACTCAGGTCCAGCTACGAGCTCGCGCTGCACCAGACCAGAGATGGCTGGAGGAAGGGCTTCGAAATGAAGGTGCCTATATCTGGCTCTTTGCTCGCGATTCGATAATCAATCGGGATCAAAGCACCATCGACCCATGATACAGTCCGTGGACGACCGCGCGCGATTGTGTAGCCTGCTGTCTACCGCAGCAACAAGAAGCGATCGCCACCGTGTCAGCTCACGCTATAAGACGAACAGTACTTCCGCGACGCCGCAGAAAGGTGGCAGTGCTACAGGTCTCCGAGCGAGGAGACGAAAAGCAAATGCCTTCACGCATATGTACAACTACTTGTGTTGTGGGATAAATAAAGATGTGGGCACCGCCCCTGTTGTATCATACTGTATTACTGCCTGAAATGTTCATATTCTGGTATCCTCGTCGTAATCTCCTTTGCAATCTTGACAGATGCATACTTCACTTGAGAAGAACGATTGGAGAATGTCTGGAGACTAGTATCATTCTAGATCCTATGCGCGGAAGCGAGGGACTGTGTCCATGCTTCATTTCGGCACCGACCCTGGGAATGCGTCTGTCATCGACGTCCTTCCGTCCAGCCGCAGAAGTTTCGCAACATTGTAACGCGATAGACAAGGTCAGACTCGACTATGTCTGCTCGGAGCATGGCATCGAGCTAAGTGGTGGACCAGTGTGCTTTTTTCCGGGCATCCGTAAGAGCCGCAGATGGCATGGTCCTGTCATGTGCCTCCCCCAGAGCGGATACTTTGGATCTTAGAGACAGGCGTGGGTGTTTGGCTCTTCGCCCATGATGCTCATGGCTGAAGACACTGGTGTTCACTTGGGAGCGTAAGCGAGAGCCTGTGACCTTGGTTTTAGAGAGATGAGTCTGGTGTCTCCTTCGCTGGAAGCAGTCGTCTTCAGTGTTTCCTGACGCAGAGAGGTGCCGTATGGATGTCGTGGTATCACATCGTCAGTCAAAAGTGAAGTTTCGCTGAATGGTGGTGAAGTTTTCTTCGCAGTCCGAGCATATGGAGGAGGGCTACTCAGTCAGCGTGCCTGATGTTCTGCAGTTTTCTTATGACAGCGTCGAATCGCTCGTCTGCTTGCCGTTCAGGGCTGGTGGTGGCTGAGAGCGAGTCATTACATTTTGCTGGTCTAGATGGTGTCTGGGCAAAATCCCTTTTGGCAAGCCTGGAGCATGAAAAATCAGCATAGGTCTCCTACTTCATGAGATGATACTCTTACAGGGGCATAGATTCCCAAGCCGCAAGATCGTCAACAAGTACTCCATCGAAAGCATCGTATTTTCGCATGAGATCTTCGACGATGACCATATCTCTAAGCACATCTGCTCTGGCTTTACCACTGGTCTGCCCGTTGACGATGTTCTCCGTGTCCTGCGAGCACAGGTCAAGGGTGACCACAACCCGCGGCATCTCATGTCCATCGATAAGTTGCTTCGACGCGTAGCGCACCACGCCCAGATTCCTGCCTGCTATAGACCCGGGATCCGCGTGACCGCTCAACACAACGTACTCATCGATCAGCGGCATGATGAGGTCCATGATACACTGCGAGTGCCCAGACGCGCCCATCCAGTTCGTTTCAATCGCCTCGCCCTGGTACTCCACCAGCCAGTAGGGCAGCGCGGCGCTGAACGGCATCTCGTAGCTGCGCATAAACGCGCTCGCGCGCGTGTGCACGTTGAGCCATTTGTGCAGGATGATGTCTCGCTGCGTTCTCTGCTCGTCGCCGAGCTGAGACGTGGCAAGGCCGTCGTGGAAGAACTTCTTCTGGGAGGCATTGTCTTCGAGAGGAATCAATACTTGGAATCCATGGATTTGCGCGTCCGGGGGCGTCTTGTCGTTGTGTTCGATTAGAGCTCTCAAGCCGTCCATGAAACGCTCCTCGGCGTCTACGTCGTTTGAGTATTCCGGGTCGCCATCGACGGCCCAGACCCGGATTTTGTTTTTAGACGCGCTTTGGACGAATGTGATCAGGCCGTTCTTGATGCCAGTCCACTCCTGCGGCGTGATATGAAGATAGACGTCGGTGAGATGTATGTCCCTCACGCTCGTCACGAAAGATCCGACATCTTGGCCTAGGAAGATATTGGCGTCCCGGATTCGAATCCCTCGCGAAGGTCGTCGCCGTTCTCCGGCGATACCGCTTCCATCCCACATTACAGGGATCTCGTTGTGCAACGAGATATCCGGCCTGGTGGGTGTAACGAGGCAGCGTCTATCTAACCGAGAATGCGGCGCATTCAAGTTGCAAGCTTCGCGCAGAAGTGCCTACCGGTTCAACCTCCGAAACCTTCGATTCACAACGTCGAAGAGGCATGTCGATACCACACTACAATGGTAAGTTTCATGAATACCAGGAAATACCCTATTCTTCACGCTGTGGTCAATATAACCAGCGCAGCACCAAACAAGAGTAGCTTGTCCATCACATAGAAGGTACTCTTTCCGAGCACATGTAGTCCGCAGAGCTGCCCAAGGACTGCTAGTTGCCCTCGCGCTTATCCCAATATACGCTTCAGTCTACTTCCCAACTGGCCTTGAAGCTTAGAGGCATCTCTGTGAGGCCGACCAACCGTGCAACCGACCGTAACGTTAGCTGAAGATGAGTTCTTCACGCAACCGCGCAGCTGGAGAACTTTCCGCCCAGCTATACTTCACGTACAGCGCAGATGACAACAACTGGCAGGCAGTGGATGGCTCAACCCAGCAGGATGCTTGTGCCTTGGCCCGGCCTATAACACATGTTGCTGTGCATAGTTGGAACATCGACTTCATGATGCCATGTGGAGATTCTCGCATGGCCACGGCTATTGGATATCTCAAGTCGTATATCATAGCCAACACTTCTCTGAGGTCGATGGCGAACGTAATTATGCTGGCGGAGTGCACAGCCAGCGACCTCGAGATCATTGCAGCGGATCCTTGGGTGCGACAACACTTCAATCTGACAGACGTCAGGCCTACATGCTGGAGAACGCACTACGGTACGGTTATGCTGATCGACAAAGGATTGCAGATCGAAAACACTTTTCGCGTGCATTTCTCGAACACGAAGATGGGCCGAGACGGGTTATTCGTGGATCTCCAGATGAGTGCACAAGCAGCCAGCGGCAGACTGTTGAGACTGTGCACGACTCATCTTGAATCTCTTGGACCCAATCGAGATGAAAGATCTGCCCAGCTTGCATTATGCGCACAGTACATGAAGGAAGAGCATGTCGATGCGGCTGTCCTGGCTGGCGACCTCAACGCTACTCACGCCTCCGAGCAAACATCACATACTATATGCGGCCTCAAGGATGCCTATCTCGAGCTCGGGGGACGAGTAGATGACGCAAGTGGGCATACATGGGGTCAGCAGGCTCGTACAGAGTCGCGCGAAATGTTCGGCACTTCTAGGATGGATAAAGTGCTGTATTGTGGCGGAGGAGCGATGCTGAAGACATTTGGGATCTTCGGCGCTGGAATCGAAGTAGCAGATCCAGCCGAGAGGCAGAAAATCATGTCCATCGGGTGTGAGAAGGCCTGGATTACGGATCATCTTGGTGTCAAAGCTGTGTTCGAGTTGAATACCCCAAGTTTTGCGTAGATTATGTCTAGCATGCGGTGCAATTGCAACGTCAACTCCGGTGCAATTTAGGCTAGGTGAAAGGCATAGGGTCTTCAATTATGATCTTCAATCCGAGGCTACCTTAACATCATAACGACTGAGGCTCGTTCGTCGATAAGAGTTATAGTTGATGGCGCCGACGGTTTTGGGTGATGCTGGTGTGAAGCAAGCAAGCTGGCTGCGTTAAGCTCAACAGTGCGATCATACACAACTTGATAACGCCTTTTGCCGGCGGCACATCAGCACACTCACCAGAGCCATGGACTCAAATGCAAAGGTTGCTGCTACATCTTTCACAGAAGGATTGGAAAGCAAAATAGAGTATGTACGCAGATTCAATTGAGACGTGGTGTTAGAGAATGATGAGATGGTCCAAGCGTCAATCTGGTTTGCCCTGGCAACGCAACAGCCAAATCTTGGCAATGTTGACCAACGGTGGTGACGCTGTGCGGGATCTGGCGCCGTCAGCTTGATGCATGAGCCAACGCACCATCCAACTCCCACCGCGATTGGGCAGCATATACTGCACTTCTGCTTTGGCTACATTCCCGGGAGCAACAATTTGATCACTCACCGACTCCTACGACAATCTTCGCTCACGAACACACATCACACATACCACTACCTACACGCTCGCTACAGTCCCCGCAGATCTTGGATCCCATCTTCACTATTGTTCGGGCCATCCTGGTCAGGTTGTGAGCGACTGCGCAAGACCGCGACAAGGCAGACCGAGACCCCGATCGAAGGATACCATGGATGTGAGCGCAAGACAATAGCGATTCGTCTGCAATCTCGAGCGCCTTGAGCGCAACATAATTTCGCGAACATGAGCACAAGCGACCTTTCCGCTGCGGGGAGTAGCACATACTCAAGCAACACATTACACGTTGGTGACGGAACATGGGACAATGGAAGAGATACATTCCTGCTGCCGAACCTCATGGGACTCAACTTCGACACTATGCGCTACAATGGCATGGGCAATCGCTTCCGAAATCTCCCCGAATACCACACTCTGATCGCAGGCCATGGAGCTCTCGCAGCAATCACCTTCTTGTTTGTCGTCCCGGCAGCTATATTCTTTGCGAAATATGGCGGAGAGTGGGTGGGGAACCGTCGTGGCTTCAAGATGCACGTCTACTTGCAAATCCTGACGGTCTTCCTATCAACTGTCGTGCTGATTCTCGGATGGTTCGCTGTTGGGCCAGAGCGCAGTCTCACGAATCCACACCATGGTATTGGAGTTGCGATATATGCTTGCATAATGGTCCAGTTCATTTACGGCTGGATGATGTCCAAACTTGAGAGGAGAAGAAAGGATCCCATGGCGTTGACCCGGGTCCCGACCAAGGTCTGGCTGCACAAACTTTTCGGCCGAGCAGTCGCATTGCTAGGTATTGTGCAAATTGCATTGGGACTGACCTTATATGGAAGCCCGAAAACACTGTTCATCCTATATGCATTGTGGGTATTTGTGCTGCTGATTGGATATATGATACTGGATCGATACTACTTCGAGAAGAGACCTGTCGACTTCGGTATTGGTGGAAGAGGGCCTTCCGGTCGTTCAGACATGTACTCAGACTACGGAAGCTATCTTTCTGGCTCACGGACAGAATTGACAGGGGATGGGAGAAGACCAAACAGACCTAAGAGGGAAAAGCAGGGCACGCATTGGGGACGAGATCTGCTAGCAGCCGGTGGAGTTATCGGAGCCTACGAAGCCTACAAGCACCGCAAAAGCAAGAAAAGAGAGGAACAAGAGCAAAGCGAGCTTGACGCAGAGCGAAGGCACAATCGACCGCCACCTCCGATGATGTCTGGCGGCAGACCTCCGAGCCGACCAGATACCGATATGGGACATTCAGCGTCGGGGCCTGACTACCCGATGGCTGTTGCCACTCCGGATCGATATGGTAGACGTCACAACGATCACCCACATGAGCAAAGCAGAATATCGACCGAAACATGGGAAGACGAGAAGTATACACCTCCACGGCAAAGGCATACTTGGAGAGATCGTATACTGGGCGCAGGCGCGGGCATCGGTGCATTCGAAGGTGCCAGACGTCTCTTCTCACGAAAGAAGCAGGATGACGATTATGTTGAACATGATAACTACCGGCCGCCACATGGTGGTAACCACAGCATGGTCAGTCAGGCAGATGTCTCGAGAGTTCAAGCAGGGCATGCGCCATACTCGCCGGGTGATGCGCTCAGACACGATCGTCCGGATACGGGAGGTGCAATGGACAGTCAAATGACTCCAATGACCCCGACAAGGCCCTCTCGGCGACCACAAGCACCAGGAGGAGCATCATATATGTCTTACGATGACGACGAAAGTGTTGGGGAGTATTCTCCTCCTCGGCATGATGAGAACCATACTTTGAGAAACAGTATAGCCACATTCGGTGCCCTCGCAGGCTTCCGGGAATGGAACAAGAGTCGTAAAGAGCGCCGAGAACAACAACGTGCAGACAAGCTGCGCAGGCAAGAGCTGGATAATGAAGAGATGTACAATAGACGGACTTCGACGAATTATCCGCGACCCCAGGACGGCGGTCGAAGACCAAGTCTTTCTGGCACAATTATGACTGGTGCCTCTGTCTCACATCAGGCTTCCGAACCAGGCTTCGCTGGAAACAATCCGGAGTCATCGCAACACAACTTCAACAGGCCACAGGAGCAAAGGCCAGACACATATCAGCCACCCCTTCCGCCAGCAGCCGGCATAATCCCTGCTTCTCCTGCGCTTCCACCTCCCCCAAATACTTTCGGTCCAGGCTACCCATTACCTCCCCCACCCCCTGGTCCGCCACCAAATGTCCACATGCCTCAAACATATCAGCCGCCACAGCCAGGTACTTTGCAGATGCCAGCTGGAGCTGTAGCTCCTGATCCGGTGCTACTTCCACCGCATAACGACGCGCCAATACCACAGCAGGGCCCACCGCAGATGGGAAGTGATGCGGCTGGCTTGGCTGTGGCAGGCGCTGCAGCTACTGGCACTGCGGCAGATCGTCGACGCCGGGAGCGACGAGGTTCGGTCGACACATCCGCAGCCGCATCGCAACAGAATACTGCTATGAATGCCAACCCAAATCCACCGCTACCATCACCGAGTAGTCCGCCTGTGAGCGTGAAGGTCAAAATGCATAACGATGGACGTCATGTCACCCTTCGTCGACTGAACGAGGAGGAAGCCGAAGCCGAGCGGATAGCACGGAGACAAGACCGGCGACAGCGGAGACGACAAAACTCTAGTTTGGGTTCAAGTATGGATGAGGCACCTTCGATATCGGCCGCCCAACGTCAACGCCGCAATGGCGGTATAAGACCTTCGAGCGAGCAACCGATTGTGAACATACCCCCGGTGCCAGCTAGCTCAGCAACAAATTCCCACAGGCCACCCTCGGAGCTGAACTTACCTCCGATGCCACCGCCGGGCGCAGTCCCACCCAGAGCGCCGCAGCATTCGAGCAGTCCCGCTGGCACTGGCTTTAGTCCTCCCCCTGCCATAGGAAGCGGGTTGAGCCCCAGCGGAATGGGCAGTCCTGGCGATGCTGGTGAAGGCACCGACATCAGCAATTTTGCGGACAATCGGCGGCGAAGACGAATGGAACGAGCCAGACGTCTTGCGGACGCTCGAGGCACTGGCGGAAGAGTTGAGTTTGATTGAGCAACGATATAGAAGTTCTGATGACTTTGAGCATGCTTTGAGCGTTCATGATGACAGTTGTTGCAGCATAAGCGAAAGGCGTTTTAGAGGCTCTGGGTTGTGGATTTCAAGCCTAGGCTAAGGTATGTAGAGTGAAACGAGGCCCATTTATCTTTACTGGCAGAATTATCTTGTCCGGGTGTATGTCGCACTTGTGTCTACTTCTTCAAGTCCATTCACACGAACACAAGCATCCGTACGGACATGTCAGGTATTCAATTTACTAGCAGATATGTAGACGATGTCAACTCCCGACAAGACTTGTATGTTGTGTATGGGTGAGGCTTCGCGATGCACGTGACCTTCCGCACCTCGATCGGAAGAAGCCGCTCCGCTTTCGAAGCTCCAGTCTCCTTGAGCAAAGAGAAAGCCGCATTGGAAAGCTATCTCATCGGCCATCCACACCACATCGAACACCATGCAATCCCTTCGTGTCGTCGCCAGGAGCGCGCTCCGCGTCCGTCCCACCGCCACCGTCGCCGCGAAGCGCACTTACGCCGATGTCGCGCCCGACAAGATTCGGTTGAGCTTGGCCCTGCCTCATCAGGTACGTCCGGGATTGCGCAAAATGTGGAATGGAGACATGATGGGGACATGGTCGGATTGATTGGGGGCACTGGAGTGAAAGATATGCCGGAGGACGAACAAGAGGAAGAACGACGTGGAAGTGTTTGCTAACATGTGATATCTCAATAGGCAATCTACAAAAGCCAGGATGTGTATGTTCACCCACCACCGCCAATGAAGAGATGAGACATGTCGAAAACATGAAGACTGGGACAAGAAACCGAGCACTAACGGTAATGGCACAACAGCGTCCAAGTGAACATCCCCGCTGAGTCCGGAGAGATGGGTGTTCTCGCCAACCACGTCCCCTCCATCGAGCAGCTCAAGCCCGGTCTCGTGGAGATCATCGAAGAGGCCGGCGGAAGCAAGCAGTTCTTCCTGTCCGGCGGCTTCGCGACCGTCCAGCCCAACTCCGTCCTCAGCATCAACGCCGTCGAGGGCTACCCGCTGGAGGACTTCAGCGCCGACGCTGTCCGAAACCAGATCGCAGAGGCTCAGAAGATTGCCTCGGGCAGTGGAAGCGAGCAAGATATCGCTGAGGCCAAGATCGAGCTTGAGGTGAGTGTGCGGTGGTGTTATAATTGGATCACGAGATTTGGCTAACGTGCGAAATACAGGTGCTGGAGAGTCTGCAGGCATCTCTCAAATAGAGATAGAAAATGGTGATGTTGTACATATTATTGTATCGAACAGCATGCTGTGGTATTCCATACCGCTTTTCCTTTTGCAATGAACTGAATCTTCGTCGTTGCTGCTGCACATTCGTCCCCTGCTCTTGTCCTTGCATCTAGGCCGAATCTTGTGTTGACACTTGCTTAGGATGATTCCTTCCTTTCTTTAAGCATAGATGCACACACAGTACACACCCCGACTGGCACATAACAATAACCTCTTCACTTCACGCATAGCTTGAGCTGTGCTCGCTTCGTGCTTCTCCATATCAGTCCGCGCAATAGTCCTACACAGCATCTTCAATACTTCCAGTCGTTTCTCAATGCCTCACGGAAGCTGATAAATGTGCCATTGCCCTTTAACGCCAAACAGCGAGCTCAAAGTATCTTTCATACCCCCTGAGACGAAAGCAGATCCCGCCTACGCAGCGCCAACATTAGACAATGGGTGGAGTCAAAGACGTACTTGTGAGCAAGCTTCAACACGATGAGTGCTCACGCTCGTACTGACAGGACGGTGTATGAGCTGCGCGTCAAAGCTTCGAAATCGAAGCTCTTCAGCAAAAACGAACCGCCACAGGAGCTCAATCACAAGAGCAGCACGATCACCCAAGGCGCTTCCTCGATTGCCACCTCACCATACAGTTCTGTCAAGAGCGCAAGGACCACTTTCAAGGGCAAGCAGAGCAAGTGGTCACTTCGCAGCTGGTTCAAGGGCCACGACTCTGCAGGATCCAGCGACGAGAATGTTGCCAGTACTCAAGCACCGCAGGCCCAGCTGCAGGATGTTTCCCCAGACCCGATCCCAGTTGCACCGCCGACCACAGTCGTTGTGGTCCAAGATGCTGCTCGTCCTCCCGACGCTATGGTGGAACAGCCGGTCGAGCCCGCAAAGAGTACAGCGGAACGCGCAGCGGAGGCTCCAGCGGGAGCAAAGAGCGATACAGAGGTCATCTCGAGCGTTCGCGAGCTCGTGGCCGACGAGACAGCCACAAAAGATGTTCCCGAGGGTACGGCGGAGCCATCGACTCCAGGCCCGACGAGCCCGAACACCAATCGAGAGATTATCCAAGATGTCCCGAAATCCGCTTCCGCAAAGAGTGCCCAACCTACCTCTCAGCCTCAGACAACCAAACCCGAAGTTGCCTTTGCGAAGCAGCCGCAGGCGGCCACGCAAGTAATCTACCATGTGGACCCGGCCACGATACCAGCGGCAAAATCCACAGTGTACCCACAGTCCGAAGGTCGCTTTGCCGAAGACCTCCCCAGAGACAATCCCGAGTCGTACGTTCCCAAGCAGAAGACCAGTATCAAACTCAAGCTGTTGAAACTCTGGATGGTGCACAAGACGAAGGCATTGGCTCACAAGTTGTAAGATCTTCGAGCCGCCGAGGTCCTGTCGGAGTGGCCGACCGAATCAAGAATCTCGAGCAAAAGACCGATGAGTTCAAACGTCGCGCTCAAAACGCAGTGAACAATGGAGATAGAACGATGATCCCGATCGTATATCCTCTCCACGTCAAGCGATTCCAAAGACGAACGGTGGAAGCGACACCTATCAGACCTGAGACACCAATCTATCAGACCCGGGCGAAAGACAGCCCCTACCTGCATGCACCTCAACCTACACGGGTCTGCGCCGCATATCCTAAGACGCTGGATGGTGATCCTTCCCGTCCCATCACGAGCATTCCCCCGTCACTAGTTGACACAACGCGTGGTGATCATGATGCCAGTGTCACTCGCAACACTGGGTATGGTCGTCGCAAGTCTCGAAACTTCGCCATGCGTCCTACTAGCCGTCCTGCCGAGCGAGGTCGCCAACGCATTTCACCAGCCTCGTATCTGCACGGCACCAAAGAGATGTGCCTTCGACACGGCCGAAAGCCGAAGACGCATGGTCCGAATGCCACGAAACCTACAAGTGACTCGACGGAGAAGAGCAGATCTGGTGCGTACATCCCCGTTGGTCTTCGGCACAGACGCCAGATGGATGCTACGAGTCCTTGGGCTGTTGCGAGCGTGAAGTTGATGAGTATGAAAGGATCCCATACTGATGCCTGCCCGGATTGCATCACAGAGCTCGGACTCAAGAGGAAAGAGGCTTACGAGAGTACGACGGCGACACTGTTACGACATGAGAAGGGGTTAGCGTCAGGCTTGGTCTCACCAATGGCAACTCCTAAAGCCAACTTACAGCAGGCAAAACCCAACATGTCGTTGGAAGAGTTGCAATCGTCGTCCGACTATCCCAGCAAGCAAGCATACAATCGGAAGTCCACTTGCAACGTCCAGGATGATGGTCCTTCTGGGCTGGTAGCTTTCCAGGATCCAGGAGACGGTCTCGATGCGGCTATTTTCGAGCGTGGGGGCAAGTTAGCAAGAGTTGTCATACATCCACAACTATCCTCAGCGCCGGCTTTGGTCTTACGGAAACTCTCGAAGCAGCTCCTAGATATATCTCACGCACTGGTCGATGCCGGAGCCAACCAACAGCCTGCAACAAGAGGTCACTCCGAGGGTCTTGAACCAGATCGTTTAAGCAACAATGTGCCGTCCGCCAAGAATCTGGTATGTTCAAGCGTCCGTCACGTCAAGTCTCTGAGCTGTTACTAATAGCTTTACTATATAGATAGGTCCTTCTGACAGACATCTGGCGGGCGCGAAGATTGTTGGAAAGTCTATCACCTCGCAAGAGAACGGCATGGGACTTTCGACTCCAGCAACAACACGGCCTCGTGTTGCAAAACCACCGCAGTCTTTCCTTGGCACCGAAGACTTCAATGAGATCATGAGCGATGTCTCCCCAGGAGCACGTTTGGTCCATCGTCAGACAACACACGATCTTTCCGGCTTGATAACCTCTACAAGCGAGATTCCGGCATTGTCTCTACCCCGACCACCAGTCGCTGAGTTGAACCCCGGTATGACAAGCGAAAAGTCTGCTTCTCGAGTCGCCAATGGAAGTTCGCTACCGATACAGGTAATGAATGATCTGACTCAGTCTGCTATGCCTCAGATCACTGGGCCATTCGATGCACTTATCTCGACCGCGTTGCCTTCCATCGCCACTGTAGCGTCTCCATATCACCATGCACCGACGGCGCGTAGTGCCCAAGCGAGCGCCTTGCTAGCCGCTGCTCAGGATACACTTCTACCACCTATCGCAACGATGGCAAGTCCCTACCATCACGCACCCGCGATGCCAAGGAGTATGATCCCTACATCCCTGAATGGATCTTCGCTTGATCCTACATTGTCTGACGCAACGACTGGTCAAGCACGAGCAGAAAGTTCGGACCTATCTGTAATTACAAAGGAAGATGGAAAGCTGCCTGGCAATAACACGGTCGAGCAAGTTGAGCAGACAGGTGGGTCGAAAGGTGGGACGAACGAGAAGTGAGAGACTCTGCGGGCATACGGAGCTCTTATCCCTGAGTCAGAGTTGATTTATGTAGGTATTCTACGCTATTGTCCTAAATTATCGGCCCCCCACATCGCTGTCAAACTTGAGCACCCTGTTCGGCATTGATGTCAAGAAGAAATATTCATGCAAAAGATGGACCGCGCACTCGCGATCTCGAATTGCTCACTTGGAGCCTTACCGACACATAAGCAACGTAGTCGGGCATGAAGAGCACGGTATCGTGCAGTAGCGACTAAGTCCTAGGCTGACCTGCCGAGGAACTTCTCCGATGCTCACAGGTGCAAGCATACTCGATCAGCAATTCTTCAGTCTTGATAGCATCATTTGTCCCAGATGATTTGGGGCTCGTACCGTATTTCATCATCATCATCGTCTTCAACATCATGTTCTATCGTGGCCGCCATCCTGATACTGCTTCTGGTAGCTGCAATACCATCCTTCCGAGGCCAAAAGCGTATCTCATCGCTATCATATTGATCATCATCATGTGCTGGCGCTGTCTTCCTCACTTTGCATTTGGAAGCCCTGGTCGGCTCCTGGCGTGCGCGCGGCTGACCGCGGAAATCGACATCAGCCCGGAACTTTTGGAAAGTTCGTCGGATTTCATATTCGTTACTCGACTCTCCAAGGAGATCTCTGTGAAAGTTATCATAGGTGAAGACAGGGCTCAGAGCATTGTGCAGCTGCTCGGCCACCATCTGTGCCGGATCCTCCAGCCCGATATGCTTGGCTCTGCTTCTCATCAACCGAGCGGTCGATGGTAGAAAAAGCGCGTTGGCAGGTCCGCAGCTCAGCTGAACTCCGAAGAGGTAAGCAGTTTGCAGGGTCGTCAGAATAGGTAGGGATGACACCATGCCTTTCGCTTGGACCAAGGCTTGCGCGAAAACGCTTGCTTGCTGCAGCCAATGCTCTGATGTGGTTGCCGACTTGACGATCCCCCAACCCGTGATGTACTCGCTGACAAGATATGCAATGTGATCAATGGAGTCATGATCTAGCATGACCAACTTGCAAAGCTCGGCCATGGTTCGAATGACCACATCGCTTAATTCAACATTTTGAGCGAGCCATCGGGGTAGGATAGTGGTACTATACCCCCGACCCTGCTCGCCAAGCTCTTGTAGGCGCAGGGCCGCAGCGATGGAGGTGGCCTTCCCTTCAAGCTCGAAAAGGTCCCGAAAAGTGAAAGTCCCTAGAATTGCTTCGACCGGGATTTCGTGCCATACGAGAAGCTCATGCGTCGCAGGGTATCGGTGTGCTCCGTTAGTGAATGCAAACTTCTTCTTCAGCTCTTTGTGGTATGGCTTCGCATGGAACACCGTTTCTCTGTCCAGGACTGATGCATCGATCACTGTGATACGAACGCTGGACCCAATTCTCTCATACTGCCCGAGCGCTTGCCGGCACGTCCAGGCGAAAGAGTTTGTTACTGACACGTATGGACTGCCAAACTTCCCCCCTAAGTGTGCATAGCGTCAGTCCCGTCGAGTAGATCAGCGCGCTCCAGAACTAAACCAGGGCAACTCACCATTCAGATGCGTGAACACATCGCTCCACTCTTTGAATGTCTCGCAATTCGGAGGTGGCGGCGGCTTGACGTTTGTGAACATGAACCGGCCTGCTACAAAGCCGGCGTCGGCGGAGTTCAGTCCTGCCGACTTGTTGTGCCAGTAGCGGAAGAGAAGGCCTGTCAAAGGTGGATGCGCCAACTCCCGCGACACGGGGATCAACTCGCTCAGTGTTGAGGCGTACTCACTTGGCGTCAGCGTCAGCGTGGCTCCTGTGCGTCTTGGGAAGGGTATCGTCGCGGCTTCACCACGGCGGATCTTATAGCCGCTAGATGCAGCCCCATGAGTGCTTCGTGGTGCATTTTCGTGCGTAGTCACGGAGCGAGACGATTTTCGCACCGCTTTCGATGTAGTATGCACAGATGTCGCGTGCGCAACCTGATTCACTGTCTGGGATGTCGCTGTGAAGTATGCTGAGGAATGGCCGGAAAGCTCTCGTCGCTTCTGCTCAACACACTGAGCCAGCATAGACTGGTGATTGGCTTGCTTCGCAGACGTTGGCGCGAGGATATCTTGCCATATCTTTGCATGCTATCGAATGGAGTCAGATAGCTTTTCAGAGCACATGGAAAGTCAGGGTACCTTGTCCTTGCGTCTCTCGCAATATTGAACATAAAGAGATGTTTTGGGAAGTCCCTTGGGAAAGCCTTGTCTCGACAGATACTGTTCGAAAATGCTGTTGAATATCCTAGTCTTTTCGGCCCACGACAGGTCGTTGCGCCGGGCCAGTATATGCAGTACGGTCCGCTGATCTTCATTCCATTTGTTTTTGCTCGTCCTGAATCGTTGTGGAGCCATCGAGATAATTGTGGGAGAGCTGTAGTCAGAGCAAAAGCACGGTCGTGAGACAGCAGGATCAAGGACACACCGTGAAAAGTGCCACGATCAGTAGAAAGTGAGGCAGTCTACCGGTCATTGGCAGAAGCATACCTATCTCCTTCACAAATGATTATCTTTCCCCTCTG
Organism: Microcyclospora pomicola; assembly: GCA_002786065.1. Lineage (NCBI taxonomy): Eukaryota > Fungi > Ascomycota > Dothideomycetes > Capnodiales > Microcyclospora > Microcyclospora pomicola. Next base: position 301,767 of record NHNY01000015.1, read on the forward strand.
GTGAAAATATATGACCACAGGTGTGGTATTGAATCAGATGGTCGGTGATGTTGCTGACAGAGTGGATACACACCTCAAATAGCTTTCGTGGGCTATCGCTCGTATGGCTATAACTGTAGAGTTGCATACATATTTCGAGCATCTGACCAGACATTCTCCCTATGAATGCCTGTGACATCTCAACACATTGGAGGAGTCTTCACTAAAAAGCATAGCGCGCGACAGTGATATGGGCAGTCATTGGGCCATCACACAACATCAATCAATGGCCTACCCATAGATGCCGCCTCGAATGTGTTTACCTCACCTCTTAAGTATGGGTTCGGATGAGGTTCAACACATGAATTTCAAGAGGTGAAGTCGTTGTGCCTGGCAGAGCTCTAGACGTGCATGTGCAAGGCGGAGCCAGTTCGGGGATGCATGTGGACTAGGCTCCAGCTCACGTGACAGCAACTGCAGCAGCTTCTCGGAGATTCCAAAACCTTCTACCTGAGCTGTTGCCATTGTTTTAACTTCTGGTTGCTCCACCACCAAACGCAAACTATATCAATTTTGCAAACATCCACCTTCTCATCCACATCACCTCTTCTATACCCTCACAGTGTGACTTGATACCCCGACCACTGTCACCATCCATCCTCGATCTCACTCGGTAAGCTGAATAGTAAGTTCTCGCTTCACTACCGAGCATCTTTCACCTCGATCCAACACAGTTGAGGCTGAAACAGCTCTGCCAAACAACGAACATCCAGTGCTGACCTGTGTTGATGTTACAGACGATAGACCCACGACCTCTCTACGCCTCACAAACTACACAAACACAACCGCCATCATGTCTGCTCAAGGAGAGACCTTCGAGTTTCAGGCTGAGATCTCACAGCTTCTCTCACTCATCATCAACACCGTCTACAGCAACAAGGAGATCTTCCTGCGAGAATTGATCTCAAACTCCTCAGATGCTCTTGACAAGATCCGCTATGAGGCTCTTTCAGACCCATCCAAGCTCGATTCGGGCAAGGACCTTCGCATCGACATCATTCCGGACAAGGAAAACAAGACCCTCACCATGCGCGACACCGGTATTGGCATGACCAAGGCCGATCTCGTTAACAACCTTGGTACCATTGCTCGCTCTGGCACCAAGCAATTCATGGAGGCCTTGACTGCAGGTGCAGACATCTCTATGATTGGTCAATTCGGTGTTGGCTTCTACTCTGCATACCTCGTCGCCGACCGAGTGACCGTCGTCTCCAAGCACAACGATGACGAGCAGTACATCTGGGAGTCAAGCGCTGGCGGCACTTTCAGCATCAAGCAAGATACCGAGGGTGAGCAGCTTGGCCGTGGTACCAAGATCATCCTGCACCTCAAGGAGGAGCAGACCGACTACCTCAACGAGGCCAAGATCAAGGAGGTCGTCAAGAAGCACTCCGAGTTCATCTCCTACCCCATCTACCTGCACGTGCTGAAGGAGACTGAGCGCGACGTTCCTGACGAAGATGCCGAGGAGTCCAAGACCGAGGGTGACGACAACAAGCCCAAGGTCGAGGAGGTCGACGACGAGGAGGAAGAGAAGAAAGAGAAGAAGACCAAGAAGGTCAAGGAGAGCAAAATCGAGGAGGAGGAGCTCAACAAGACCAAGCCCATCTGGACCCGCAACCCACAAGACATCACCAGCGAGGAATACGGTGCCTTCTACAAGTCTCTGTCCAACGACTGGGAAGACCACCTCGCAGTCAAGCACTTCTCGGTTGAGGGTCAACTTGAGTTCCGTGCCATCCTCTTCGTGCCGAAGCGTGCACCATTTGATCTCTTCGAGACCAAAAAGACCAAGAACAACATCAAGCTCTACGTCCGCCGAGTCTTCATCACTGACGACGCGACTGACCTTATTCCCGAGTGGCTGTCGTTCGTCAAGGGTGTCGTTGACTCGGAAGATCTCCCGCTCAACCTTTCCCGTGAGACTCTCCAGCAGAACAAGATCATGAAGGTCATCAAGAAGAACATCGTCAAGAAGACTCTTGAGCTGTTCAACGAGATCGCCGAGGACAAGGAGCAATTCGACAAGTTCTACACTGCCTTCGGTAAGAACATCAAGCTTGGTATCCACGAAGACAGCCAGAACCGTGCTTCTTTGGCCAAGCTCCTTCGCTTCTCCTCTACCAAGTCTGGCGAGGAGACCACCTCTCTTCAAGACTACATCACTCGCATGCCTGAACACCAGAAGCAAATGTACTACATCACTGGCGAGTCCACCAAGGCTGTTGAGAAGTCTCCCTTCCTCGATGCGATCAAGGCCAAGAACTTCGAGGTCCTCTACTTGGTCGACCCCATCGACGAGTACGCTTTCACTCAGCTCAAGGAGTTCGAGGGCAAGAAGCTCGTCGACATTACCAAGGACTTCGAGCTCGAGGAGACTGATGAGGAGAAGAAGCTCCGTGAGGAAGAGGAGAAGGAGTACGAAGCCTTTGCCAAGTCGCTCAAGAATGTGCTCGGCGACAAGGTCGAGAAGGTCGTTGTCAGCCACAAGCTCGTTGGTGCACCATGCGCCATCCGTACTGGCCAGTTCGGCTGGTCCGCCAACATGGAGCGTATCATGAAGGCTCAGGCTCTTCGTGACACTAGCATGTCCAGCTACATGAGCAGCAAGAAGACCTTCGAGATCTCGCCCAAGAGCAACATCATCAAAGAGCTCAGGAAGAAGGTTGAGACTGATGGCGAGAGCGACCGCACCGTTAAGAGCATCACCACCCTGCTCTACGAGACCTCGCTCCTCGTCTCTGGCTTCACCATCGACGAGCCAGCTGACTACGCCGAGCGCATCCACAAGCTTGTGTCCCTCGGCCTGAACGTCGATGAGGATGTGGAGACCACCGAGGAGACTGCCGCAGCCGACAGCACCCCAGCTGCTGCCGCCGGTGAGAGCGCCATGGAGGAGGTCGACTAAACGCATACTTCTGAATGTTGTGATTTCAGCGACTGGTGTCTCATAAAAGACACCGCTTTTACAGGCTATGCATCACGGTAGAAACCGTTGCGACATGGAGTCGGCGTTTGAGCAGCACGGTGTCCCTGGCTTACCGGTGCGCAATGAAACAACAGTAACGGATTCATGTAATTTTATGTAGTCTCCGACCAAGCAAAAAGTTTATTCAAAATGATACCATTAATGTAGTCGTTTCCACAATCTTGTCATTGTGGCCATAAGTTCGTCAGACATGCCAAGCAACAAGCTGGTACATGAATTATTATGTGCTTGCAAGCCCAACATGTACAGAATAGCCAACGATCTACTTCGACCCAGCCCTCTCCAACTCCCTTGCCTCATAGACACACCGGGTGCACATGCAATCTCCACCCAGTGATCCCTTCGCCCACTCCCTCCGCTCGCGCACCCCCAGCTCGACATCGCAGTAATGATTCAACACCTCGTCACCCTTGCGCAGTCCCGGCAGACTCCTCGCGCCCTGTCCTTCCTTACCGGCATCCATCGCCCAGGCGACACGCTGCTCCCGCGCCCAGAACTTGATGCTCCCGCCCCACTCCCAGCTGACGTTGGGGTCGCACGAATGGTTGGCCATGCACCACATGGGATGCACGGCGCTGACCTCAGGTCCACGGATGGCGCGGCCGCCGAGACCGGACAGGCGCGCGGACGCGGTGCCGCGGAACTTGGCGTAGAGCGTGTTGAGGACCCAGCCGTCGTACTGCGTGGCGGTGAAGATGTTGACGTCCATCTTCTCGAGCATGTGCAGCGGCAGGCGGATGTTGGCGTCGAAGCTGAAGGGCAGCGTGCGCGGCAGGCCGTGCGGGCGCGGGTTGATCGTGTTGAACGGGTCCGTGGTCGGCGGCGTGAAGTCGGCGGCGACGTGGGTGGCGGGGGTGAAGTCGCCCCAGATGTACTTGACGCAGGGGAGGTCGAGCGGGTGCACGGATTGCGTCTCGGCCATGGCGAGCGTGCGTAGAAGGAGCAGCGCGTATAGTGAGTCGGCGGCCTCGGCGGGCGGCACGTCTTTGGCGATGGCTTCGACGTCGCGCTCGCACAGCGCGGGATGGTATTGCGCCATGGCGGCGTCGTAGCAGACTTGGCTGCAGAAGACGATATCGCAGTCGGGACACGCGACGATGTCGCGTGCGGCTTCGGAGTCCAAGGGGGGCAGGTCGGTGCTGCAGGCGTCGCAGAGTGCGTCTTGAAGCTTGTTGTTGGCGGTGAGCATCGATGTCTCCTGCAGGATGGCTTCCCCGGGGGCGATGTCTTCTTTGGCGAAGACGCCAAGCTGCGTGATAGGCTCTGAGATGATTTCGTTCAATGCTGGTAGGTCGACGGCACGAATCTCGAGCTTGGGAGCTACTTCGGCCATCATGGCATTCAGCGCATCGAGGTCACTCAGGCGATTCGGTTCATGAGTGTTCCAGGGATAGAGCTCGCGACGAACATAACCCTTATCGGGCCAAGTGGAGGGAGGATGATTATCGGCCACTTCACGGAATGTGATGTTCTGCAGCTCCGCGATTCGTAACTTGAGGACAGTGACTGCGTCCTGGAAGAATGGCGGTCGTGGAAAAAGTCGAAGACCTTTTGCAGCGTATAAATGTGCCGACTTGTAGCACCCACAGAGGTACAGGCTTTCCCATAGCAATTCGTATCTAGCGTTTCTGATCAGATGACCATGCATGAAGCACTTTGGCAGAAACGAGAACTTACACAAGACGCTCGTAATGTTTGCGAAGCCATAGATCAACTTCCACGTCATGCTCGACTCCAGGACCAGTAGAGCCTTCCCCATGCAATTCACCTTTCAGGAGGGCTATGCGTTCGTGAACAGATTGCTGGAGAATGACCTCACGAACAGCATCGCACACATCTTCATGGTACTCATCTGCCTGGTCCTGCACCGAATCTGAGAGGAGAAGTGCTTTATATGCAGAACCCGCGGCCAGATCAGGGAATCCCAATTGAAGTTGTTTCTGGGCGAGGACGATGTACAGTGGCAAGCAGTAAGGTTGTTGCTCGAGGAGCCCAAAGCTATGCTTGACTTCTGCAAGGACCGACCTGGCTTGATCTTTCGTGATCTGTAGCAGCCATCAGCTTCCTGACGCTCGCCACAGCATAACTTTCTAGTCCGACCAGCCATAGCTACGTACCTGAGGAACCCGACAGCCTGCACGCAAGGCTAAGACTTCTCGCCACACTGGATCATGCGGAGCAGTCGACTGCTGCTGCACCAAAGGCGCATGGTTGTGTACCGGCACTGGGTTCTGCACCCTGGACACATCCGCCACAGGACGAACGTGAGGCCTGGCGGGATTACGTACTGCGCCTCTCGAAGTCTCTTTGGTGGTACTCGGGGAGCTGACGGCGGGTTTGGCTTCGGAAATCTTGTAGGATGCCAGTGTCGCTTTGAGCCGGTTCAGGGCGGCATCAACGCTCTGCACCGATTTTTGGTACGAGTCCATATCGCCGGCGACCATCTTCGCAACTCCTTGGAGGATTCAATGATAATGTTGTATATGCAGCACGCCACTTGACCGGAACGCGCGAGGTCGGATTTCTGATGTTGGGCATTTTTTTTCTCGACGTGTGTGCGTGGTGGTCGATCCGGCATACTCGTGCATGAAAGTGGCCGCATCGACGAGTGACAAAGTCTTTTGTCACAGTCCTTAAGGGTCAGCTTATTCCATACACGCTCTCAACTCGTGAACAATGCCACTCCACCGTGCCATACATCGGTAACATGTCTACAGAGAGATGCCGATCGCGCGTACACCGCCCAGATTCCCACAAATCTCATACTCGGTATCGGCGGCGCCTAATGTTGTCTAGGTAAGCATTCTCGCGGCTGAATGAGATGCTTAACCTGCTGCCTCGATGATCGGCCACACACGCAACCCGAGAAATCCGCTTCCCTCTCTCCCATATCAAACCTTCAGCACTGCCCCTTCGGATCGCCCATAACGTCAGTCGAACGCATTGCTCAGCCAATGGATCGCCGCATCAGTCGCAGCATGTGAAGCTGGTCGCGGTGTTGCCGACGAATGGGAGTTAAGCAGATGTCGCTTCGCACGATGAGTAACGCGCTTCCACTTCCTCTTTGGGCACACTGTTATATCATTGGAAATAATGATTTCCTCAGCCAGCGCAACGCATTCAACATGTTAATTGCGGTGCCTAGCACGACGGGGAATGGTATAAGTATGTAGATGTGCATCGGTCAACACTGGTGATCCCATCACCACCAATTCTTCCACTCTACTGCAGTACCGATCACTTCCCACAGCTCTATCATCGAAGCAACGACCATGTTGAACGAGAACGGTGATCTAGCCATAGCTGAGCTGGCCTACTTTGTCCCAGCACTGCTCATCTCCATTCTTGTGTTGCTCCGGCACGGTTTCTCAAAACAGCTCGGCTGGTTCTACCTCGCCACCCTCTCCGTCCTACGACTCATTGGCGCCTCATGCATCGTCTACGCCGAGACCCAGAACGATGATGATCGATCACTATTGACCACCGCCGCGATTACGTCGGCTGCCGGCTTGGGACCACTTCTGCTGGCCACCATGGGTTTCCTCGAGCGCATCAATCAGGGCATGGAGCAGAGAGGTGTACCCTTGGTTATCTTCCGCGTCCTACATCTGATTTCGCTTGGCGCCCTCATTATCGCCATCGTTGGAGGCGTCAAGCGATCAAGAACGGACTCGGACGATTATGCCGTGGGACAAGACCTCTTGCGAGCGTCTTCCATCCTCTTCTTGGCCATCTACCTAGGTCTTGCAGCCGTCGCAGCCCTAAATGCCATCAACAAGCGCTGGGTGTTGTCAGCTGAGCGCAAATTGTTGCTCATGGTCGTGCTGGCGCTGCCCTTTATCTTCGTCCGAACTTTGTATACCGTCCTCGTCAGCTTCTCAAGCACAGGCTCTACCTTTGACTACCGCAATCCAAATATCTGGATACAGGTTTTCATGCGCTTCCTGATGGAGGCCATCGTGATTGCCATGTTTATCGTGGCAGGTCTGCTTACGCCCAAAGCTGAAGCAAAGAATGAGACGAAAGGGGCGGAATTCCATGATACACAATATGCGCCGGTACAGACTGGGCAACCACACGCCAACAGTGGTGTGCCATCCCCACCATCACAGCGTCCTAGGCGTCTTGGTGACTACCGGCCAAGTCGACTGATCATGAATGCGGTGCAAGCAAGGCGTTGAGTGGATGAAAGAGAAGGCTGAAGATTTGAGGGTTTGCCTGATTCCGCGACTGAATTCGTCAATAAGAAGAGAGCGATGTTACAGATTCCCAGCGCAGGTTTTGTTGAGTTCGTTGATAACTTGTAACGATCACAGTCATTTTACATTACTGTATGCACTCAAGCCACAAAACGTGGTCAGAGCTCGTTCTCCCCATCCTCGATGTGCCAATCATCGTACACTTTCCTTGATGTCTTATGATGTAGCTGTTCGATCCTGCGGCACTGGGTGCATGGGTGTCAAACTTGTAATGGTGCACGCATCCCATGAACTCATGGTTGTTGTGGCGTGACGCAAGCAGTGCCTGAAGTGGTTGCAGGCATGAGGACAAGCTTCCGGGACCGTCCGTCAACGTAGCTCCGTAGAGTAGACTCACTGGAAGGTTGCCGGTCCCACATGTAGGCGGCCACGGGCGGCATCCTCGCATCTGTGTGACACGGCAGGCTGCCATCGTGGTACATAGGTGTGATGGTCTGCCAGTCATGATGGCAGCGACCGCTGCTTTCCAGAGCTGAGGTCCTTTAGCGATTCACTTTGCACCATGACAGATACTGAAGCAGCCACGCCACCACCGATACCGAAGCCTAACGACGATGTTGATGATGTATGGCCGTATGTTGGATGGTATGTGCAGCGCAGCTTACTGACTGGAGGCACCAACTTGGAATTGGCCACATACATGTCCTTGTACACTACACTTTACAATTCCTGTCAGGCTGCAAAGAAGCGCGTCCGAGATGGAAAGGGTAGAACGATGAATCAGCAAATGTCGTTACTGTACAGCAAAATGAAAGCCTGCGTTGCCGCGCATGTCGAGGGTGTGTTCGTGGAGATCACCGAACAGGTTGGCGAGGCCATGGTCAACGCATATGCTACAGCGTGGATACGATTCCATGCTGCCGCAACATACAACAGCCACATCTTCAGATTCATCGACCGGCACTGGGTGCGGCGAGAACGAGACGAGGGTCGGAAAGATGTCGACGACTCTTACACCGTGCATTTGAAGTGCTGGAGAGATGCTATGTCTGCTTCGGCATTGACCGCAATCATCGATGCTACGCTGCTTCTTGCACGGAGGCAGACGGACTTGGACAACTCAGTGGCCAGAGGCGTTTTAAAGTCGTTTGTTGAGCTTGGTCTTGAGGAAGAAGCAGAATCTATGAGAGTGGCACTAGGCGATGGTGAGCAGAGCCTTGCACCCGGACCATAGGCGTTGGCCTGCATGTTGACATTGGAAATCTGTAATCGTCAAACTCGATACTAATGAGGGTATCGTTTGTACAATCCTTACAACTTTATAGTACAGTAATGTACTGTAAGTGCTTGATCATTCAAGTCGCAGTTCACGCACGGTCCTCCCACATCTGGAGAACTACAAACCGACTTCATGTCACTCGGGCTCCGATCTTCTCAACGACATCCCATATGAACGAATATGAACGATGTACGTGTGTGCAAAGCCTATCTTCTGAAGCTTTCCAGTCCAACTCTTCCTCCAAGTCTTCTTACGATGCCCATTCATCCAGACTGCCGTGGTGCTCTCCAGCACCAACCGATCCAATTGCTCCACGCTATTTGACTTGAGCATCATCGCTGCATCATCGCTGCATCTTGCAATCGGTTCTCATCGGGCGTCAGATGCCAACTCACGATTATGCTGCTCCTAGCCATCAATGAAGTCCATTTCTTGTCTCCATCGAGAGGAGCATTCAAGGGTTCACCTGTAAGCGTTTTGCCCGACGCTCTTATAACACGTTCTGCGATTGGGCTCTTGTCAGTCCGCTTAGCCATAAGGTAATGTGATGGACATGCTCTTGTTTGGCAAGCACAACGACATGTGATGAGAAAAACAATGACCGAGCAGAGGAGGAAGCTAGCACGCCAGCATTGCCGACCTTCATAAAGCTCCAAAGCAACTGAGCCTTCAGCACGAGGCGTCAGACTGCTCACTGATGACACGCGCAGGCCTAGGTGGGGACTTGGAACGACGAGTTCTCAATCATCAATCATCAACCATTCTACCTAGAAATCACCGAATCATCAGCTCCTACAGACGGTCATCATGAGTCCAAGCAAATTGATGACGCTTCCACCGGAACTCATCATTTCTGTTTTCGTCGCTTGTCCAAGTGTCCAAACCGCTGTGCTGTTCTCGGCCACGAATCGAGAGCTCCACGATGTCTGGCGTGAGAATGACTACCATATCGTATTATCGTGGATGCAGCAGAACGTCCCCCACTACGGAGACGCCGTCGACCTCGCGATCACCGAAGCAAGGTGCTTGTCACCAGGAATGGACGTCACAGCACGTCCACCTTGCAGTCTTTGGCTGCCTCGACTCGTATTCTATACGGATTCAGCAGCACGATTCTACATCAAGCAACCCCACGAACTTCGTCCACTGACCCCTCGAGTGCCCACGGCACCATACGAGTCTGCAGACCAAGCATTAAGACTCGCCCTGACCTTCGAGTCTTACTTTTTCTTACGCAGACTCGTGCTCTCTTACCGCTTCCCGTCACTGCAGCCGATACTCCGCGTTCAGTTGAATGATGCATCGCCTTTTAAAATCCTCAGTCACTACAGGACCTGCACTGTAATCTGCAATGGCGAGCCTCCAATATTCTTCGGAGACTTGGAGTCCATACGGCAAGGAGCTAGGAGGCGCCTGGGTCACGCGGAGCCTATCGCGGATGATTGGCGGTTTGCGATAGAGCTGATGAGGAATGTTTGACAAAGGAAGTCGAGTAATCGATGACCTGCAGTCAGAGTCCTTGATGATGTGCCATTCAAGAAACTGAGATGCTGAGTTATGAGAGAAGGGAGCCAATACGGTCGAACAAGCGACAGGAAGGTCTCATCCCATACCAGTGAGATGGGAAAGCCATGTAGTCATGGCACCGAGGATAGTCCTCATTCCACTGTCACCAAGCTGCACGAGCGGACACCGACTTGAACAATGCATAGTCCAAAGTTGGCGTGGTAGCCGTTCCCCCCTTTCAGCGATGCTCGTCCATTGTACTGCTCAATGCACGTCGTGCCACTTAGATCTATGAACGACCTGAATCGTGGTACAGTATACAAGCACAACGCACGACCAAGCGACATCGACATTAGTGCCGAGAAGCACTGTCACCCACATGCTACAGTGGAGTGACAGGGTGCAGGGATCTGCAACTAGAATCGAGGATCCCATCGAGCGATCCCGATTCGGTACTGACTGTGATTCGACCAGAGACATATCGTGTGCGTAGTAGCGTCGGCTCGACATACACGTTCAGCCACACCTACATGTCCACCTTACCCTGACGAGTTCGCGTGGCGATCGTACATAAGCAAACGTTCCAGAGATTTCAAGGATCCAAGTCAGATCCATCATGCATGACCATAGATGTCTCCAACCATCATCGATGTCGAAGCCAAGTCATGTCCCCGCACCCATCTCCGCGGCAACACGTGTGGGACACTTTCAGCAGATACCTTACTGTAGAGTACAGCATGTCACTCCAGTATCATCCACGCGTGCGAACCACGCGTCAAGCGTCCCTGCATTATTATTGACTGAACGTCTTCAACGTCTGCCAAGCTTCGTCCGGGCATGTCATTGACGCTACGCACCAGTTCCCGGCCAGTGGTCGCTCTTCGACACTATCAGCTGCTATTTCCTATCGCCGTTTGCGCGATCGCAGGCATTCGCTTCGATCGTGTTTGAGCTTGCATTGCGCTGGCGGTGTTGTCCATACTCTATGCATATGTATGGTATGGTATGGTATGGTATGGTATGGCACGAGCAGAGTCCTGGGTTCCGCGGAGATAGGAATAGGATTACAGCGCGTTCCTGGATCCTGCCATCTCAATCTCGATGTATTTGCGCGGATGACCATGTTCGGCCTATCATCAGACCATACGGAGCATCAAGGACATCGAAAGCGGATGGTGTCCATTAGCTTGCAGGTTCTGTCTGGTCGTGAGAACCTCTTTGGCTGTCTGCGAGGAACAGCCGATGACTCCGGACTAACATGGATTGGATCTATACGGGACCTGTCATCGGCGATGTTACTGGACAGGCACATCTCAAACGTAGAACGTGCGAAGAATAATCATGAAGAGAAGCACACACCGTCCCAGTCAAGGCTCGTAGCCGCGCCGCTCCGAGCAGAAAAGCTCCACCATGGCCGTCAACGTGGACAGTACTGCATACTGCTTTGACCATGCCCTTCGCCAAGGGAATCCCAGACTCCATCTTGGCCGCGCTCGCCGCGGCTTCAAGTCCTGTGAGGCCAGAGGACCAAGGCCAAGAGTCCAAGACCTCGTGCAACCCAATCGTCCCTTCACATTGCCAATATTCATCCCTCCCATCCACCAATCACGCCTCGCCACCAATGCTCGTATCCCGACAACCCCAGGCTTGAACGGGAGATCGGCACCCACGATCGCGCCCCGCCATCGGCGATGACGAAACGGCCATCTTCGATGACCCAGGAAAACCCACCAAACTCTCGTCGCGGCTAAGTGTGGCTAAGGTAGTTGAAGGGACAGGAGAGAAATGCACTAGGATGGGATGTCTTGTTCGCCCGACCTATCGACCGTTTGCCGGCAGATCTTGGGTTGTAATTTTTAGCGGAGGGGTAAAGGTGCATGTGTGGGTGTGTTGGCGAAAGGTGAGCAGGAGGCTACCGCTTTTCTTCTCTGCGCCGGTCATCTGTGAGTTGGTCATGTATGTACATGCCGTAGAACGGTTGATCATTGATGCAGGGTAGGTGAGATGAGGGAGTGGCGTATCGCTTGTTCTGGTAGAAGGGGAAGGACAGGGTATGGTTATTTGGAACACTCATCCGTTGGAGAACGGATAAAGTGGAGATAACATGACAGCGACATTCGTGTGCATGTATGTGACGGCACAACAGGTAATCAAGCCAGGCAAGGATCGGGATAAGGCGGCGTCGTCAGAATCATGACGATTTGCATCACTCCAGATTTCATGTTTGGTATCATGCACAGTACTGGATCAACAAGATGAGAAGGGGATTTCGAGACATTAATAAGCATTGGGTATAATCGTCTACCTAGACTTCGTTACTTCGTATACATGGCAACATGTCGTATGTAGATGTACAGGACAGCCCGACGATGCGGCTTGTGTGAAACGGTATGTTGTCTCATCGATCGATCGCCTTCGTTCTCGTCCTCCCTCGCTTCCACCCCGATCGAGAATACTTATGAAATCGCGCGTGGTGGTGTAACATACACCGTCCTCCGTATCGTACTGCAAGGTGCGGTGGTTGGTGTGACTTGGTGTCAGGGATCTACCAACAGGCATTCGCCGTTTGGTCGAGGCCTGATCTGTTCGCCTCAAGGCATCATGATGTGCCTGGATGCGACTCCACCTAGGTGGGATGGGCAGCTTGTAAGCTTGCTTTGTTCTCGTGTAGATGGCGCAGCAGACCATGGCGCAGCAGACCATGGCGGGAGTATTGGATGGACCCATGTGGAGGTGGTCTTGAACACCTCATGGCTGGCGTCGTCGATGGCATATCGTTGATCGATGTTATGAAGTTAGATGTAGAGTGGCGTTACGACTTGAGATCAAATTCTGACCTCAAGACCAGGCTTGCTTCAGCGGTTGACGAGTAGGCCGACGATGTTGGCACACCGAGAACAGTACCACAAGTTCAATCCATATGGAATCATGTTGCTCTTGCCAGTCCGTCCATCAAGGCTTGGAGTTCGTTGACATCGAGAGCATCTCGCACTCTCGGGATGTGCGTGAGATTCACATGCCGGCGAGGTGGAAGAGGACGACCATGTTGAATCATCGCTGGCCACACGAAGGACGTTTTGTTGAACTGGTTGCGGTTGAGGTCGATAGTGTGAAGTGCCGAGTGCAGCGTTCGTCTGGGCTTGCATCAATGTATCCATATTGAAGGAGATCCGTCGGACAGGTATTCGAGACACCAGAATGGGTTGGAGGGGTCTGAGTTTGAAGAACGTTCGAAGGTGAATCTTGGCGAACAGCAAGGAGGTCCGATGGGAAAGAGATTGTTGCAGATTGCAGGCACGTTGATGTTGAAGTAGCAAGGCGTAGAATCGTGGTCATAGAGCGATACCACGGTGATGCACAGGGTATGTAGGTATGAGTGCAGTGCAGATCGCTGCTCGAAGATGACGGCAGGACGAGCAAGCAAACAAGCAGTCGGGTGGACTGGTAGCAGGATGATATGGGCACGTCCGCGCCAACTCACGCATCGCTTCGGCCTTGCGGTGCTATATAAGAGCTGGGGGGTTTGCGATCGTCGATGAGCATCGTAGGAATCGACTCGCATCTGGAAAGGCCCAGACCGCGCAACGCTGGGCCTGACACACGCGCTTCCGCCCAGCAGTTTTAGTGCCGCCTGCGCCGTCGAATGTCTCGATGCAACGCCACGCCTCGATCTGCATCCGCTATGGCAGGTCGCGCGAGGCTCGTCTAGTGACCCGATAGACATCAACTACTTGCTGCGAACCCATAACGATAATGCGGTATCAGTCCACGAATCCGCCCGCGGGCATCCTGTTCCTCGCTGACATTATTGCCGTTCGCTGTGAGTCGTGACTAGGGGCAACTTGCAATTTCGGTGGTCCTGCTATCGCCAGTAGGTTTTCGATAGATGGCTTCAGTTTTGACGCCTAATCACTAATCACTCTCCTGCGTTCAGGATTGGACGCGTCGCTGTGTCTACTTTATTGGTCGCTCTTGGAAGATTCCGCCGTGTGGTTCTGGTTGATGAGTGGATCTCAGTCAGCAGTCGCGCGACACTGGCCACGACCCCTGTCCAGTCATTGTCACCGCAGAACAACAATCGCATCCGGCACGTTCCCAGGATTTGACTTCCATGTCAGCCCGACGGTATGAGCTTGGCGGTCCCCATGTGACAGCCAGCTCCGCACCTTATTGCCTTGTGAGGAGTAAGTTCCTGAAATCACAGTTGATCGTGAGTTTCCACTACACAGATCCAGTCTACACTGCCGATGAGACACGCTGTGCAAAGTCGTCCTCGCAGCACAGCTTGCTCACGCCAGAATCACGTAACAGGCTTCGAATACGGAGGATCCTAGCAATTGCGGCCAGCATGCCGTGACCCATGTCAGGGCTCAGCCAGCTGTTTCGTGCTCATGCACCAGTGGTCTGTTAGGAAGCGCAAGCCGAGCGGCAGGCATGTTGGCCAATCAGACCTGACTGCTTCTTGGGTCAAGATACTTTCTTGCTGCGCCTTGGGCTGACCCAGATTAATGCTGAATCTTACTGGTTTCCGAGCGCCTATTCGACTGGTTGTACTGTACTGGTTGTACTGGTTGTGGCGCAGGTTTTCGCCGTTGGTAGATGGCGCAAGATCTCCTCTCACTCCCCGCTTCAAAGCTGTGAAAATCTGGACCGGTCTCTTGAGGATCCTCAATGTGGCTGACCTATACGCATTGCAGGGATAGTAATAGCATACGATCCATGAGAACCTGAATTGCTGACTGCCATTCTACTCCATTCGTGTGGTTCAGGGCATACAGTGATAGTAGGATTTAAGAAGTGGGGAGTTTGATGTGGCGCACGTCACGTGTAGCTGACCAGAGTGCACGACTTCAAGTTTCTGCAATTGCGAAGAAAACCAGTCGACTTCTGCTGTTTGGTGCGTCCCACATGACCCACGTCGGCTGCAACGAACTCCATCGGCAGGGGTCAAGCCTTGCGGGATGTACAACGTTCGACGCATACGTCACGTGTATAGCCAGAGGCAGGAAGTACTGCAGAGATTATGCCGGCCGACCCCTTACCGTTCTGCGACCCAGCATTGGCACCGACCGCTGAAAGTAGTATGCGCCCGCCCAGCAAACCGTCTGATCGACGTGACCGTTTCGCGAATCAGTGTTCAACTACTGGAGCATGGCAGGCGCTATTTGACGGCGCTGCGAGTGCAAGTTTTGCTGTCGTGGCGGTCACAGTCTAGACTTTGGTTTCATCCTTGTTGCAACGGTGACATTTTGAAACATGCCGCCAAGAAGCTTCATGACTACAGAGTCAGTCGCAGACCTCTCCCAGACCCTGATGGATGGATGTGAGGCTGCATGCGTAGTGGCCCGAAAGGCGCTCGACACGCGGCCGATGGCATCTGGGCATCAGAGCCTCTCGACCACATCGAACTCGTCCCACAATCTCGCCTTCTCCATCAGCATACCCTTCGCGTCGAACCGCACACCTTCGTCCTTGAGCAATGCCAGTTTCTTCTCGCAATTGATCCCGCTCGGCGCCTTTTGCCAATCTCCCATGAAGCCCCCCACATACTACATTGAGCAAGGCACCATGTCAGCGGATCTTCATACCACGGCGTGATCGAACCATCGCCGAGGATAGAGGAGCACTCACGCCACCGGCACTTATCACGCGATGACAAGGAACTCGCGGAGCGAAGGGATTGCGTCGAAGTGCTCCGCCTACGGCTCGCGGGCTGGATCTCAGCGCTTTCGATAACGCAGCGTAGGTGCTTACTCTGCCCGCTGGGATCTGGTTGAGCAGTACGTAGACTCGACCTTGGTATGGCGTGACTTTGTCGAGGTCAAGCTCGAGCCCTGCTTCACGGTCTTGCAAAGACATGGTGACTCGTTGTTGCCGACGTAGTGACTCAGGCCGCTGCTGTGTATGTTCGAGTTAGGAGTCAACTGACCAATGCTGCACGATGCGTTGCGAAACGACCAGGAACTTTGTCTTCGCTCCGACACAGCGGTTTCGATACTTATGAACATAGTAGATGTGCTCGCGCTACCAACACCAACTCACGTGACGGCTGTGGAAGTGTCCAATCATGTCGCTGAGGCCTTCACTCCCCAGTTACATTCTTCTCTTGACACCGCGAAGAGTCACGAAACACTTGGAGTCATGTTCAGAATCGTGACGAGGAAGGTGGAGATCATGTGCGGCTTCTACGGATGGGCAATCGACCACGAGCGACTCTGGCTATAGATCTCACCAGGAGGTGTATGTCATTGATTCACCTGGTACACCAAACCACCATGGCGGGCATACTTGTCACAACGACGTGGGTATCCTAGCGCTGTCGCGCAATGTTCGAAAATATGTCGTTTTTGAAGCCGCCGGTACATCTTCCACACCCGAGATTCTACCGACGCTGATGCAGAGGTTGAGTCTGCCGCTTTTGGTTTTTTGCTCCCTGCCCACGCCCCTTCGCTATGCATGTTCAGTTTGGAGATGCTGCACCCCACTCAATTGCTAATGACCCGATTCCCAGCACGGTGTTGAAGCTCGAACTGATCAAGCATAGTCTATCGCACACCATCCTGACATCCAGGCCTGTGTACGTCTGTGCGAGTCGGTGGATGTCTCATTTAGCGTGCTTACGCATGCACGCTTAGTTCGGCAGACTGCTCCCATTGTGGCCGTTCACGCCATTGGTGCTTGTGGCTTTGCTGTCTTTCGACAGCTCCTCGATATGGGGGTTGAGCCAGTAGCGGTCAAGCACATCTTTGCTAAGATATTTGGCACCTTTGATTTCGCCAACACACTTGGACGACCCGCAGTTGCATTGGAAAGGTTGTTGCATGTCCCATTCCGTACTCGGATAGAAGAACGTCACATCCTCACCCTTGCGTAGTGGACGGTCGTCGACAACGCGGACTTCCAAGCGATGCATATCGAAGACCACACTGGGGTTGCAGGAGTGATTACAGAAGACGAGATCGGTGTTCAGGTCAATATCAGAGTCTTTGCCAGTCTGGACGGTGGCGAAGGTGCGTTGGGAAGTGCTGGTGAGCCCAGTGATTTTCGAGAAGACTTGGCCTGGCTCGAAGGATTGCAATGACACAGCGCGCGAGGAGAAGTCACCTTTGCCGAGCTCGACCTGGATGAGGTCGGGATGTGTGCCTTGCGGCACGGCACCTTGGTTTTCCGGCATGATGTCGAGGATGTAGGGTGCTGCGATAGAGGTCAGAAACTGGGAATTGTCTTCGAGTGGAGGGGTACCATACTGGACAGTAGTTCCCAGATTGAAGGAATGTGAGTAGTCAAGGACCGAAAGAAGGCTGACTCCAGATTGCTGGTGTTATCAATGGCAAAAGATAGAAGAGGTCTCTTGATCGTCAGAGGCGTCGTACAAAGGACGAAAGTCAGGGGTCTTGTCAGACTGGTACAGATTGAACAGCAGTATGTACGAGTCGCCGAGGCACCGGGCCAAGGTTATATTGTTGGAAGCAAGCACCATACACATTCAGCACCTGCGGGCTACTGACAAGGTTGCCAAGGCTGTCATTCAGGGTGAGATCTTCGGTCCCAGCTAACAGCAGGACCGCAATAGGGGCCATTGGCGCTAGCGTGCTGCTCACACGCTCAAGAACCAGAGCCATCATGACGGCTTCCTCTGGCCCAGCGCTGCTACACCAAAAACCAGTGATTAAACATTGAGCGTGGTGGGGAGTATGATGCCATTTGATGCCTCTACTGCGGAGATCGCTTTTCTCCCCCGCAATCCACGCCATTGTGTAGGAAAATCTTTTGCTTCCCCGGGTGATTTCGGTGCGGGAGTTTCATCTGGCATATCTGGCTGGCGCGCTTGGCTGATCAATGGCCCGGCACTGGCCATAGAGAGCAGCCCAGGTTCCACTGCATCCACTTCATTGCCCCACGCAGGCGTATGTAGCGTGGATGGGAGAGACGCTTGCCGAGCTGTTGGAGATCACATGCCGCTCGGTTGCGGGTCTGAAGCGCTCGTCATTACGTCGGAGCGGCAGTAATGAAATCCAATCCTGTGCATGGCGTGATCAAAAGCGTGGGTTGGAACGGTAGGACAGTCCCTTGAATTGCCTACGCTGAATGACATTCGAAGTCTTCAGAGATACCTTAGATGTCACTGCAACATTCTTTGTTCAGGGATGTGTTGTTAGAGATGAGCATTGACCATGAATCACGTGCAAATCATAGGACTGCCCATGAACTTCGCCTTCATCCACCTTGCTAGCAGACATACATATACACGACGAGCTCGTATCGTACAAAGTGACAGCTCGCGCTATAGCGATTACGATTATAGCGAAAATCAAGCATATCTTGTAACAGATAGCAACAACTCAAGACAGTGACGGCGACTGTATTCAGCCGATGTTCAGCCGTACCAGCATGCCCATCGAATGCCTCACATATCTTGCCTTGAAATAGTTACCTGTATGCAAATCCAACATATCCACGACTGACCAACATGGCTCGCTCGAGCACTTTCACCCCCATCGTCCGCAATGTATGCACCTCATGCCTCCGCCAACGGACTCTACCCCGGCACTTCTCCACCTCAACCCCCCTCCAAGACGACGGCCACGCATCACCTCTCCCGCGGATTGCGCGACCATCGCTCTGGTCCTCCCTGATCCCCAAGTTCCTCCGCACGCGCTCCGCCTCCCGCCCGCGCGTCCCGGCCAAGAAGGACTGGAACCCCGCGACCATCTTCATCGTGCTCGGCCTGCTGGTGGGCAGCAACGCGATCCAGATGATCGCGCTGCGGCGCGAGATGCTGAATTTCTCGCGGCAGACGGACGCGCGGCTGGCGGCGCTGCGCGAGGTGGTGCAGAAGGTCAAGAACGGCGAGCCGGTGGACGTCAAGCGGGTGCTGGGGACGGGGGACGCGCGGCACGAGGCCGAGTGGGAGGAGGTGGTCAAGGAGCTCGAGGGCACGGATATGCTGTGGGAGGATAAGGTGCGGCGCGATCGCCGGTTGGCGGAGATGGAGGAGCGGAAGAAGGAGGCGAGGGAGGTGAGGGAGGCGGAGTGGAGGGAGAGGCAGAAAGGAGAGGAGGGGAGCGCGGGTGGACAGGAGCGGGAGAAGGAGGTCAGGAAGCCCAGGTTCTTGATGTGAGGCTGGAGTCGACGAGACAAATGGCATTTCCCTCATGCCGAGTCCATGATACGCACAGCTGCACCTCGATGCAGACAACCGACCTGAACGGCCCCGAGTAAGACTTTGTTGAGCACTCTATACGAGTGAGGTGGGCTTGATTCGTGTTGGTGGATGTGCTACCAGCCTACCATACCAACCTCACCATTCACTTGCGGCCTCATTTCGAACACGAGACACTGGCATTGCGCGATCTCTCAACCTGCAGCGTGCCGCACTCAGTCAATTCCGCCAAGCTCTGCTCCTGCAACCCTCAAGCCTGAATCCTCAAGCCTCACCACCTACTCGTACGCAACAGCCATAACCCATCTCAACCAGCCAGCCACGCGCCATATCAGTGCAGACCACTCTCCACATCGGCACGACTTCAAGCTTCGGAGAATCCGTTCTTCCCACCATCGACTGCAGAGAGAAAGTCACTGGACACTCCCAACCGAACGAACTCTGCTTTTTGATCTTACCTTAGCGAGCGGCTATCATGCAAGCAATGTAGAATTATGTGGTGATCAAGGTATGTGATGGCTATGTACAGTATCAGAGCACAAATGCTTGACCGCAAGACACCACGCCTACATGTATTGTACATACATCAAAATCCACAAATATTGACTTTCTGAAGTGAAAACATACCTTGAGGTAACGAGCATGACTGGCCATACAAATGGAACGTACATGTATACAACATGACAGCTCCGTTCTTACCTTAACAACACATTAAACTTACCTATACGCATCAACAGCAGTCGATCTATAGACGGTGATTCTGAAACCACTTCATACGATAAAGTCACAAGACACAAAACACACCGAACATAAGACCAAAGGGAAGGTGATAAACTGTCCAATTCCGTAATGCTATCTATGATTAGCCCTTCTGACAATCCCACACTCGAAGTGAGATGGATGCAGACAATGGAAACCCGCCTGCCAAAAAGGGAGTTCAATCGCGAGGAGGCCGTGAGGCCTGTAGATGCGTCTTTTCTTGTTTCTTTCATGTATGCAGATATGTCGTGGTTTCGTGGATGGGAGAGGGAAGATGAGGGGTGAATGATCCAGGAAGTGATGCATTTTGTGTGTACGTGGTGGTTGAGATCGTCTCTGTATAGTGTGTGCAAGCGATGCCGGGAGATGTGCAATTCGAAAACTGGCATGCATGCGCGTTAGATTCTCTTCAGTCGTGGCCATTCGATCCGTGTTGAACCGTGGTCAAATTGCAAAGAAGAGCCAAGATGGGTATACGTTAAAGCGAGAATGCGCCGGTCATGGTAAGGAAGAGCAGAGATATGATCATGGCGTGAGTGGTTCGTCATTAGCCAGAGCTCGCTTCGCTAGAACGCTCAAGATAAAGGTCCGGAGAAAAGATGGCCGGAAAAGCCGAATGCTGAAGAGGTGAGATGAAAGAGTAAAGGCAGACTCGGGAGAACATGCAGGACCTGCCCGCGATATCGGTGGAGATGTGAAGGTAGGCTGCGTGTAGTGGTGGAATGGTGGAATGGTGAGTGTGAGTCGGTTGTGTATAGTGTCGTGGCAGGAGTGACACCTCAAACACTAACAGTCCTACGGCGGGTCTGCGTCGGTTTCTGCGCGTGGCAGATGAGAAGCTTGAAGCTGGAGCCCTGGTTTTCCGCCTCACGAAGCAGATGCGGGTCGTTCCAGATGCTCGTTTGATTGCTGGGCACCGATTTTTCGTAGCAACTCGAGTACCACCAGCGACCAACTTTGGCGACCATCTTCGTGATACCCTCGTCATTGTTGTTCTTGCCGGGCTCGTACTGGCTGCTTCGGGTGTCGTGCAAGAGATCTGAGAAGCTGATCTCGGGATCGGATGCCTCGGCCTTGGCTTGCTTGCGACGAGAGGAGACCTGTGAGCTGTCGCTACTGTTGTCTTGACTCCGTGGTATGCGGCCTGCAGCAGGTACACCCACGACACAACGTTGCACATCTTCGAAGCCACGACGGCCGATGCAACGGATAAGTACATCGCTCATGTTGCGCAGACTGACAGACTGGTCGTTGAACTGCATGCGCGTCTTGAGGTCGCGAACAGCCTTTCGAGCTTTGTTGCCCATGTTCATGAGGTCAAGATCGAGAACAGCCACTTCGAGATATCCGCCTGGCCTCAATACGCGCTTGCACTCAAAGATACAAGCATTGTATGCTTCTTCTGAAGTGGCGGTGGGAAAGCGGAAGACGACAGCAGTGAAGAAGCCCTTGGGAAAGGGGAATGCAGCATCGATCGCTTCGTGTGCGTAGTGTTTGTGATTGACAGGAGGTTTCTGATTGACTCCAGGCCATGCGGATGACCCTTTGGCGGGAGCTGGTCCAAGGTTGTACACTGCTGCCGAAGGGTAGGACAATGCAACGTAATACGACCAGTCACTGCCCAAGCCGTCGATTACAAGCACGCGTGGCTCGTCCGCGAGTCGCATCTCGTTGTGCGCAGGGCTGAAAAGGACCTGACCGAAGGACAGCCACTTGCTAGTCATGAGTGCGCCAAATCTAAGATTAGCACGAGATGCAGACTCGTCGATGTCATTCTCGGCGATACCAAGAAGCTGTGTGTCTCGAGCATAACGCGCACTCGCGACCGCGCTCGAGCGTGAATTGCGGGCATCAGTCTCGGGTAAGGATGCGGACCTCGAGTGGAATGAGGCGCGACTATTCCTCGACGACAAGCTGCCACGAGCGCTGACAGCACTGAGACGATTTGCTTGCGAGAAGCTGCTTCGGCTTGGTGGTATGATGCTATTTCTGCTTGGCTCGCTGAACAAAGTACTTGTACTTCGGTGGTCATACCGATCGATAAAATCCGCCAATGAGTGGGGCGTAGCTAGTGGCGACATGGACGGCTGCATGAAGCGCGCAATCTGCTGAGGTACGCTCAGGATTACAGACGCTACATGTGAACTGGGCGGCGATGGCAGTCTCGTGGTAGGCGGAGGCGATGAATATCCGAAGCTCAACGAATCTTGGACAGATGGAGTCGAGCTAGGCTGCGTGTTTGACGCATGAGATGCGACGAAATAAGAGCCCGAGGGTACTATTTGAGGCAGCATATCATCGAGCAACTCGTCATATTCATTCCACGGATCGTCGACCTGGTGGGCATGGGTGACATAAGTCGGCATCCAACTGCTTGAGCTGCTGGAGTACGAGACCACCGAATTCTTACGTGGGTGGGGAAAAGTAAAGAAATCTTTGTTGTTTGAAAGGTCGATACTGGTAGCGGCGGTAGAGATGGTTGGAGGGCTCGTACCAACGATGTAAACTGGATCAGCTGGAGTGCCATCCGATTTGGTGCTTGCCATCGATACTGGATGTGAACCAGCTTCAACCGGACTGGCCAGCTCGCGAATCTGGTTGTACAAAGTGCCAGGAGGCTTTACGCTCGGATTGGGCTGGGTTCGAATAAAGGGTCGAGAGAATGAGGTGTCGGGTAATCTCCTATCTCGGTCGCGTTTCGAGATGACGCGCGGTATCCTACCAACTGGAGAAAGTCTTGGTTGTCTGGAGGGACTTTCAGTAATGGCGCTGTCTTCAGTGAACGAACCCTGCACCATCTCAGGAGTGGTTGTTGGCCCATGTGCTCCAGGCTTGGTCAGATGCATTGGAGTAGCTCTGTAAGCGTCGGTGATAGGGTGGAGGCTCGAAGAATGTGAATCTCGCACGACTTGCGCTGGTACAACGCTCCGAGTGTCGACCAGGGCCCTTGGCTCACTCGAATCTCGTCGCAGCTTGATCTGAGGCCCGCCGGAGAAGCCTACAAGATGCGAGTGCCCGTTCTGTTTCGATGGCGCCAGTGTTGGCAGCACACTCGTACGCCGACCCCCGTAGGGCATTGATCTTGGTGGATGCTGGGTTTCGCGATAGAATTCCTCGATTGGAGTTTCGTCCTCCTGCGCTATAGCCTCCACCTCTTCAAGACTTATGGGTGATACTGAGCCAAGTAGATCGTAATGTGCAACGCCTCGATATCCTGGGTGGAGTAACGGACTGGGTGGGTCCTGCTCAGGTGAGACCGTGAATCGCTCGGCATATTGGGCGTGTGAAGATGTCTGCGCTTGCTCGGAATTAGCCCAGTGGCGTGCTGATCCGATAGTATTCTGCGAGTGCTGAGGGCGCAGCCATAGACCCTCTCTACCCTCGGCAGGATAGGCAGCCATCAATTCTGTGCTCTCTGCTCGCGACGATGCCACTCCTGCAGCATTGTGACTGTTGACTGAACCACGTCTCGCGACGAAATCGGTGATGATTGGGGCAGGCATGCGAGCAGGTGATCTACTATCCGCGCGTGATAAGCGGGCGATAGAGCGCCTGGTTGCTAGCGAAGGATAGCCGGCAGTCATGTCGTCCTCGCTACTATCTGATTGCATTTGGCGTGCGATTGGAGCGCGTTCTCTTGGCGACGAGGATTTGCTGTGCTGCATTGCGGATGGCAAGAGCTGTGGCTTGGGTAGATCTTCCGACAACGATGCGGAGGACGATGTCGGAATGCTCGAGTTGGGCAAGTCTGAACTCGAGGCCACGTTGCTGAGCACGCCCCCGCTGCCTCGAAGTATCACAGGATTCAGGCGCTCCTTGAGTAGGTCGTCCATCTCCATACTGCTCTTGGCACTGGTCACGCTGCTCTTTCTACTGCCCATACTGGGCCTTTTGGCTGGCTCCTGGCGTGGAGCAATAACATTACTTGTGTTGCTGTCCGTGCTAGGCGATCTGAGACCAGTACTGCTCGTGGTACTTCCACTACGTCCGCGAAAGCCGAACCTGCCATAGCCTTCGTGACCAGTACCAGCGACGGGTCCTTTGCGCGCATCGCGCTTTGGCTTCTCTGGCGGCTTAGGCTGATTAGCTTTGGTCTTTCGGGGAAATATCCCAAAGCGATGGGACTTGCTCGGACTTGATGAAGTTGAAGTAGTTGTGGCAGGCGAATCCTTACGCAGCAGTCGCCGCGGCTCTGTTGCGGGTATGTCAGGAGTCGGTCCACGCGCAAACATCCGGGCAGATGGTGGTGGCGAAATGGCGGAGTCAATTCGTGGCGACGCGACCTTGGACGGGGACTTTGAAGACATTCCAAATCGCGTCCTCGAAGGAGGAGACACCGGAGTGTCTTGCGATGGTGTCCGTTTATGATAGGTGGCGTACATAGGATTTAGATCACTGTGTACTACGGACGAGGGTTGGCCCATGCCAGATAGATCGGGTGTGCCGTCTCGAGATGGTCTTATCGGGGGAAGAGGCTTGTTAGTGGTCGCCTGTTGCACGCCCGGCTCGACATTGAGGTGAGCAAGCTCCGGTGGGATGCGAACGAAAGTCCTGGGCTTAGCGTCGCCTTTCATGACCGGTATTGACCCTTGCTTCGTGATCGATGCGGAAGCTTTGTCCCGTGAAGAAGTCCTGGAAGTCAAAGCTGGCCGGTTGGACGTTCTCGGAGCATTGCCCCTCGAGGCCGACAGCTTCACGGTTGAGTTAGAAGACGAGGTGGAAGATTCTCGGACTGGCAGCAGACCAGTTCTTTTCGAATCCTGCACCTGGACATTGCTGACGATATCATGTTCAATCCCAGCGGAGGGTCCAGCAGACACGACGAGTGAAGATGAGTAGGACGAGACCGAGCTCGGGGTCGGTGCGTGACTGAACGGCGATCCGGTGTAGAATGTGGACGGGGTCGCCGATAAGGCATGGCTCAGCATTGGCGACGGGTTTCTGGTCGCAGACCAGTCTTTGTTGTCGGTAGCTTGAGGCAGTCTGGCACCGAGGGAGGATGGCGAGGGGCTGTTTGTCGCATATCCTGAGGTGGGTGGTAGCGAAAAGCCCAAAATAGCATCGTCATACAGCTCTGAATCGTCCTCGTTTCTTCTGTGTATCGTACTACCTTCCGCAACCAGATTAGCGGCGTCGGCTTTCCTCTGCGCTGCGTACTTGTCGATGGTCGATGGTTTCCTGCGCAGCCCGACGGACCTTGGACTGTCGAACGTCGATACGGAAGAGCCAGAGACGAGCGAAGGTGTTCGCATGATAGGTGGGGCTGGGAGGCCATTATACCGGAGGCTTGAACCGGCTCCGGTCCTGCTTGATTGCGCATCGTACGGGGTTACAGAAGACCGCTTCGACACAGATGACTGACTCGTGGGCACCGTTCCAACCGCCGGCGTCTTCGCTGTGCCTTTCACTGATCGATCAGGCTTCTCTGGTATTGCGAAGTTCCGACTTGCTCTCTTCGTCAATTTGGACTTTTGCTGTGCTGGTCTCCCAGTCCGTAGAGCCTCCTCGTTAGCGCTCTTGGTTTGAGAGCGGCCGGTTGGTCGGCTTGGCCCAGATGCGGGTTCTTCGTGCTGGGAGGTGCGCTTGAAGTGCGAGCGAAAGGATGCGGACATTGCGGTCGCTGGAGGTCGAGTGTAGGACGGTCGCAAAGAAAATCAACACTAGGAGTAGACGAGTGAAGGATCCTCATGAGGCCGTATGCGGTGAGTGTTGAGATGATGCGACTCGATCGTATTCGTGTTTGCGGCCGTGACAGGGATAGTTACATGCGATGGAATTAGGATATCTTGAGGCAACAGACGTCAGCGACCAGCGCGTGACATGACCCAAACACAGGAAATCGTGACGAAGCACAAGAACAAAAGCTGGACATGGCCACTGGGGCGGTTTTGTCGAAGAATGTTCTTGGACGATCGCGTAGGTCGCCGTTGCAGTACTCTAGTGCCGCGGACTGCATGCACCGCCACTTTGAAGTGCCGGAGGCACCGATGAACTTACGCTGCAGTCGGGAGTCGTCGCTGTCGACCACGACCATTCACCGCCTGTGCCACAGGTTTAGTCGAGCCGGTGCGACGTGTTGTACAGAGATTGGTGGAGTGTTCGCGGATGTGCAGCATCATCGTCCATCAACTCATGGCGTGTCCGGTCGGTTGCGGCTCAAGAAACAACAGGCGGGGCCGGGCAGAGAACTCCAGCACGTTTGCGAGACCGCCCCCACGCACCAAGATAGCCGCACTGAGAGTCGATATGGCGAGTCTGGTCAACGCTCGAAACGTAAGAGAGTGTCGATGGCCGGATGGGACGATTGCCAAAGGGGGCAGACTTGGAGACTGAACAAGATGGAAATCAACACGAGCAGAAGACGCCGTTCGCTTCGAGTCGGATTGCGTCTGGGTGGCAGCTGAGGGCGGCGAGGTGCAGGACTAGACGCAACAGGCGCGTGCGACGGGCATCGCGAGTGGACGCAGCGCCGTATCCAGTCACTGGCGGCGGCGCGCAGATGCGCTCGTCGATTCGCTGCGGTGGTGCATGAGCGTGGGTGTCGCATGCAGGTGCTGGCCATCGCACTGCGACTCACTTCAACGCCGGCACCATGCTATTTGCAACGTGGGGTCCGCTCGCGTTCCTCGGAATCTTCTAGCCGATTGCCTATTATTGCTGTGGCGGGCGGGTTGGGACTGCTCAGCTCTTCCAGCTGCCTCTTGTCCCATCAACACGCTCGGTGGCTTACATACCCTGTGGATAATGCAGGCATCGCCAATGTATCGACGGCCAGCGACGAGGTGTCGTCGGGACCAAGACTCGCCCGTCCCATGGTCGCCTCGTGCTTTGGCTAACTGACCGTACGTATGCGCTCGGGCGGCCCACCTGGCGTCCGTGCCGTCATCACCTCAGATCATCCACAGCCAGTCGAGCTCGCCGCTCCACTCTCTTGCCTGACACCATCGACGCTGCTATCCCGGGACCTCATCAGTACCGCGGCACTCAACTGTCACGGTCCGCGAACGGCTCGGGGCTTGTTGTCCTAGGCAGTCCCTGACTCTGCTCCCCGGTCGAAGGCGTCAAGGTAGGATGCGACCAGGCGTGTTACCCGCTCTCATTGGTTCATGGCCTCAATCCGACAGATATCTCTCGTTACCTTGGGCAACAAGATGGCCAATCTCGTGGGAAGATCGGCCTTCAGTAGGGGGCCAGCGCGTGTGTCGAATCTGGCGAGCATGTCGTTTCACGTTCACGAAAGCGGAGTTTCTGGAGATGTAATCATTAACATGGCCATCTCCTGCCGGTCAGGTACAGTGATCTGTGCGGAACAGGTACGCTGGATTGAGGAGACTCCACCTCGATCCTGGACGAGCAGCCGCTCGAGACTTGCAAGTACTTCTGCATGCCGCCTGACTAGGTCCTGCTGGATAACGTCAACATTATAGCCGACAGCCAAGACGAGCAGTCAAGGATCACCCTGATCACATTCTCGAAGAACAACCCTGCTGTCGCACGTTTCTACCCACACACCTTAGCGCCCGTGAAGACGTTGGTCGTGTCCATCACGTCTTCGCGCATCACCACTTGCTGGAGGCTAAAGCAGCAGTGCATGAATGCACGGTCATGTGATAACGTGATGGGTGGGTGGGCTTTGACCTCATTCGATGTATCACGTCCTTGCGCGCAGCCATCAACTCGAACGACTGGGGAGGAGACACATTCGACAAAAGGTTAACGCCAGCACTCTATGCAGCACCAGGATGTACGAGGCAACAGATCGACGCCGCGTAATACAAGGGCGCGAACCCCAAGTGTCCTCTCGTTTGTGAGGATGTTGACACTCATGGCCATGGACAGACTATTCAGTGGTCTATAACACAGATCTTAAGACCTTGTCTCAGCGTGCCCGACATTAGCCTATGATTCACGGCATAACGACCAGGGGATATCGATCATGGCGTGCATGGCAGTATCAGTTCTGGGACGGACGGCGGCGGCCCGAACGCTCTACTCACGGCTTGACTACCATTCTCCACAATCGAAGTACTTCCCGTGGTCCGCGGGCCTAGTCTCCGGCCCCATTCCATGAGATACATCTAGGTACATGCAATTGAGATCCACAAGGCACTGTACTAGTCAATAGCACGATCCCTCTCGATCGCGCTCACGTCCACGAGTCGCAATGGTAAGTGCGAGAAGTTGAGAAGCACAACTTGAGCAACACGGGAACTTCATCGATCAATCAATCTCCACCTTAACATGTTCGCAACATGAACCGGATCCGGCCATATCGCCGCGACACCTACCACCCCTTCATCATCCACAGGACAACGCCATCTGCCGCAGTGCTGGTGTTTCACGATTGTGCACAGACGTGTCGTCACAACACGACCTTACCGCTCCCTCTGTTCGGTGTCTGATGCTTTGCTCGGGATGCTGATGTAGGAATGCACATTTCCCGAAACCGTGATGTGATGCTGACCACCCCGACGACTGGTGTGGATCTGCTGAACAACGCCGTTGCACACATCCTGCAATGCCCGCAGCACTCCGTGATGTGACGGATGGAAATTGCGGTCGCAAGCTCATGACTCGTTGCGTATTTAGCCATCAACACATGATGTTCGGTGTGATTACTCCTTCAGATAGAGTGTGTGAACTGCGGGTCGCCAAGGTTGTTGGCGCATTGTCATCCCGATGCTGCTATGCACGAGCTTGCTACAACTACAGGGGCAACCCGCGCATGTAAAGAAGGGGGCTCTAGTGCACTTGAGGGTACTTCTGCTTACAGAGGTCACTTGTAGAATAGTAAGTATGGGTGATACCACAATGAGCACGCGCAATCCCGACTTGAGACATGATCATCCTCGTAGAGATTGACGGGACGCCAGCATGGTCCAATATTTCACTAATGGTAGCACAGCATTTCAAGCTCAGGCGAAAGAGAATTGTAGCACTCAAACAACATACATGCATCTGATGATCGTGACTCGTGAAAAGCAACAACAGTTGCTCCAACCTGTAAACCCCGTCTGTCCCATTCCGCACCAACTCCATTCCCTGTACCCCAAAACGAACACCTGCCAGCTTCCCAACAAACTCGATCCGCTTCATGCGTCATTTACCCAAAACGTCAAACGCCTCCGCTTCACCGGCTTCGTGCCCTTGAGCTCGAACTTGCGGATGCGCTGCAGCGGCGCCGTCTGCTGCACGAGCTGCTCGGGATGCAGCCACGCGGGCGTAGCTGGGGACGACAACGCGGCATCGTCGAGCTCGACATCGGTGTTCTCCTGGTCTTCGCCGCGCGCATCGATACCTGATGGACCGTCATATCCCTCGCGAGCCGGTGTCGCAGCCGCAACCTTGAGCGGCGATCGCGCCAACGAGAGCGAGTGCCGGCCGAGACTACTCTTGCGGTCGCGCACCACGTTGCCGTCGACGTTGATGAGCGCGTAGGGTTCCATGCTCTTGCGGCGCCGACCGCCGCCGCGCGGCAGCACGGTCGGGTCGACGGCGTACGTCTCGTCGGCCTCGGGCATGCGCGCGCCCACGGCGTCGCAGTCGGAGACCCAGCGGCTGTTGACGCAGTGGATGGCGGTGCCGACGCCGCTCTGCGCGACGGCGTGGTTGTGCTGGCGCAGGCGCTGCAGCGTGCGCGGCGAGCCGTCCTTGAAGACGACGTGCGTGATGCGCTCGCTCCACGACTTCTGCGCTTTGGCGCCGAGGCGCTGCAGGAGCGCGATGAAGGGCCCGGAGGCCGAGGCGCCCTCGAGGGTGAAGACTTCGACGAGGGCGACGACGTCGCGGAGCGGCGCGGCGGGGTGGGGCGTCATGGGGACCAGGCCCGGGTTCAGCCCGAGACCTTTGAGTGGTGTTTTGGTTGGGGTCGTGGTGGAGAAGGTGACTTTGCGAGACGTGGCGGGCTTGGCTGCCGTCACTGGTCGTTTTGGAGGTGATTGAAGAGGCGTTCGGTATCGTGGAGCCGCGACTGTTCTCGCAAGCTGAGCGTGTGGTCTGTGGGCTTGTGACGAGAGACGATCGCGAGCAGATGCAAGAGGCGTGGTGGCCTCAGCGACGGCTCCCGCGGATGGGGTAGAACCCAGCGCCCTGGGAGTACCTTTTGCATCATTGCGCGTTTCGAAGAGCTGGCTGTGCCGTGGTCGCAAAGTCAAGGTGCGCGGTGTCTCCGCCACGGCAGAAGGCTTGTGGCTTGTTGCAGGCCTCTTGACTGGCGTTGAGACTGGAGTGCGGAAGCGTCTTGCGCCGGCGACGGTGTTGGCATGGCCATCAGGAACAGGATCTCGACGCGAACAAGGCCTAGGAGTGGCAGTCTTGGCAGGGGAGCTCGCAAGTCCCGTGAAAGCCGACTTCCGCCTCGATGGTGATGCGTTTGGTACAGTACGCGTCATGTCGAGGGTGATGTCTGACCGTGGCCGTATCGGAGTGCCTTGTGCACTTGCCACCCTGGCCCACCAAGCTTGCCTGTCCACTGTTCCCAGTCGTGGCACGCTGGCGCCATCGGAGGTATGGGGCCGATTGCTGAACTTGATAGGTGTCAACATATTTGTCGCTGGCAAAGACTTGCGTCGTGCCTGGAAAGCCATTGTAGGCAGAGCATAGTGAGGTAAATCACTGTCCACAATGCAGGATGCGTCAAAGGGACTTTCATCTCGCAGTCTCACCTTTTCGACAGCTTGGGCGTGGTCAGTTCCTGCAGGCTCCATCGTATCGCTTTGATGCTGCCATTGCTCTGTATTACTGTTCATCTCCATGAGATCTGTCTCGCGATCTCCTGCATCCACATCGACGAAATCGTTGAACGTATCTAGAGTCGTGCGCCGCGCCCGTGCGGATGGTGGACACTGACTCCCCCCGATCCTCTCCATGGCCTCGCTGAGAAACGCGTTTGTAGATGTTCCGATTGGTATTTGCTGAGATGTGCACTCAAGTGGTGGAGCAAGTTCCATGGTGTCGCTCAGAAATTGATTCTGGTCCGATCTTGTGAAAGTCCTGGCTCCTGAAAAGTGATCATCAAGATTGATTGGAATCGTTATGTCGTCCCTGATGTTATCCCAGATAAGGGTCTCGGGCATATCTGAGGGCGTCGGGCAATCCTGGACAGGTTCTTGGTCTACTGCACATTCCGCGGAGTCAGTGTCATCTACTGTGTTGGTCATAACCACAGTGTTTTCGGACTCTATCGTCGAGCATTCACTCGTATTCCCATTGGTTCCATCGGGCTCCAATACTTTTGCGGAGAGGTGATGTAATTCGCTCTCTTCCGCAGGCTCAGTGCTCGTTGGAGCAAGCATCTCGACATCCTCGTCGTCGTTATTAGATGATGGAATGAGTATGGTTTCATCGAGATCTTCACCGCCCATCATCGAGTCCTCGTCGTGCGTCGAGCAACTGATCGAGGACAGCCGTCGAGTGCGGTATGGTGTATCCAGAAGCAGACTATCATCCGCATGCGACACGTCGTCTTGAGCGGCCGATCTGTTCTCGACTGTGCGATCCTCGCCAGTGAGCGTTGCGTCGTCCTCTACTACCGCAGCACCTGCAGCTTCCGGAGATTGACACAAAGAGTCTGTACGAGGTGTTGAAGCGTCGGCAAGCATTGTGGAGACAGTTTGGTGCCGGGCAGCTGATGTTGTTGCACCAGACCTGGAGACGAGCCTTACTGTCTGAGGCGTCTTGCTGCCGTTACGCGATCGACCGTACGCCGCCCTTTCTCTCTCCAACTGCCGTACTGTCTTTTGTATCGATGCGAGGTATCGAGCATGTGCACCCGGGCTAGAGCGCTTCATAGGCGTCTTCGGACCTGCAAGCTCGTCGTCGGATGGCTCAAGCTGCGCTTCCACCTCGACATTTGCGTCCAATCCGGTGACATGATCGAGTAATTCATCTTCTTCTTGCCTACTGACATCTTCCTCATGGGTTTCACATAAGCTTGGTACAGGAGATCGTGATGGTGTGGTAGGCCTAGAGCTCATCAAAGACTCACTCCGGGGGACGGTCGTGTCGTACTGTGATCCAGTGCTCCCAGATCCAGCTTCCACTGTGTGACTCGAATTCAAAATGATCTCGTCTTCGCTCCCCTGCGACTCCTTGGGATGAAGGTTTTCGTCGGATACATTTCTAGCCCGGGCCGCAACTCTAGGCTTCGCAACATTCCGACGCGACTTCGCTTTCTCGTCTCGGCCTCTTCCTAGCTCTGTGGTTTGCGATCTTGCTTTTGAAACCTGAGCGACCTTCTTGGGTGAAAGAGGTGTGGGTGCACCAGTCATTCCTCTAGTTTGTCTGGTGGTTCGCATAGGTAAAGGTTGAACGGCACTCTTCGCCGGTGCTTCAGCTTGCGGCTCTATGTGCACATTCGCCTTCCTTGATCGTGATGGCAACACTCGCGTAGGTCTGAGTGCCTTGACTGGTTCAGCCGGTTGTGCTTCTGGAGGCGGAGGTATTGTTGGCATGGCTTCCGGGTTTTTGGCTTTCGAGGACGTCTTTGACGCTGCTACCCGCGCAATCGACAACGATGGAGCAACCTCCACATCTTCATCCTCCCCTACCACAGCCGAATCTAACTCGTGTGAGGCATCAGGCTTTCGTGTACGCGTTGATCTCGTCTTCGCAGGCTCGACTTTCGCGGTCGCTTTCCGGACGGGCTTCTTCTTGAGCGCTTGACCGGCTGCAGTGGCCGATGCGAGTTGCGCATCTGTCGCTGCGGTACGCCGTGTGGACACCATAGCGACGATATGAAGCACCTAGGTAGATGTACGGCAGAACGTGTGAATCGGAGAGTAGGCCCATGAGTCCATGCATATGCATCACAGTGGCTTGGCTCGGACTGTATCGCATCAAAACAGGCGTTGCTGTGCCAACGGCTTCGCGCTAGGATTTTCAACGTATCAGGGAACGCGCACGCGACTACACTCCATGCTAAAGGCACTGTACATGCCAACTAAGCATGTCGTACAGGCATAACGTGGCTCACTTCGCGGAAAAGCTGCAGTATTAGCAGGCGTATTGTTCGTCATACTGGAGTGGAGCGATCCAATGACGGCTAAGGCTTTGTTGGAAACCGAAGCAGTCAAGGCCGCGTTGCTTTCTGGCAAAGCCACCACTTCCACTGTGGGCGAAGTACAATGCCTACTTGGGCTGGTCGATTCCACAAAAGCTAGGACACTCAGACAAAAAGAAATCACACCATCATCACAGACATTGAAACCCAGGCTCACACGGCCAGCAAAGTCACAGTCCGTCAAGGTACATGAAGATGGGTCAAATGCATTAACCAGTAAAGAGCGATTCGCGCTTGCCACAGAGGTGGTCAACGCATCACTCAAGTTCCTCACTACTACGCGGAGGCCTTCAAAGACATCATCGCCAAAAAGGACGACGTCAAGCAGGAATGAATCGTCTCTAGCTTCGAAGACCTCGCCCATTGCTGCCTCTGGACAACCGCTTCAACAGGTTACTGGCAACACAACGCCGGGTCGGTCATCTCCTGAGAAGACATCTGGTACAGCTGTACAAAGTCATGATGCGATTCAAGAAGGCAGTGGGCCAGCCATTGTCGCGACAGCTGAATGTGCCAGGCTTGCGTTTTCCTTCCTTCGATCCGTCCAGAACCACGAGCTGGGTGCTCGTGTCACGCCCAAGCTGCAGCTGGAATCGGGAATGGTAGCGCTGGTCAACAGAATGATCGCCCATGGACTTGACGACTTGGCTATTAGGGAGCTGCGACAAGTTAAGCGGAAAATCGAGGAGACCTCTGGCGATCATGGAACGCGTCAGGCTCCCAACATAAATGGTGGCGAAGCGGGGAGAGAGACGCTAGCAACATTGCTTGATGTGGGAGGCGATCTTACAAGCGACCCCGAGTTGAGTGAACTTGCTGTATCCTATCAGCTTGCTGTGTGGAAATTGATTTCGCGCTTCCGTAAGCCTGCTGTACTTGACGCAGTATCAGCTTTGGACTGCTCCGCCGCCCCAAGCGCGCTCGTCAATCTTATGCGAGAGAGCGGGGAAAAGGATGAGAGCCATAAGAAAGCGATTCGCCAATTGGAGGCATTATCGCAGCTCTTGCTTGGATTATGCCCAAGCATATCAAAAAGTCACGACGACATCGCCACCAGTAATAAACTCAACCCAACGCCTCTCGCAGCGTTCCGGCTGCAATCTTCAGCACTTCACATACGGAAGATCTGGTGGGAGTTAGCTGGACACAAAGCAAACCTGGAAAAAGAGCTTGTCGATCCTTTCTACAAATGCCTATTGGCTCTCTCCCGACGATACCACTCAATCAACGACATCCAGGCAGTGTATGAATTCGTCCAGCAATCATACACTCTGCTTTTGTCAGATGTCGCATCTAAGACTGAGAGCATGTTCCACATTCATCAAATTCTGTTTCGAATGGCAACAAGCACGAAAGACTTCAAGCAAGCTGCATTCTGGGCCGCTCAATCTACTGAAGACTGTTCGGATCTTGACCACTCTCACTCACGTTTATTAGCTTGTAGAGCGCAGCAAGCAGTGCTGTCGAGCTCACAGTCATGTCAGACTCCAGACGAGCTCAAACAGTGTGAACGGTTTCTCAAACTGCTTGTGCAAGGGCTTGAAGGGAACATCTCTGGTCACGCCATTGACTACGACCTTCTCTTGACTGGATTGTCGCGACTTCTAGCACTTCCGACTTGGTCTGTGGCGAGGGAACTTGAAATAAATGTACGTCAAGCAATTATGCCCGTCGTAACTGCTTTCTGTCAGCGTTACATTCGGTCATACCCTGGACGATGCTCAAAAGAAGCACAGATCATCCTGTGCGATGTCGTTCGACGCTGCAAGACTACCGATGAGCTTGTGTCTTGGATTGCGGATGATGCTCTGCAGGTTTTCAAAGAGGATGGCACCATTCGTTGTGTCACGGAAGCGGCAACGAGACTTCCGCTAAGGCGAGCATGGGAAGTCAGTAGCTCGGCGATAGTGTTATGCCATGTGCTGAACGCTCTCGTTCTCAAAGCTGTCAAAGCGTTTGTCAACCATCAAAAGACCTTGAGTCTTGAATATGGTGAGCTGCGCCCGGATGAGGCAGCAACCATATTGGAATTGCAATTGACTTGCATCCTTGAGCTTGCCGAGCGAAAAAGGTATCAGCCTGCGGTACGAAAACTGATCCCAGACATGTTGCGCAGATTAAGCGGTCTCTACATAAGTGCAGAATATCCATTACGTCGCGCGAGATGCTCGTGTCAGCTCTGGCTATGGATGGAACGTTTTCCGCAATTACTTTCGACTTCGGATCTTGAGATGTGGCAAGAGCCTGTGGTACTGCATATTGACCAGCTTGACAAGGATACAGGTCTCATTAGCTACTACGACGACGTACAAGCTGGTCTGCATATCTTGTACACATTCTCGAGTAGGAACCCTGATATGAATCAAGTCAAAGCCAGTATCGACGCTTGGCGAAACATCGTCGAGAGGGCAACTTCTCTCGAAGCTCTCGAAGAACGCATCGATAGCCACGAGACCCTTGTACGGCAGCTTGCTTCAGTTGCGAATTATTTTGAGATTCACGGGAGTGACCTCGATCGAATGCATATTTTGTGTTTGATCGGTCACATTCACAGACTGTCACATGCGTCTGCTGATGTGCAATGCTCGCTATACACCGCTATCGCGGAACAGTACTTAGCTCTGGGGCTTCTTGAAAAAGCAGGTCATACGCTTTCGAAAATCCGAAGGTCTTATCCGAAAGATCAAATTTCACAGCTGGTCGACTTGCAGTGGCACACCACTCGCGTGGAGTACCTGATCGCCATTGATGACATCCTACAGGCCCAAGCTGCGCTCAATGATGCGCAGGCCGTACGCTGTACCATCTCGCTTCCCAGTGTCAAGAGAGAAGATCGGCGGAAGTTTGAGCTGCTCCACACTCGAATCTGGCTTGCACAGTCAAAGTTTTTCTTTGGCTCCGGCCGTCCTCATGATGCTCTTGCAGCCGCGAAAACGTCTTTAAAACTGCTCAATGGCATGTGGGCTTCTCTAGAGCGTACTGAGCCTGCCGGCCATCTTTCCACCGCCCCAGATGACATCCCGCATGTGCAAGAAGGTACTGAGATCAGTGGGCTAGTGGCTAAGCTGGGTGAGTTGAAGATGAATGCTGCCAAACAGGGCAGCTCTTCTAAAGTAGCAACTGGCGACAGGCACGGAGCGGAGTTTTGGCACCTCTCCAGACCGCTGTGTAACTCCTTGATGCACCTTTCCGATCTTTACGCTCATCACGGACTCTTCCCAGAGTCCGATTACTACTCAAGTCGAGCTGCACAAGTCGCGATGTCCATCGACTCTGACGACCTGCAAACCCGTGTGCAGTCGCACCGAAGTCAGCTACTTGCGCGTGCAGACCGATTAGAAGCGGCGGAGTTATGCCTGTCCAACATAAATCACCAGGACACTAGCACCCCCAACATGGCGGCCTTTGGAGTCATGATGGCTAGAGCAATCATCTGTACCAAAGAAGAGGCGTTAGAACAGGCCATTCGGCTGTATGAAGGTGCCGAGGCACTTCTCGAAGGACTGGAGAATGATGTTAGTACTCACCGTTTCACGGTGCTCGATTCTGACATGGCTGGAACCACGAACAATACAGGCATTGTCGACCCTGTAGATACTGCCAAATCGTCATCTCGAGCGAAGGTCAGTAGTAGAACAGACAAAGGACGAAAGGCCACCAGCTCCAAAGCACAAGCAAAGATTTCAGGCATTCGATCAAAAAGCACTGTGAAACCTTTCGCCGCAGAAAGCTCGAAGTCTAGACCGATGCCGCATTATTTTACACAACTTAGGACAAACATCCTATTCGATAAGGCTTTTCTGTCTAGCAAACTTGGGCTTGAGTTTACCGATGTCGTCGATGATACTAAGACGCTGTGTGATTGCATGTCTACATTACGAAGCCAGCGCCAGATGACATATCAAAAGCTTATGCACCAAGCGAGGATGATCAGTCAAAGCGACGTCGCGCTGAGCATGCTGCCCGAGACGACTTTGTCGTTCCCAGCACTCATGAGGGATCAGGCGAAGCCTTTGGAAAGTGTCTCACCGTCCTCGAATCCTGAAAATGCCGGCTCGAAGACTGGCGTCGCTCGTTCGCTCTCGAAAAGGCCCAAGAGTGTTTTTAAGAAGACATTTACCAATGATACATTCGAGAGCTCTATGAATGCGGCAAGAGCAGGTCTTCTTGAAGGATTCGATAACAGTATTCAGTATGGTACGACCGCCACGATTCATGCTGAATGCTCGATGCTTTCCAGCGCTAGCATTTTGCTATCCCTCAGGTGCCCATCGCTTTCCGTACCATTGCTAGATCCGATGCAAGAGGCTCTACATGTTGAGTTACCAAAGATCAATGCTTTGCAACATGAAAGGCGGGTGTTGAGCGCTGAAACGGAGATGTCAGCTCGTGACGGTCCAATGTCCTGGCCAGCAGAACAAATAGCACACTTAGACGTACCACCCGACGCTGTGTCTTTCCAGGAACAGTACATTGATATTCTGCCGGAACTTTGGACTACAGTTTCACTCTGCCTGAGTGAAGATGGTAGTGAGCTATACATGGTACGCTACCGTGCTTCACAAGTACCGTTCATATTGCGCTTGCCTTTTTCGCGCCACAAGGGTGAAGGCCAAGATGACGGACACATTTTCGACTACTCTAGAGGGAAAGCAGAGCTGGCAGATATCATCGAAGCTTCGAATGTGAGTTGCCACAGTTCAGCTGGCATGGGATGCAAAGGCGCCAAAAGTAGCTGGTGGGCTGAGCGAGAATCATTGGACCGGCGATTGCGCGAATTACTGATCAACATCGAAAATATCTGGCTCGGAGGGTTCAAAGGCATCCTTTCGCAGCTACCTCGTGATGTAGTGGGCCTCGCTCGCTTCAGAAGATCTTTCTCCGAAATCCTTGATCGACATCTTCCTTCTCGAGCATCCAAGAGAGGCAAGAAGCAGCATGCCAACCTCGACGATGGTGTCCTAGAACTTTTCATCGGGCTTGGTGACGATCGTGATGGTGCGGTAGACCTCGCTGAACCGCTCGCGGATCTTCTTTATTTCATTGTTGACATACTTCAATACAATGGAGAGAGCAGTGCTCACGGCGAGATTGACTTTGACGCTCTTGCCGTTGATGTGCTCGATGCGTTACGCTCGTATCATGAGTCTTACCAGAACAATGCCGACGGAGGACAACATCTGGTATTGGTCCTGGATCGCAGGCTTCAAGCCTTCCCGTGGGAGAGCTTACCTTGCCTTGATGGTAAGAGCGTTAGTCGTGTTGGCAGCATGCTCTCCTTACAGGAGAGGTTAGTCGCCATGAGAGGTCGTATGCCAAATCAGCAGGATCGCTATACAATAAGCAGGAAAGGCGGGACGTACATTCTCAACCCTTCTTGCGATCTCAA
Organism: Microcyclospora pomicola; assembly: GCA_002786065.1. NCBI lineage: Eukaryota > Fungi > Ascomycota > Dothideomycetes > Capnodiales > Microcyclospora > Microcyclospora pomicola. Next base: position 340,150 of record NHNY01000015.1, read on the forward strand.
GGCAACGCAGAATATACTCTCTCCCAGCTTGTCGGCACTCAGAAGTAATGGAGATGAGCCATGGCCCGCAATCGTCGAACAAGCACCTAGCGAGGACGAGTTTCGGACTGTACTTTCCACCTCATCGATGCTGCTATACTTTGGTCACGGAGCTGGATCGCAATACATCAGACCAAGGTCGATCAAACGATTGGAAAGATGCAGTGAGGTTGTTTGGCTGATGGGTTGCTCTTCTGGCGCTGTCACAGAGCATGGAGAATTTGAAGCATTTACTGTTCCTGCAGCATATCTAATGGCAGGAAGCAGTGCTGAACGGCACACCCCAAGTACAAACGATCGCTCAAGTACCGACAACCAACGCTGCATGGCTGTCCTAGGAACTCTTTGGGACGTCACTGACAAAGACATTGACCGATTCTCGCTCGCGGTCGGTGAAGAATGGGGTCTTTGGCCGTCATCGGAGGCCTCGAAACTGCCAATGAAAACACCAAAGAAGCATAACCGGAGCCGAGTCATGGCACCAGAGACACCTGAGCAGGCACCGAAGACCCCAAGAGCTCGGAAGACGCCAGCGCCACCCAAGACACCTATGGCGTCGCGGACCCCGGCTAGAAGTCGTGATCGCAGCAGATTGGGAGGCGGCAATAACCGTCAGATGAGTATCGTAGAGGCTGTTGCTAGGAGCCGAGATGCGTGTTATCTCAGATACTTGAATGGGGCTGCGGCGGTGGTGTATGGGGTGCCCGTTTATCTTGGCGACTGATTTCTGCCTCAATTAACCACCAGTCTACTTGTGCTATGGTACACAGACTAGTCACTCGAACAGCTTTCATTGTACCGTAGATCCGATGAAGCGATCGTGGGAACGACAATCACACGTGACCCTACACCTATACTTTTGTAGGTAGGCATATTGTAGCTAGTGGTTGACTGCATGCCAGGGGAAACGATGTAAGTCACGTGATGATCGAGTTTCGAAGTCTACACGCGCAGAATGGTCCGTGAGACGCTAAGAATCTGAGTTGGCGTTTGTGAGCAGACCTGCAGCCTCATGACTTGCTACCAGCTTTCCATCATCCAGCATCAACACCACTTCACTGTTGGCGTACCCCTTCCATCACATCCATCACTACCATCGCCTCGGTTTCTTACAGATCGTAGTGCCACCGACTTCTCGACATCACAAAGGTACCAAAACCGTGATCAAGCCCACTCAGCATACCATACATCCTCTTCGGCACAATGGCAGACATGGACACCTACGACGCTGAGCCGCGCCAGTACGAAGGTATGTAGACCTCTCTTCAATCTCCTCGCCTTCGGCAAGATCCACGTGCTGTCAAGAGAACACTCTCCATTCCAGACAACCTCGACCACTTCACTCGGGGCGCCATGCTAACTTCGACACTGCGCAGATGACGGCCACGACCAATACCCACGCGACCGCTCTCGGTCCCCAGTCGCTACCGACCGCGACGGAGACTCCAGGATCAGGGACGAGCCTTCAAACGGACGCCATGAGCGGTAAGCCACCTACACATCTAGTCCCGATCATGTTACAGAAATGCTGATGCTCAATCAAGTGGCCCACCTCCTGACAGACGCGGCGGCGGCGGCAACGGCGATGAGGAAGACGAGTCTGTGAACCCTGGTTCCAATCTCTTCGTCACTGGCATACACCCGCGCCTCAGCGAAGAAGAGGTCACTCGTCTTTTCGAGAAATATGGTGTCGTGGAGAAATGCAACATCATGCGCGACCCACACACTCGTGAAAGTCGTGGCTTCGGTTTCGTCAAGATGATGACGCCCGAGGAGGCAGACGCAGCTAAAGAAGGATTACAAGGCGTCCAAAATGAGGGCCGAACTTTGAGCATTGAGAAGGCGCGCCGTGCCAGGCCGCGTACGCCGACGCCAGGCAAATATTTCGGACCACCGAAGCGAGGTCCGCCACCACCACAATCCTATGATCCTTACTGTCCGCTTGAACCTGCTACCTTTTGGTAGTTTGCTGGCCATGCTGACATATTGTACAGATGACGCTCCTCGCCGCGGCGGAGGATACAGAGACCGCTTCGACGATCGCGGCTACGGCAGACGCGATGATCGCCGTGGAGGTGGAGGCGGCTACCGTGATCGCTATGACGATCGCGGCTATGGACGCCGTGACGACTACGCTCCCCGTGGTGAGCGTGGAGGTGACCGCTACGGCGGAGGACGCGAAGACCGCTATGGTGGCGATCGCCGTGGAGGCGGCTACGGAGGTGGTGGCTACGACCGAGCTCCCCGTGGTCCTCCCGCAGATGCATCCTACTCCGCCGATGGCCCGCCGCCGCGTGATGCTGCCCCATCGCGTTCGTACGATGACCGCCGCCGCTACGACTAGAAGTCTGGCTGAGGCGGCACCATTATGTGACTACTGACTTCCGCAGGCACGCTGCGACTTTCGTTGCTGTCAACGTTCTAGCTTGGGGAAGACACTAAAGTCAGCACGAAGATCAGTGAGACTGATTACGAGATTGCTTGCGACAATCGGGATGTACTACTACTTGACTTTCTCTCGGTTGCACCTTGCGTCAGGCATGTTTTATTAGCGACGGCGCGAAAAGCATTGAAACCACAGGCGTCTACCGTCGGTCGGAACGACAGGATGGCGTGCAGTCGTAAGAAGCCACTCGACTCCTGCCGTGGCAACGAGCTACAGCAGACGACTGCCACTTCATAGAATGGATCAGATCAGCTTTCCTTTGCATCAACGTCGTTTACCGTCCCTGGCTCGAAACTCAAATCATTAAATCGGCTCTCATCAGCGAGCCAAGCGTGGTGAACACATTCCACGATTCGCGTGACACCAGAGCCCAAGTTCTTCGCCGTATCGCTCACATTCAACGTCTACATAAGCGCGCATTCGCTCAAGTATCAGCGCTCTTCATTGTCGTCTCTACAATACCGTTCTGATGACCGCACAATCACCTCGAGCTTGCAATAAGCTTTGTGAGGCGTTTCTCCCGATTTGGTGCAGTGACGAACTGCTGGCACGACTTGTATCGTCACGAGTCGCTGCAACTTCTGAGATGTGCCCTTCACGGGTGTGTGCGCTTGGTCTGGAAGGTTGTGTGGTAGGTGGTTCCGATTCAAAGTACGCAGACTGACTCGCATTCAGGTTCGACTGGTGGTCTGTACCGGTCCATACGTGAGCGTTGAGTCTGGCCTAACATGAGCATTGCTATTGCGATCAGAAACCAATACCACAAGCCTCGGATTGTGCGTTCTACCATGACTAGTGAACACGAAAGAGTATCGCGATCACGAACATGACTCCATATAGGTAGGCGATGTGTCTTGTTAGTGTCTCTTCTCGTTTTCATACAGATAGCTGCTCAGTGCAATGGAAAGTACCGCAGCATTGATAGTCGTATGCAGGAGCTGGAATTCGTCGTGTTGACACGCTTTTCATAATAATAATACCGTACCTTACCTTATAGCCATACCTTAACTACCCATGCATGTGACACACAATTTCTGACTTCAAGTACATATCCCACCTCACCTCACTTCACTCCACATTCACCTCACTTCACTCCACATTTCTTCAATTGCCAGACCAGTCACGGCTATGTCATTCTGTGCCCTGCGGAGATGTTTCATGGATGAGTGCTGGGCTGAAACTGCCCTACCACGCGTCGTCTACGCAAGAGCTGAATCATGAACGAAACAGGATGGAAAAGAAGCGGGGCCGACACGCATTGTCACGTCAGCCACATCCTCGCTACGCAACTCTCGTCGTTCGAGCCAGCCGTTTGAGCGTCTAATGGCCGCCAGCTTCGAACGGCGTGCGCGGTATCTCGTCGCAACCGCGTAATGCAAGAAATGTCAATTCGCATAGAATCGCTGATGCGTGCGACCATGTAAGACTACCTCTCGCTCCTGGCGGTTCATCCAATGCTCTCCTGACTCTGTATCTGTTCCTAGGCTCTTGGGATTATTGTCGCATTAGGCCGCCAGTGCCTGGATATATCATGCTCCGTCGCTTCCTGCCCATCCTTATCGTCGCCTTTCTCACCACCTCCTTCCTTTTCGCCGTCTTCAACTCCTCATGGCACAAGATACCGCAGCTGGTGGGTCTAGGAGATCACTTCGCCGGCGGTCCTTCAGATGAGCAGATCAAGAGTGGAGAGAACATCAGACCGGATCTCAGGACGCGACCGAAGCCTTCCGAAGCACCACCGGATGGCTCCTCAGAGATCACCGAAGCTACCAATGGCAAGAGCTTTGCGTCGTCAAATTTGGGCTCCGCGACCCTGTATACCCCAGGAGTTGTCAAGCCGGCGGGGAGCAATTACACCAGGACCGTGGTCGTGGCGAAGATGAGCCATGAGGACACGGACTGGTTGGATGAAGAGCTTAAGGAGCTGATGCAGCTCGAGCTGCTGTCACAAGCAGTATATGTGGTGGATGATCCATCGGCAGAGTACCACCCACCGATGAACAAGGGTCATGAGTCGATGGTGTATCTGACCTACATCATCGACCATTATGATGAGTTGCCGGATATCAGCATATTCGTCCATGCTCATAGAGACTCGTGGCACAACAACGCACTGCATAACAACGACATGGGCCGAACGCTCCGCGCACTTTCTCCTGAACGAGTCACCAGGGAAGGCTACATGAATCTACGATGCGATTGGGTATGACTCCTTCGCCTGTCAATACTTCTTCCTCAGCTCTAACAATTTCTATCAGGAACCCGGCTGCCCGAACTGGTTGCATCCCGGTGCAGCGGAGCGCGACCGGAACAAGCAAGAAGAGTGGCGCATGGCGGAAGCCTGGATCACCCTCTTCCCTCAAGACCCGATCCCCACCGTCCTCGCCCAGCCCTGCTGCGCCCAGTTCGCCGTCTCGCGCGCCCGCATCCAAGCGCTGGAGCACTCGCGCTACATCGCCCTGCGCGACTGGCTGATCACCACGAAGCTGTCCGACACCATCTCCGGGCGCATCTTCGAGTACATCTGGCAGTACGTCTTCACGGGGATGCGCGTCCACTGCCCGAGCATGCACGCGTGCTACTGCGACGGCTACGGCCTCTGCTTCGGCGGCCCGGACGCCTTCGACCACTGGCGCGAGCTGCGGCAGGAATTCGACGATCTGAACGACGAGTGGGAGCGCGTGCGCACCGCGTCCGAGGAGATCGAGCGGCTGCGCAAGCAGAGTCCCACCGGCCAGGTACCCGAGAAGGCTCATGTCAAGATCCCGCCGCCGGGCCGCGAGGCGCATCTGCAGAAGTACGTGCCGCGGCTGCGCGAGGAGATGCAGCAGCTGGAGGACGCCGCGAGGGAGCGAGGACAGGATCCGCGGCAACGCGCGCTCGAGGCTGGCAGGCTCTGGAAGGAGGGCGATGGGTTTTGACGTCGCTACTTCATGCGCAGAGAGTTGATGCCAATTTTCACATAGATGTGCAGTACCATACAATCACGAGACCACGATTTGGAAAATTGATATACCCCAAACTTCTTCTTCTCACTACCATACCACCAGACAGCATATATTCCCCTCGTGCCTAGAATTGTCAGGGTAGGTAGGTCAGTCTGCTGGGTGGCTCACATAACTTGAAGGAAGTGTTTACTTGGCCATATCTCAGCGAGATGCTGGAGCATTTCATCTCCCCAGACCACCAAATACACACATGAGGTAGACGTAGACGGAGTGCTAGAGGCGTCACATTACATAAATCAACATAAGATAACACAACACAGCACAACACGCGACGAGATAGACGACAAGAAGCGAACAAAAAGCTTCATCCATCCCAAAGACGTAACGATCCTAACAGCTGATCTGGTATAAAGCGGGGTTTTGTGCGGTCAAATACAAAAAAGGCCCAATTCCAATAACAAACAGGCCGGGCCACCTGGAACATTGTTTTCGGGTCAACAAAGTGGTAGCTGGGATCTTGCAGCTGAAGCGCTGTTCCTGCGCTGTGGGTTCTTGCTGCACGGCGGACTTTGTGCGTCTTCTACCTCAAGGAAATTGGAGGAGCCTCCGATGAGGTGGCTAGAGAGCAAATTGAGGCGAGCGAGCGATCATCATCCGCAGCTCCAGACATCACGTCCGTGGAATTCATGAGGACTAGCGGATCGTTTCCTCGTCCTTGAAGGCCGGTGTAGCCTCAAGATCTGCCTCTGCAGTCTTCGCATCCGCGTGTGCGCGCGGTGTCTCGTTCTTATCTTCGACCTTTGCAGGCGGAGCCTCAACATCTGTAGCAGGATCGAATGTTGGTGCGATTGCTTCCTTGGTCTCCTCTGCGAGCCCGTTCGTCTCGACTGCTGCTTGCTCAAGCAGAGCAGACTCGTCCACAGTGGTCACGTCGTCAGCATCGACTTCAGCAGCTCCGACAGTACTTGGTCGTGAAGCCTTCGTACGATTGCTTGGCTTCGGTCTGAGCGAGGTGGCAGGCTTGCTGGCAGGACGCTGTAAGCTGCGCGACTCGACCTTCTCTTGTGCTCGGCTTTGGGAGGCGGCGGTGGGCCGAGTCATCCGCTCCAAGAAGCTTCCATCCGGGGGTGGTAAAGGCTTGCGCGATTGCGCGCCGAGTGAAACGCGGGAGGCAGGCCGTTGTCCGCTTGACAACGAGGATCGTGGAGTGGATCGAGTCGAGGACGTCGTTTTAAGATGGGTCGGGATCGATGCTTTTTCTGAGGTCGAGCCCGAGGCCTGCTCATGCCGTGCTCTTGATGCAGCTGTTGGAGCAGTAAGTCGAGCTGAGATTTCGAGGGGTTTTGTGACGTCCTTCGCTTTAGGTTTCGCTGGTGGGGAGTATGTGTTCGACGGGGCGGCTGACAACTTTTCAACCGCTGCAGCGGCTCTTGCGACAGAAGCGTTGGTCGGTGCAGCGAGAGAACTGCGGCTTGGCTTTTTACTGGGCACTTTGGACGCCGGCTTTGATGACTCGGAGTTTGTTGTTGGTGTTTTCGGCTGGCTTCCGGGGGATTTGACAGAGCTTGCGACCGGTTTTGTAGGTGCTTTCGTTGAACTGGGGGACGGCTTGACGCTCCCTTTGCTTTCACTCTTCTTGGTCTCATTGGGAGTGGTCTGTTTCAGGTCTTCGGCCATGCCAGGTAAAGCCTCGCCTCCACTCACAGCATCTTCACTGGTCAAATCTGCAGGCTTCATCTCCAGGGGCTCTTCTTCAGCTCCAGTCGTAGCTTTGTCAGGGTTCTCCGCCGGCTTGTCGACCACGGGAGCAGCATCGGAGTCTTTCGCCGCATCTAGAGTCTTGTTCTCGGTCAAAGGTGTAGACGCGAACGACGACACAACGCTTTCCGGAACGACCTTCTTCGCATTTTCAATCAGAGCCTGCCGCACTTGCTCCACAGCCTCCGTCGCCGGGTTGTCCTCTGCATCCTTCTCACCGAACCCATCCCTCCGCAGATCCGCGCTCGTCGTTTGCTTGAGCTCCGCCATGCCTCCTGCCGCCGCTTCTTCTTCAGCCATTGCTCTTCCGCTCGGCTCGACCGCCACAAAGCTCGCCCGTATCTTTGACCGCGGACGCGAGTTCTCCTTATCACTTCCCAACCCGTTCGGCGAGCGAGCTCGGGACTCGAGCGCGCTTTCGTGGTTCTTCTGCTCGAAGATGGTTCGAAGGTTCCTCACAGCTGAATGCGAGCGATTGGTGGACATGGCTAGATGGCAAAGGACCAAGGCAGGGGTCGCCGGTCAGCTTGTGGTTTCCCTAACTAAGCCATAGGGATAGTGGAGGAGGTCCCGTCCGACATTCGGGGAACGTCACCATCCATTACGATTCTGGTGCGTTTGGATGATGAATCCGTGATGCGAGGAATGATGCTTGGATGGCCACAGCCGGCGACTGGGATGGGTTGGAACAGACAAGGACAAGGAGCTGTGAGTCCCTGCTGCTACCGCCGCCGCATCCATGCATACATCCATGCACTCCAGACGCCAGCCGATGCAGGTCCAAACGTGGCATATAAGGAAGCGGAATTGGATGCTACTCACAAATTCGACCAGACAAAAGGGTTTCTTGTTCACACGTCTATCTCATATTGGCATCGAGGGACAATACAACGGACAAGACGGCGGGAAGCTGTTTGAAGATGATCGATGAGATGTGAATATATACTATAAAAGCTAGGGACCTAAGGTGCAGGCATGTCCGTGAGCTTTAAGGGGAAGACCGCGCATAGCTTGAGCCTCCGCCGGCATCTCCAGAGGCCAGCTAACTTAGCGTGGGGACAAATGCCGCTTCATCTGGAGCTCGATCGAATCAACGTCAGTCCACATTCGCAGTATACCTACCTATAGTCATTCTTCTCCAGACACTGCGGAACACTTCGATACTGCTGCCGTTCGGCTTAGCTCAATGTCCAGTCATTGAGTCTTGAGAAGCCTGATGGCTTCTCCTTCTTAAGCAGTTTGCTCGCGAACACAATAGCGAAATTCTGAATCACCAGGGAACAATTCCATCAAACATTCGACACTGAATTGAAGGACATGGAGAACGTTACTAACATGACTAGGAGATAACGAGAAGAAGCTTGCTGAAAGCCGCCGATGCAGCCTAGATCAATTTGTCAAGCCGCTTCAAAAAGGAGCCTACTCTCTTCTCCACCCCATCGACTCTTTCATCCAGCTTCCCTTTGCCTTGCTTTTCTGGTTTTTGTTTCGAGTGTTGGCCATGTGCTGCTTCCGCCTCTGTAGGTCTGTATACTTGGCTATGCACATCTCCAGTGTATGCACCATGCTGGTTCATCTGTGGCGCCTGCTGGGCGTTGGCATAGTTGTAGTGGCTATAGTTCTGCATTTGTTGCGATGATTGGCTGGAGTTCGAATGGTGATGCTGGAGTGGTGGTGGTTGAGGCGTGTGGGTTTGTGAAGGTGGTCCACCAGGGGGCGGCGGTGGAAGTCCGGGAGATTGGAGCGGCTGCTGATACTGGCCGTATGGCGGAGGCGCTGATGGTGTAGGCGGCATTCCAGGACCCTGCATTGATGGACCGAAGCCGGTCATGGAGTAGCCAGCATATTGTGTCGTGGGCTGAGAGCTCTGGGGTGGTGCAACACTGGTATAGGAGGTCTGTCGATTGAAGCTCTGTTGATGTGGCGGTGGTGAGGCTGGATGAGCGGCGGGAGGAGGTGCGAACTGCCCCGGTTGTTGAGATGATTGCACACTGGCGTAGGGTGATGGGGTATTGAAACTCTGTTGGTGTGGTGGTGAGGATGCGGGATGGCCTGTAGGAGGAGGCGCGAATTGACCGGTCTGTGCCGGCGGCTGTGAATGAGTGGGATAACTGATCGACGATTGATACGGCGGCATGCCAGGTGCATACGAGCCTGGAGGACCTGGAACATGGCCTATTGACGCATGTTGCTGGTGTTGGCCTTGCTGGGGCGGACCAGCGAAGTAAGCAGATTGTGGAGTTGGTTGACTGGAGTGGTATCCTGCCGAGTTTGAAGCATTCGCGAATTGAGCTACAGGCACAGTATCGTACTTCGCTGCGTGACCGAGACCAGTACCTTGTCCATCGTCTGGTGGGGGCGGGGTCTTCTCACGATACTGAATACGTTCTGGAGCAGCAGGAGCAGCAGGATTGTATGCCATGACTGGGCCTGGTGCTGGTTGCTGCACCATGGAAGCGGGCGAGCTGGTGCCAGCAGGTGTAGGAGGACCAGGCAGAGACTGCACTGAAACAGTACTTTCCGCTCTGGGCGGGAAATGAGAGCCGATGGCTGTCCTCTCAAGCTGCTGCACAACAGGACTCATGGTGTCGCGGTGCTCGGCTGCCACGCCACTTTCGTTGGCGGGTATATCTCGCAGCATCAATCTATCTGTTGGCATTATGCTCTTGAGATGCTTCAAGAACGTATCGGCATCCTTTTCTGTCCACAGGTAGATATCCAAGGTGTGAATCTTGTACAAGTATTGCTGCTGGTTCTTCTGGTCGAAGCTGGGAAGATGCCATTTATGGTGATCGTGCGTATCCGCCGCCGAGACGTCTAGAGAGAAACGCGTGGGTTGGTTGTACGAGTAGTTCAGGCTTGCGATGTTGGTAATTTGACCTGTGAAGGCATCTTGCTCGGCTGTCCCTGCATTGTTTGCAACTTCAATTCTTGCCACACCTTGGGCAGGGGTATGATAGAGGTAGACATAGCTGCTCCGGTTGAAGCGATGGTGCGGAGGTTTCGTGGTTGGGTCGGAGAAGTAATAATGAATGTCTGCGAATCTGATCTTGACTTAGCTGCGGCCACGAGATCACCGCTCGACATGCTCACTTACAGGGTGACCAGCAGGTTCTCCCCTGGACCGGCAGGCATAGTGTCTACTGTCGGTAGATTACTGGACGCAGGAACACCGGTGGTTCACAAAGATCTGGTTGTAGAGTCCAAAGTGCTCGACCCGCGAAGCTTCACGACTTACACTGTGAAAAGGACGAAAACAGACGATGGTGCTGCGGAAAGGTCATGAGACTGCGACCACTTACTGTTGAAGCTCTGGGCCTCTTTATACCAGATTTGACTGCTTGGGATCCCTTGAGTAGAGCTACTCCATGTGAACGCCGCTGAGCTTCTGAGCCTGGCGCTAGATCAGCCAATGGAAGGGAGTTGTTCTATACTTGGCGATATGCATGGAAATGACCGAACAAATGGGTGTGCAAACATGTGCACCAGCTCCTGATGATTGTTGTACTTGCAAGCATGAGATGTGTTGGCGGTATGAGTCTAGGGCTCGTCGACACAATTATATCGTCCTCGACGTTGTGCGCACTTTGCAATGGGAATTGCGTTGCATTCGCGAGTACAAGTATCTGTGGTGCCTGAGGCCACCTCCGTGCCGAGATGTTTCCCGGCTCTGCTCCAATCCAACTTCATGCTCTCATCAACGACTGAACACCCTCCAAGCATGCACGCGGCTGGTCCCCTATGTCCTTTCGACGACCCGTCGTGACCTTCGCGTCTTTCGTATCGGCTCAATCCGTCTGCCAACAGTGCGCGCGAAGATTGCTTGTGCGAACTCAACAACATGGAAGCCGGCCACTACATATCAGGGCGAGGGTCCAGCAGATTGCAGTAGCTAAGGATGATGGCTCGGTCGACAAGAGTTTCTTCTGGACCAATGGATTGGGGAAGAAACCGCACAGAGGTGTAGAAGAGGAAGCCTCAACACTGTCACAGTCAATTGCGAGAGAGGGAGAACGAGCAGATGTCCCGGACATTCAAACCATCGCAGAAGAAGCACCCCACCGACGAAGAAAGCGACTAAAAGCCGCAACGATCAACAAAGCGCTTGAAGATGCTCCATTGCCGCCGGATGCCTCGTCCACTCTCTCACAGGATGCAGCTGCTGCTCCAGCAAGATCATGGCGTCGCACATTCTCCACCTACCTTGCCCTTACCAAGCCACGCCTGGCATTTCTTGTTGTGCTCACAAGCACAGCCTCGTATTCAATATACCCGGTGCCGGCACTGCTGAGCACGACCGCAACCAATGCACCATCTCTCAGCAGTCTTACTCTCCTGTTCCTCACGACTGGAACATTTTTGTGCATATCCTCTGCGAATACGCTGAATATGCTGTTCGAACCCGCTCATGATGCCAAGATGAGTCGGACTCGAAATAGGCCATTGGTACGTGGACTGGTCAGTAAACGAGCTGCGCTGCTCTTCGCGATTGCTACGGGCGCCATTGGAACAGGAGCGCTATGGTACGGTGTCAACCCGACTACAGCGATCCTCGGATCAGGGAACATCGGGTTGTATGCTCTTGCGTATACATTCCTTAAACGAGTACACCCAGTAAACACCTGGGTCGGCGCGGTCGTGGGTGCAATCCCTCCCCTTATGGGGTGGTGTGCGGCAGCAAACCAGTACAGCACCGTCAATCTCTCTGTCTGGGACGAGGCCAAGGAGCTTCTGTTCACTGAGCAGGCTATCGGTGGCTGGCTTCTTGCTGCTTTGCTGTTCGCCTGGCAATTTCCCCACTTCTTCGCGCTAGCGTATGGTGTACGCCATGAGTATGCCAACGCTGGCTATAAGATGCTCACTTCTTCTAATATGGCTATGGCATCGCGGGTCTCGCTGCGTTACAGTTTGATGATGTTTCCCATCTGTGCTGGTTTGAGCTACTACCAGGTCACCGACCCTGCGTTCATAGCGACGAGCAGTGTAGTGAACGCCTGGATGGTAAGGGAAGCAATTCAAATGTGGCGGCTCCAGGGGGAACGAGGCTCGGCCAGAGCACTCTTCTGGGCGTCTGTCTGGCAGTTGCCAATTGCTCTTGTATTGGCTATGGTGCAAAAGAAAGGGCTGTGGGACCGAATATGGCGAAGCATCATGGGCGATGAGGCCGATGTTGCCGATGAATGGGACGACGAGGTCTGACCCCGTGCCCGAGCATTTTCTATGCTTTTGCGGGCATGTTGTACTATACCAGTTACACCATGTATACATACTGTACCTCAATGATGCACCTTGCGACCTCGGCTGGGAGGGGGGACGTGTTACGCTCTATCACTTGGCAATGGGCACCATCCATGTAGATGGTCTTGGCTGCGTATGCCGTGACACCGATCCTTCAGGTGCTGTACTTGCAATGCCAACACATGATGTGCGATCCATTCTTACGGACAACGCATGTGCCGGGATCAAAATGTACTACGTAACTTCAAATGCTTACTAGTGAGCGGTAGCATTCTAGCGTTCGTAACAGTACAGCAAGGAGGACTCCCTACATCTTTGGTGCATATGGCTTCACGAGTTCGATAGAGCCAAGAAGCTCCGTCCTCAGCCTCAGATACACAACAGACGGCGCCTCGCCAAGGTGATGGTCGTGTTTTCGATCAGGCTCTTGGCGATTGGGCCTGCGGTAACGTATTTGGTGATGTCCGTTCAAAGACACGATCCAGCCGATTCCAAACATACCTATCAGTGTACATGTAGTCGCTGCAACGTAAAGATTTCCCCTCCATCGTCCAGATTCAGCTGACCGGCACCAGCCGTGCTGTGTCGCTTCTTGCTGCACCGACCAAGTACGTCGACGACCTACTGCACCACTACCACACGTCAACCGACGCCGAGATCGACATACTCAACATCCAGACTCCAACCTCGCGCTCCAACTTGTACGTCTCCAGCTCGACTGCTCACTTTGCCGACCTCACTCGTGCGCTTCACGCTGACGAAGTGGCCTCATCTTTTATGGTCGCCCTTCTGCTGCCAATGATGTCTCGTGCGCTGCCGTCCGATCGCTGACTGTTCCCTCCAGTTCACATTCTACCTCAAGTCCTCCGCTCCAGTTCCGTGTTTTGCAAAGTGCGATAAGTCCGCACCGCCTTCCCTCCGACTTGCGGCCTTTCGTGGCTGCCGTAAGCACAACTTCTGCACCAACTGCCAGCAAGAGCACCTATACCGCCCTCTGGCAAAGCTGGCCAACCGAGAAGAAGATCGTTACGACTGTCCGCCGGCCTTCCAAGGACCTTCCGAAGGAAGAGGTCACAACAGGCTCCATGCGAAAGCGTTGATCACCGCCCAGATCCACTACCTGGCCTTTCTGTTGTTCAAACCGCCTTAACATCGGCCAACCCGATCGCGCCCCAGTCACTAGACACAACCTCAACATTTCTATCACCTGGTCACCCGATACTCACGAAAGAGCCTGAAAGCAGCATACAGTCAAGATGGGCAACCAACCGTCCAAGGACAACAAAAGCACAGGCTCGCAGACGCCCACGGGTCCTGGCCCCAGCCTTGACTCATACCCTTCATTCAGCAAATCCGACACGAAAGAGTCCAAAAGTTCGTTCAGGTCAGCGCTACGAACCAAGATCCCCGGCGCAAAATCGTCCGACAGCCCCCGCACCTCCACATCAGGTCTTGCGACCGAGTCCACCACTAGCGTAGACAAAACCGATGCTCTTTCCGTTAGGTCGGCCCGCGATGATGCTTCAACCAAGGCACCAAAAGGTACCAGTAAGAGCTCAGTCAGCGGCGATGCCGAGGACGAGGATGACGACGTGCAGCCCCCTCCCTCTCCAACCATGTCACCGTCAGTAAATGCAGGACATGGTAATATTAGTGAGGCGCAGCGCAGTGGAGAAGTCGATGCGGTCTCCGACGCGCCTCCTAGCGGCAACATGCCTCAAACACACAATAAGGAGCCTACAGAGTCCATTCTGATCAAGAAGAACCCTGCCAGCTCCACTTTACATGGTGCTGCGGCGGCGCTGGCCATTGCTGATGGGAGCAGCGCAGGTAGCTCTCCTGGGTCAATGGAAATTGGTGCTCTGAAACCTACGGATCTGGATGAGATGATCAAACGTTTGATTGATGCTGGCTATGCCGGGAAAGTCACCAAAACGGTCTGCCTTAAGAATGCTGAGATCACCGCTATCTGTACCGCCGCGCGTGAGCTGTTCTTGTCGCAGCCAGCTCTCATCGAGCTGTCACCACCAGTCAAGATTGTCGGTGACGTACATGGACAATATACGGACTTGATCCGAATGTTTGAGATGTGTGGTTTTCCCCCGAACAGTAACTACCTTTTCCTAGGCGATTATGTGGACCGTGGGAAGCAGTCCCTCGAGACCATCCTGCTACTGCTCTGCTACAAGCTACGATTCCCCGAAAACTTCTTCCTTCTGCGCGGCAATCACGAGTGCGCCAACGTTACTCGAGTCTATGGCTTCTACGACGAATGCAAGCGCCGATGTAATGTCAAGGTGTGGAAGACGTTCGTGGACACATTCAACACCATCCCCATCGCCGCCATTGTGGCTGGAAAGATCTTCTGTGTGCATGGCGGCCTATCGCCGTCTCTTTCGCATATGGATGACATTCGGAATATTGCACGACCCACCGATGTCCCCGATTATGGTCTTCTGAACGATCTCCTGTGGTCAGATCCTGCGGACATGGAAGCAGATTGGGAAGCTAACGAGAGAGGTGTAAGTTATTGTTTTGGTAAAAAGGTCATCATGGAGTTCCTGCAAAAGCACGACTTTGATCTCGTCTGCCGTGCGCATATGGTGGTGGAAGATGGCTATGAGTTCTTCAATGATCGCATTCTGGTCACGGTCTTCTCGGCGCCAAATTATTGCGGCGAATTCGACAACTGGGGAGCGGTGATGAGTGTTAGCGGCGAGCTTCTCTGCTCCTTCGAACTGCTCAAGCCATTGGACAGCAGCGCTCTTAAGAGTCACATCAAGAAGGGCAGAAATAAGCGAGCCAACATGCTCAACAGTCCGGTGAGTAAATGCTGTCGATTCACCAGGACATGAGAATGAATGATATACTAATACATTTCCAGCCTGCCAACCAGTTCCCACAAAGCTACTAGGACTACACTGGTACGATGGATTGGTGAACGTCGTGCTTGTGCACCTTGCATATTTGATGCTGTAGCGCGTCACAGAGAGTGGCTAGGCGTCATATACTTGATCCCTGCATGGGACATCATCTTCACATGTTATGCCGTGCAGCGCTGAAGCTGTGTGGAAACACCTGGGCAAGAAGAAGTTGAAGTACAACCTGAACAAGCCATTCGCGGCTGACGGTGTAAAAGCGGACAAGCGCCGAGTTTTCTGGTACGACACGGATCTTGGGGACTCACGGTGCATGCTTTCTAAGGAAAGCTCTGGTGTTTTGTGGACGGTTTGAGGAAGCGTTTCAATGAGAGAATGTAAGATGACTGACGGGGCGTTTCTTTGGCGTTCATTGCCTGGTCGCTGCAGCTCTCAATTTGAGAAACGAAATAACGGATCGTTATGGTATGATTTGCGGATAGATGGACACCTTACAGGACATTATCTCATGGAGTCTTTGTCTTCTCATATATTGCAAATGTGCTACCCGTGCGAACAACACTGTTGAAAAGTATGTACCACAGAGGACATGTGAAAGTCACGTGCGGAACTTTCGTTGCCAAGCAATTCACCCACCACACGTTTGTGTGGGGTCAAATCCATACCGCTTCACTTGCGCATTGTATTTTGATTCTGGACATCAGCAACCTTGCACGTCGCAATTCTCATCCCCAACACACACACATTCAATCAAACATGGCCGACCGAGGAGGTGCAGCTGGTGCTCGTGGCGGCTTCGGCTCGCGCGGAGACCGTGGAGGAGATCGCGGCCGTGGCGACCGTGGTCGTGGAGGTCGTGGACGTGGCCGTCGCGGTGGTGCCAAGAGCGACGAGAAGGAGTGGCAGCCTGTGACCAAGCTCGGCCGTCTCGTCAAGGCCGGCAAAATCAAGAGCATGGAGGAGATCTACCTGCACTCGCTCCCGATCAAGGAATACCAGATCGTCGACTTCTTCTTGCCCAAGCTCAAGGATGAGGTGATGAAGGTCAGTTTCGCAAGATGAGGACTGCTTGGGTCCAGACGGATAAGTGGCA
The DNA here is from genome assembly GCA_002786065.1 of Microcyclospora pomicola. Taxonomy (NCBI): domain Eukaryota; kingdom Fungi; phylum Ascomycota; class Dothideomycetes; order Capnodiales; genus Microcyclospora; species Microcyclospora pomicola. Next base: position 356,551 of record NHNY01000015.1, read on the forward strand.
TGGGAATGGAGTGCTGACTCGAATGTGGTGTACAGATCAAGCCTGTGCAGAAGCAGACTCGTGCCGGTCAACGTACCCGCTTCAAGGCCATCGTGGTCATTGGTGACAGCGAGGGACACATTGGTCTCGGTATCAAGACCTCCAAGGAAGTCGCCACTGCCATCCGTGCCGCCATTATCATTGCCAAGCTCTCCGTCGTGCCCATTCGACGTGGTTACTGGGGTTCCAACCTCGGTGAGCCTCACTCGATCCCCGTCAAGGAGAGCGGCAAGTGTGGTTCCGTCACTGTCAGAGTAAGTCAATATTTAATACAATATAACAACCCACCATGCCAGCATGCGCTAATCGCGAATTGCAGTTGATCCCAGCTCCCCGTGGTACTGGTCTGGTCGCCTCGCCAGCCGTCAAGCGTCTGTTGCAGCTTGCTGGTGTCAATGACATCTACACTGCCTCTTCCGGTTCGACCAAGACCCTCGAGAACACCCTCAAGGCCACCTTCACTGCCATCTCGAACACCTACGGCTTCCTCACTCCCAACCTGTGGAAGGAGACCAAGCTCATCCGCTCCCCACTTGAGGAGTTCAGCGACGTTCTCCGTGAGGGCAAGCGTTACTAGATGCTTTTAGTCTCGACAACCCACTAAGACTTGGCGTGATGGGAACGGTAGTACGAGATGCTCCGGTATGCATTCGAAGCAAAAAGTAAAACAGATGGATTACTCGGGCATGTGTTGACTCCGCTGTCTGAATTAGGCGATCGTTGCGCTTCATGCTTCACAAGATCGAAGCGACTCAATGTAGCGTAGCTTGAGCCAAGATGATGGAACTTCATTTGTCTAATGATTACTCAATCCCGATGCCGGTCGTTCCCACAGATTGAATCTGTATGTCGTCATGGTCGATGTACTGCGGATATACTGCATTACCACCCCCTGCTCATAAACGATCTCCACATTCTGTAACACGATCCCTCACGCAATTACCAGGACGCGGATGCCACGCGATTCTACCAGTCATCGGCTTTCACAACTTCCCCCACGATTCGACTCCTCCACAGCCTATATCCCTCATCCCAATACAGCTGCACGAGACCGACTGCAGTGACGCACAGCGAACTCTGTCTTTCGGCATGATCTGCGCCATGCCGTGGCCCATGACAAGCTCGCCGCGACGCACCGTTTCTCCGCGCCTCGTCACTGTCTAGCCGTCTATCCCTCCCCGAGCCCCTTTCCGCCGTCTGGCACCGTGATGTCGATTCCTCTGTGTCACACGTTGCCAGTTCACGAGGCTTGGATCTGCACGAGGTCATGCCTGAGAGAATGTTCAATGCTGAGTAGCAGCCCGCCAACGCATTTCTCACATGGGTCCGGTCCACCTCGCGGATGAATTGAACACTAAGCCGTCTGTTTGTCGTCGTTCTCAATGACTGCGGTACGCTGACTGGATTGTGAGGGGAGCTTGGTGTTGTTCGAGTGAACGCTGTGGTTGGCGATATTAGTCGTCTACTGGTTTTTCTTTTCCAGTGGTAATGCTGATTTGCGTCGAAAGTCCCTATGGGATGGCGATGGAAGGGCGTCTAGATATTTCTTCCGGTGCAGAGCCTGACGTCGAGTTGTTAGGAAGTCCATGAGCGATGTTTCAGAGGGCATCCTGATCATTTATATCAACTCCGGACAGTGCTTTGGTGAGTCTTGCCAGTAAGGCTGAGTGAGAGTTGTGTTCGCAACGTTATTGATACTGCAAGCCGACTCAACCCTAACGATCCATCTTCGGCTTCAATGTATCTTCGTGAATGAGAAGCATATCCCTGATGAGTCTTTCGTGCCTGCAGACGATGTATCTATATCTTCATTCAGTGATCTGCCCTAGATTCACAATGTTTCTAGTCATCAATGTCGGAAGTTTCGTGCGTGGACTTTTCCGTAGGAAGGGTTTGATGAGCCATTTTATAGTCTACCTTACACTACGCAGTATATTCATGGGTTGCTTGTGCCTTTTCGAACGACAAGAGCATGGCGTGCTCTAGATATTGTTTTATCTTCACCCAGCGAGAATCGCTTTAGGTCACAGTGGGACGTTTTGATTGGAGGGTGTGGTCGTCGTCGTCGTTGTTGTTTTCCCTCGTCGTCGTCGTCGTGATGGTCGAGCTTGGACCACAAAAGCGAGCAACACAGCAGGCACAGGCTGTTCACCTAGACACTCATCCAGTCTCACTTCCTGTTTCACTGCACGCGCGCCCCGCCAATCCTCACTGTGAACGCGCCTTGTCCTTCCTATGTGATAGCATCGACCTCGCACCTCAGCTTACATCGACTTGCATACCCTACTGTGACATTACCACTTCATCCGCGCATCAGCTAGCTCAATCACCACTCGCGTCGCGTAAGATGCCACCAAAGAAGTCCAAAACTAAGGCAACGCCTACGCCTGCAGCCGAAGTCTCGTCCTCAGTGACGACGAATCGTGGCAAAGAGATCCCAACTACGGCGGCTGCTGGACGTTCTCGTCGCGCCACTATTGCGCCACCTGCCAGCGACTCTCCTGCGCCCAAGAAAACGCAAGCTAAAGGTAACGATGATTATGATTACAATGCACAGTGAAAGTACTGACGCGGTCCAGCCTCGACTGCGCGCGGATCAAAGAAACGAGATCTCGACACTGACCCCACCGACGATGATGCAGATGAGGTTGACGAGCAACCCGAGCCGCCAAAGAAGCGCGGTCGACCATCTACCTCATCAGCCGCAAAGTCTACTCCAGCAGTGAAGCCGGCAGCCAGCATCTCAAAGCGGGGACGCCCCAAGAAGGAAACAACAGCTCCAGCTGTGCCCGATGAAGAAGATGGTCCTCCCTTCACTCGCCATGAAGCGCCTTTTGGTGGAGAGACGACCATCGTTCGTGGAGATGAGGAGGCTGCAGCTGGTCAGCTTGAGCAGGAGATGCTGGAGAGTACTCCAAAGCCTGCAGAGGCAGCAAGTCGTAAGCGCAAAGCCCCAGCCGCCAGTAGTGGCAAAGCAGCTGGCAGAGGCGCAAAGAAGGCAAATGTCGGAACCGACAAGGCCATCGATGCTGCCAATGCATCTGCCACGCCCATAGGCAAGTCGTTCTGGCTGATGAAAGCTGAGCAGGAGGATCGACTTGAGACCACTAAGGGTGGCCAGGTGATCAACACCAGGTTCACGATCGACGACCTGCGATCGAAGACGGTGCCCGAGCCTTGGGATGGGGTGCGAAATCATGTCGCGGCCAGAAACATGCGTGCGATGAGGAAGGGTGATCTGGCCTTCTTCTACGCTAGTGGCGGGAAGTCTGGTAGGAAGCCTGGCATCACGGGTATCATGGAGATTGTTGGCGAAGCTGTCGCAGACATCACCGCGCATGACGAGAGTGCTTATGGATACGTGGAAAAGCCGTCCGATCGCGACAAATGGGTGGTAGTCCATGTGGAGCACAGGAAGACCCTCACCCGACCTGTCTCTCTGGCCGAGCTTCAAAAATACAAGACTGGAGTTCTCGAGGATATGGAGCTCCACAAAATGGCGAGACTGTCCGTGAGCGGAGTCAAGGAAGAGGAGTGGGATTTCATTGTCAACAACCTCATCACTGGCTATGTCGAAGACGAAGCTGAAGGGGTCACAGGATTGGGTGGGCAGGAGGAGAAGACCTTCAATGCTGAACGCGACACTTCTGATCCCGTCGAATTTCCAGCAAAGGTGGACTCTGTCAAGGATGATGTAAACGACCTGGAACGTAGCCCTCGAATTGTGTTGCAGTCAATCGAGGCTGGTCCGTTAGAATCTGCCGGCGCAAATACCACCACCAGAACCTCACGTCGAACATCTCGCGCCGCGTCTCGTCAGGCTTCTAGAGCACCCTCTTCTGATGCTGTCGAGATCAACGAAGCCGATGCTTCCTCCAACAAGCAAGTGACAACTCGGCGCAGCTCCAGAGCAGCTTCTCTTGCCCCTACCATGAATGGCGACAAGCAAGAAAACGACGTACCACGCTATGCGTCTCGCGCGCCATCGGCTGGCCCTCCAGTGGTCGGGTCACTGACAACGCTTTCCACTCGCGGTGGATCTCGTGGACGCTCTCGTACTCCCAGGGGAAATAATGGAGCCACCACGGTTCACGAAGGAGGCAATCTCACCAGCGTGATGGAAGAGTGAAAGCAGAGCAGTGGGTTTGGCATTAAGCGCCGACAACAACCCTGCTTACTGCCCAGTACTTGATCACTCCCTATGCGGACGCCTGCGTAGCTTGCCAGCAATACCACCATGCGACCACGCAATGGGTGTCGGGATGATCTTGCTTTTCTTTCTGCTTTCTAATCGGCCTCCACGGCGTAGTTGCATAGCGAAAAACGGCATGCGTAGCAGTATCCTTGATCTCTCAAGGAATAGCGGATCGAGTGCATATCGTGGCGTTTCAAGCCCAAAGGGAGCAATGACCCGTGCTCGAAGAGGTAGATAGCCTCATGACTTAGTTCATCAGCCATAGCAGTGCTCGACATGAAGCATGATCTTGTTGTTCTTCCCTCGCAACGTGTGTGCAGTGCTCGAGATCTTGCCCAGAGAAGTTATTGTATGCTCGAGATTCTGCCCAGAGAAGTTATTGTAAGAGGAGTCGGCCGACGTGCACGACAACAAAGTGCTTTCGTACGAGGTGCTCGGAGCCGCCGGATCGAATGGATGTGGATGCGCAGTTGAGCCATCTTCCTTCATTACATAGATGTACTCATCATGCATGCAGATGCATCAAGATATGCCCTTATGAAGCGAGCATCATGTCGATCGTTCCTGGACTCGATCTTATCGATCGATCAAGCCTATAGAGCACAGCGTCGACCTGTCAAGGACATGTGCTCGGCCAAGCTATAGAGCCGAAGCGAGCCAGCTAGCCTGGAGTTCGACCCTGAGGCAAGGCTTGTGTCATGAGCCCACGCGGGAGCAAATGCTTGTCGACATATAAGCATCGGGAAATACGTAAGGTAGGTACCTTATGTACTGGTGTACATGTACGGTTCCTCCGGCAGAATCTACCGGGTTCAAAGCCGTAATATCCGTCATCTTTATTACTTGCAGGCGACAGCGAGAGATGGTCTTGGTGGTTCTAGGGTGACAGATCAGTACTGCGCACCAGGTTAAAAGGAGGAATAGGTGTGTATCGTATTCCTTCCGTACTACTGACGACCAACATACAGTAATCAGGGAATCGATCTCCTAACATCAGGCTAAATACAGCTTTGTACTGTATATGTGGTCAAGGCACGTGGAGAGGGCAGGCTGGACATAGCCGTGTGTTCAATACAGTAATGCCATCGCGCCCTCGCGTCCCCCCTAACTCCGACGCCCGAAGCGCGAGCCCGCGATCCTAAGCACGCTTGCGTGGAACGGGCTAACAATATTAATCAAGATCCCTGGAGATCGACAGCACACGGCAGTGCTGACAGGCACATGGGGGCAGATGGGCTCGCTTCAGTAGAGAAAGCGGTACCGGCGTCATCCGCTCCATCCACGTTTCTGATGCATTCGATGTTCTTTTTTAGAGCAACGCAATACTACGCGACGGAGTATTTGACTGCCTCTACCGCGTCTCCGGTGTGACATACCACTACTTCTTCTACGACAGTGTACATATTGCTCGTCTGCTGCTGAAGCTTGGCCAGTTATACCAGCATCGCTGAGACCTCCGAAACTTCGCCGGTGCGGACCCGCTGAGTGAAGTACGACGACACATCACCTGCTATAATGGCAGCCGTCCACGACCCTCCGGCAGCTGAGCAGCATACGCTCGACGATGCGCCGTCCGACAAGACCGCCGGCTCGATGGAAGAGGAGAAGGATAACGGGGTGCCGGCGCAGCAACACACTGTCGTTGATGACGAGAAGGCGGTTGGAGCTGCACCAGTGCAGCCTGCTGGCCCACCCGGAGGTCCGCCGCCCAATGGAGGTACACAGGCGTGGTTACAGGTGAGATCGATGGTGGAACCCGGGGCATGTTTGTCTTGCCTTGCACGGCATGCTGACGGATGGTTTTGCCTGTAGGTCTTATCGGGATTTTGCTTGTTCTTCAACAGCTGGGGCATCTTGAACAACTTTGGTATGTCTGGTGTTCAAAGCTATCATGAAGCAAGCTGACGAGGAGCACTCAGGTGTCTTCCAAACATACTATGAATCCGGCGCACTCTTCATAGCTAGCTCCTCCAACATCTCATGGATCGGCTCCATTCAAGCGCTCATGGTCTTGCTCGTCGGTGCCCTGGCCGGGCCTATCTACGACCGCGGCCATCTGCGCGCTCTCTTGGTCTTTGGCGCGTTCATGGTCGTCTTCGGCCACATGATGCTCTCGCTCTGTACAACGTTCTGGCAGGCGCTGTTGGCCCAAGGCTTCGTCATCGGCATCGGCGGCGGCTGTCTCTTCGTGCCGGGCGTCGCCATCCTCCCGACGTATTTCAGCACCCGGATCGGTCTGGCCATCGGGCTTGCGGCTTCGGGCAGCTCCATGGGCGGCATCATCTACCCCATCATGTTCTACAAACTCATCGGGGAAGTGGGATTCGCATGGGGCGTTCGCATTCTGGGCTTTACTGCATTGGCAACGCTGATCCCCCCGATCATCGTGATGAAGATGCGTGTCAAGCCCGGGCGTGTGCGATCCATCATCGACTGGACCGCTTTCACCGACTGGCCGTATGCCATCTTCGTGCTCGGGTGCATGATCGGCTTCATCGGTCTGTACGTGGGACTCTTCTATATCTCATACTTCGGCCAGTCCACCGGCATCACCAACCCCAGCCTGTCGTTCTACCTCGTCCCCATCCTCAACGCCGCCTCTGTCTTTGGCCGTACGCTCCCCAACATTCTCAGCGACAAGATTGGGCCCATGAACATCATCGCGCCAGGTATGGATTTCTCTTCTCTATGTCCCCCGCACCTGCTAACCTCGTACCTCCTAGGCGCCATCATCGTTGGCATCTTACTGTTGTGCAACCTCGCAGTCCACAACGCCGGCGGCCTCATCGTCACCACGCTCTTCTTCGGCTTCTTCTCCGGCATCTTCATCGCACTACCGCCCGTCATCTTCGTTGCCTTGACCAAGGACAAGTCCAAGATCGGCTCGCGCATCGGTATGGGCTTTGCCTTTCTCGGCTGCGGCGTGCTCGTCGCTGGTCCGGGCGGCGGTGCCATTCTCGGCTCCTCGCAGGCCAACCTGCACTGGGACCACGTGTGGATCTTCGGCGGCATCCCCACCATCGCCGGCGGGGTCATCTTCATAGGTTTGCGGGTGTGGCGGGCCGGATTCAAACCCATGGTCAAAGTCTAGCGTTCGTTTTCTGCTACATTATAGAATGTCGTGTACTTTATAAATTCAAAGCGATTTCACCTCCGTTTCCCGTGGCGGTATGTGCACTGCTGGACATCACGAATTCGGCTTGCTTACTATAACTTCACTACCCGCAGCTGAAAGGCGATGCATAAGGTATGTCGACGGCATCACGTATGTGCTCTGCATGTATGACCATATTTTGCCTGTTCTACATGTCCAGCCTCAGCTCAGCGGCGAAGTGGAAGAATGAAATACATGTACGGTAGGTATCGTTCATCAAGTGACATGCAGCTTCTACCATCGCACATCGAATACAAGGCAGGATCTATGTCCTCGCCGTCAAGGATATGCATCAGCCTGTCTCTCGATGATGCGGCTGTATCACAACGTAGCCTTTTCCCGTGCAGATAGATCATATGTCGTCGTCTGGCGTGACGTGCAGTCTCCGTGGGGCCAGTGGAGTGCTGTCCGATGACGCAAGTCTGAACCGCTGCGCTGCATCATGCATGAGACTGGACTCGGGATCCGTGAGCTTGCATCTTCTGAAGCTGTCACACCGACTGACTTTCTCCCACAACGATCCCCCCTTCACACACGTACTGTGTCACTCACTCAACCACATCGAAACATTCACCGAAGCGGAAACCTATCTACCATGTCAGCCATGGACACCATCCGCGACCTCACCAATGTATGCAACTCCCGCTGAGCTATGAGCTCGTGCCATTGGAGCAACCCCGAAAGCTGACGATGTTCCTCCTAGCCGTTCCACGCCTATATCTTTGGTTGGTCGCGTGCCCACCCCCGTGCTGAACATACTCTGTATGCAGTCGGTCTCGATTAGATGTAGCTGCTGACCACGGCTTGTTTTGTCGCACTCCCCCAGGCACGAGTTTCTGGTACTTCCTGCGCGGCATGGCGCGCGTCATCAGTCCGACCACAGTCATCTCGTGGTTCCGGCCGCCGGTCGATGCGCTGCTGGAGGCGAATGGTATGTCTCTGGCGGAAGCCATGGAGAGCCGTTCGGCGTCGAACGCAGGATGTATACGAGGATCTGCAGCTGACGTGAGGCAATCAGATCTCGAGATCTACAACGTCTGGACCGACGCATTCGGCCTGCTCGCCCTCGGCGCCATCCTGCTAGCTATGGCCGACGCCTTGCCGCTGCCCGCGTCCTGGACGGGCTCTGCGTTCGCCAACACCGATGCGGCCGTCGCGGCCAAGAAACCGTATGCGCGTGCGGCCATCATCATCACCATGTTCCACCACATCGCCACGGGCATTGGCGCCTGGCAGCACTGGAAGCTGGAATCTCACCATACTCCGGTGCGTCTGTTTGGAGTTGTGGTTATGCTTGGAGGAAGTTTACTGACACGACGAAACAGGCGATGGACATCGGCGTCTACGGCAACATTGCGTTCACTCTGCTCGGTGTGTTGGCGCTGCGGTACATCGGAGGTGAGTCGAAGACCGTGCCGGCCAAGAAGCTCCGATGAACGGCTCGGTCTGCATGAAGCGAACTGTCTGCTTTTGAGAAGCCCTCCGACATCTTCAAAGGTGATTTCGATGCATGCGGAGGAAAAGAACTGATCTACCCGCCAAGGGCAAGCGGCATGGGAATGAACCAAGCTGCCGTGTTCGATGGTAATGATAGTACGATACAAATGTACACTATGACAACAGTACGATCACTGGCAGATGTCCCCCATTGCATAGCCGCGCGAATACAGCGCCTATCATCCCAAGTCACGCCCACGGCTACTCACATACAATAGCAGCAGATGTAGACGAGTTCCCATATTCGAGTGTTTGAGGTACAGTGATATCCCATCGAAGTGGCACCCTTCCTGCGGATCTCTTATGAGAAATGTCATGGTATACGGCTACTCACTTCTGGATACAAGTACTGCTTGAAATGTAACATGGGGGATTATCCCACCTGTACAGTCTTTTGGAATCGAACGTGCCAAATTGATTAGATAGCACACTAATACTGTGCTGGGGATCGGGCTATGGAGGCAGGATAGCACAGTACAGTACAAGGACATGGGAGAACCTTCACTTAGATGGCTTGGAAAACTGTATACGAATGGCTCGACCCGCTATGTGAATTGGTAGAAGAGTATGCATGTTCCACTCTCTGGATATACTGCAAGTGCAGAACGTAGGCTGGGGATCGACACTGGGTTCTCTCAGAGTTCGAATGTTGATGCACTGCAGTGGTAATTACTTGACCAAGACTGCGACGCTGAATCCCTGTGCAGCGAGAGTGTGAAAGTATATGTACATCTGGAGAGTAGAGCGCCATCATGCTCGAGATTCTTCCTGGCAGACCTCCGGAGCCTCACAGATAGTAATATCGCTTGAAGCCGATAATGTTGACCTCGAGCGCATGAGATGGTTGAGCAGGGTGTTGACGACCCAGATGCGCGGGTTCGCTCGCGATGATGCGGCCTGCGCAGTTGTCATCCCAGTTGATGGGGAAACTAAGCCGATGCCTGCGGTAGAATCTCTGAGGAACCCAATTTTCAAGAACGTATATATTTGTTTCAAATTCTTGTAGTTTCATCAATGGCCGTGTGGCCCAATGGCAAGGCGCTTGACTACGATCCACCTTCAAACGTGGAGTTGCGATCAAGAGATTCCAGGTTCGACCCCTGGCACGGTCAATTCTTTTGTCTCTTCTTTTGTCAGTTTCATTTCTCTGTCTCCCTTTGCTAAAATCCGTCATTTTGCTCTTCGCTTGGCTCAGGAGACTTCTACAGGTCTATGTTCGCCCTTTTGAGCAGTTCGATAGAGATGTCGATGTTTCGGGCTCGATACGACAACATCCTGTCTCGCAGGCTACGCTAAAAAGTTCGACCCCTGGCATGACGCTGGAAAGTTCAACCCCTGGCACGGTGGACTGCGGTGTTTTTTTTCTCCATGTCCCTTCTTCACTCTCAACAATCATCAACGTCTTCGCCAGACTTTAGGTACTAATCTTCATGCGCAACATGTTCCAGCTCAGACATATACCGATGATTTGATGAATGTATCCACGACAAGTGACAACAGAGTAACGTAAAAAGCTCACAACCGCTCATATCCACGAACGTATACGCCCAGCGGTGTCCAGCTGCAATGGCCCTCTCCCTGTCAAGCTCCTCTGTGGATGCTTATCCTGTCCGTCACATTGATGCCTGAGTACAAGTGCTGCTTGAGATAGGATCCGGCTGCTTGGAATAACACGCAGTAGTCAGACATTGGAGAAATCTAACTGGGAGCTATCCCACGCATCTATAAGAGTATCGAGTGGTACCTGACTACCGATTTTGAGAAACATGTTGACTTGTGCTGGGGAGAGCGCCGCGCGGGCAAAGTTGCACAATAGACGTCTTGCGTTCTACGCCATGGGCGTTATATCGAGATCGATAGAGCAACAAGCAGGTATACAGCGGTGTCGTGCCGACGTGGTCGCATCCCTGGCACAGAGTGAGGACGCTCTGAGTACTGTAGGTAGCTAGACGTCTTTCAATCCAAGATGCGGTGGGGAACAGGTCCAGCAAGCACTTGTGCCTGTATTGGCATACCGCTCGTACGCATCTCGAGCACGACTTGGGAATTGGATGTAGTGGTATTGCGGTATGAGACTCCGTCGAGGAATCTCGTGGGGAGAGGGCCGTTTCGACCAGATACCAGTGGACGAAAGACAGCAGACGAGGTCCTTTGAATCACAGAGCAAGAGATATAGGATAGATTCGCGCGAATGGTGATATCAAACGTTTTCATGCAGGTGATTGACCTTGTGTATGTATATATCATGTATGAGCGAGGATACCCGTATCCGATTCTCCCATATTTTTGCCCACATGAGAGGAGTGTTCATTCATCCATTCATCCATCCTCAACATCCAAATCCACGACAGACCATGTCGGAGGCATGTGTGTGTGCGTGTGTGTTAAGAAAAGCAAGGCGCGAAATGTGGTATCAAACTGACAAAAAAACAACCCAAAGGTGAAAAGAAGAAGAAAAGAACTGCATAACCGGTCAATGCTGATGGATTCGTTCTGCTGACGTCCGGTGTTTTCATGTTCGCTGTTGCAAATGACATTTTTCCTGGACGCGTTGTCTGGGGACTGTGCTCTCCGTTCTGCTCCACCAGGGAGATTCTGACGAAACGGATACACACATGCCGATAGGTGAAAAGAGACAGGCTTCTACCGCATCAGACTCTCCAGCTCGGCGTCCTCGATCCAGGGACCCTTCTCCTCCTCCGTGGCATTGAGCAAGCCCTCGGCACGCCGGAGGGTTTGGACGTCGAGGTCGGTCACGTAGGCACGGCGCTGCTGGCCATCAAGGTCTGGCAGCGGGATGCGCACCTCGTGCTCCGCGTCGAGCATCATGTCGTCCTTCCACAGCCGGCGCTGGCCGTCGAAGACGCAGAGCACGCGCTTGCGCATGCGCATGTTCTCGGGCGCGGCACCCCACGAAAGCGGGTAGTTCTTGCGGCGCTTGGAGCCCTTGGAGGCGGTCATGGGCCCGGCCAGAGGGACGCCACTCTTGGAGTGAGTGAGGCCTTTCTTCGGTCGCGACTGTATTGTGGTGTTGCGAGAGCCAGCCCCAGCTTTGGTGGATCTGCTGCCAAAGGTAGCATCATTGCTGTCGTCTTCGTCGACGTCCTCGTCAGCTTCCTCTTCCTGGTCGAATGAGGTTGATGCGGTGAAGTCAACCGAGGCCGGAAGCAGATGGCGCTCCATGGTTGCCAACACCTGCTTGTCATCCGCCATCGAGCCTAGGATCCTCTCGTTGATCGCCTCGCTTGGATCGGCCTGCTGGACGACGCGCAACACACAGTCGTCGAGATGCTCGTAGAAGTCTTGCGCAGATGCGAAAGTGACATTACAAGTGGAGCACATGCCGGACATGTCGCGACCAGTGTAAGGCTTCTTCGCACCTGCTGATGGGCTCTTTCGTCGTGCGTTGGGAGGAGTCTGCTCAACCCCATGCACCGAGGTCAGATGCCGCTTGAACACATCCGCGCGGTTGAAGCTCTTCTCCGCGGCGCTACCACTGCCAGGACAGAAGCCACAGACCATCGTACCCTTGTAGTGGGTCAGGGTGTGACGGTTCTTGTCGTACTTCCGTGCGAAACCCTTGATGTGGTATTCGCAAGTGGGGATGGGACACTTCTCGGGTCGCTCATTCTGGTGTGTGAGCATGTGTGCTTTGAGATCCTTTACGTGTCGGCCGCAAGTCGGGATCGGGCAGAGACCTTTGTTGGAGTCTTCCGATGAATGTGAGGTTTGGCTGTGCTTCGAGTGTACGGACGATACCGATTGCCGTCTTGAGTGGTGGTATTGTGGGTAGGGTTGCCATGCTTGTGTGCGCATGTAAGGCGACACCGACCCCGCAGCCTTGCCGTTGGTCGGGCGGGGGCTTCGGAAGGAGTCTCTTGAAGGTACTGGAGAGGGTGCTTGTTGGTATGGCATGGGTTGAGGAGAGTGTGCGTGATGAGGCTCTGGGAAATGTGCGCCGGCAAACGGTGCGGGTGAGTATGGCTGGATGAGAGCAGGATCTAGTACCGAAGTCAGCTTATTGTTGTCTTCCTTCACCAAGGCAAAGCCAGAGAAAAGAAATAAGAAAATGTGGAAGAGAAGAGACGGACAAGAGGTTTCAAGAGGGAGTACGAAAGCACCACTGGTCTGCGAAAAGGAAGAAGGCGCAAAGGTCGGTTTTGGCGCTTTTGGGCGAGGAGGAAGTTGACGTTCATCATAAGACTTCAACAACTGCGAGGGGGAGTGCTTGATAAGTTCGAGGATCGGCGAGGATGCAGAAGCTGGGGTGACAGGAGACTTGAAGATGTGGTCGCTTGGGCTGGTGGTGTCGAAGTCGTGGCACACCGAGAGGGCTGGTGTGTGGTGTTCGTGTGGGTTCACAGCACGTCGATCTGTGGGGGACGGCCAGGTCGCGTGTTGGAGGGTATGCTGTGGTCGACACGGAGAAGAGATTGAAGAAGATTGGGGACACGATGTCTGCGATTGAGAGAAAGAAGAAACGTCTGTAAACTCACCAACACAACCCTTGTTCGTCACCGGGATGGTCTCATAGTCGAATCCATTGGGGAATGGGGCGCCGTCATCTTGGAATATGCCGGGAAGTACACTCAAGTGCTGTGACTGAGCCCACTCATTTGGTAATATGGGGTGCGTCGCTGGTGACCCCATGGCAGAGGAGATGGTGCTTTGGACTGAAGCACCGGAGTCGGATGGAGCGGAAAGGACCGGCGGGTGCTGCAGATCGAATGAATGTGAGGCAGAGTTGGAAGGTGAGTAGTTTGGAGTCGGGGCCTGCAGGCTGTTCTTGTACTGGAATGCATATTGTTCCGGGTTGTGGTATGCTGGTTGTGCTTGGTAAGAGTCAAAGGTCGATGCGTTGAGGTAGGCTTGATCTTGGTAGGTCGTGTATGGGAGTTGGCGCTCGTCCTGGTTCCATGATCCTTGGGATTGCTCCTGGTAGGGATAGAGGGTGAAATCGTTGGCGGCCATGGGGTGCGTAGTGTATGCAGACATGGGAAGTAATCAATGTTCAGCGCAAGCGACTGCGTATAGCAGAAGCGGCTTGGGATTGCACCTCACGACAAGCTCTATATCTCGACGTTAGATACGATCGCGATACAGATCAAAGATCTATCATACGGATCAAGACTCACTGGTGATCGTGTGGAAGACCACTGACTGGTGTACTGTCCGGTCGGGCGTTGGATAGCTCCAGATCGAAATGGCTGGAGCGGATGGTGCGGTGGTGGATGTGGTAGGGCTGGAGGATGGCTGCACTGATCGACGGATTCCTGAAACAATGGAGCTGCCTTATGAATATGAGTTGTCACAGACGTCGACGGAGGGTGCGCTGCTGGTGGTGCTGCTGGCCTTGACTGCTGACTATGAGACCAGAATTAGGATGCGTGGGAGGCGAAGCCATCCTTTGTATAATAATACCCATCCGGGCCCGAACACCAAATGCGCAGCACGAGCCACGAACCCTGGTGAACGCATCTGTGCATAAGGCAAGCTCGCTAGCGTCGACGTTGTGCTCGTTAGCCTGCCCGCCCCTGCAGAAGCATGGATCAGACGGTGTGTCCGCCGTTTACAAGAGACCTGCGGTGCCGGCCTTTCGCGACCAGATTGGCGGCCAGAGAATCGTGTCGTCTGTTGGTCCAGTGTGATGGTACGCCGGGGGAGGACCGACCAGACCACCGACCCTATTCGCTGCCGGCCATGTGGGGGAGACACCATCAGAGTCGTCGGTTGTATACGATCTCATCATGAAAGCCGACCGATATCAAGGAGCTTGATCTCAAGCTGCTCGCCGCTCATCTCCGGGTGGGTTCGTGTCGTCGGTCTGCACTGGTAGCACGGGCATCGACCAGCACCAGCAGCGAGTCGGTCGTCTTCATCCCTCCCAGTACAGTCCAGAGTGGGGTCCTGGTGTGTGTGCCGAAGTCAGAGGCCACGGTGATTCGCGTAGGCGCGGCAGATCCGTTGCGGGTGTGGTGCATGTCGCGAGTCTGCGGTTGTGTGGCTTGGTCCTTGGAGGGAGCGGTGTCTGCAGCACTATTTCGGGTCTATCTCATACTCTTCCGGGCCTAGCGGGGTCAACTCGTCCCTCTCATTCGCCCGCCGTCCAGTTTCTGTGGGCTCTGCAGACTCTAGCGAGGTTTGGCAGCGCTCCTCTGACCGTCTCCAGGTCGGTCAACTAGTCACCGTACTCGACTGTACCTCGACGGCGAGGTGGAGTCGCAGACAACTCGACGTCACTCGGACACAGCATGGGGTATCTTTTAGTTCTCGTGGCACCTCTGGCGACGACGGCACCGCCTTGGTCGTCGGTGACGAGCATGCAGTTCTGGCCTCGTTCACCGGTTTGTCCTCGTCGAAACCGCAGAGGCCCCCAAACCTCGCACAGACAGAGTTCGACCCAGGCCCAGCGCCCGTTAGCATCGCTTGTCGCCCGATTTATCTCTGCATCATCCTGGACCGCAGACGACAGTCTCATCCGATGGCTCTAGAGTGCTGGCGTGCTTGCCGGGCCCGGCGACCGTGCCTGTGGCATTCATTCACGATCCTTCAGGAATGCGGGCAAAGGCACGTTGTCTTGGAGAGGCGTTCGGGTCATCCTTGGACCTGCTCGCCAGCGTGCTGACGGTGCTGATTGGGCGCCGGATTGCCGTAGGGCTGATCACTCGAGACAGCACGCAATCTCTGTTGCATGATTATCGTTGTGCCAGTATCGGGTGATTGGCTAGCGGGCGATAAGTGCTGGACTAGACCGCACGGCATTTCTCCCCCAAGCCAAACCCTGAGAGATGGACTGGACACTTCGTTTGTATCCGAGACGAGATTCACATGCTGCATGCTTGCTGATCCGCCGATGCTGCAAAATGGAAAGGTCGATTATCTCACACACCACGTGAAGCTTCACGGTATTGGCTGTCCAGTAAGGCCACCCTCGGTCATCCCACAGCGGGATCTCTTTTCGTACCATTACCTGTGCAGACAATAGACAAGTCCTACAGATAGATTACAGTACAGTAACTCTGATCTGTCCCGGCTCGACTCGCCATGGTTTGGGGGACTTGAGGGACGGTGGTAATGGTTAGCATGTTCTGAACATCGCCTCCCGCCTGTCAGACGCCATGTGTCTAAACGCAGTATTTGTGGGGCAGTGGCTGCAGGCGCCCCCATCCACAATGCGGTCGCTCCGATCGGCTGTGCGAGACTCTCTTGCATAAGCGGGAAACTCTGCTTGGTAGACACCAAGACCATAATAGACGAGCCATTATGCCATTATGCCCTCGTCATGCATGTATGTAATACCGAAAACAAGTATTCTTCATAGCACCGTCGATAATCGTGTCGGATGGTGGAAGCTGCCGCGCGAGGTGCTTGTCATCATCACATGCCGAGGCCCGTCTGCCACGTTGTCGATCGACAAGTGTCTCACACGTGCCGGAGTGTATCCGAAGACAGTGATAGATAGGCACCAACCACGCTCCGGCCAAGTGGTGGAGCTTGCGTCCGAGTGATCTTCATCATTCGAGATGCTGTTTTTCGATGTCCAGATCACCACTCAGCAAAAACGGCTCCTAGATGCGGTAATGCTGGCGGACATCAATCGTTCACCTCGACCAGCAGTTCCGTACTTCCGTTCCTTTGGTCAATCAAGAATGAAGGACAATCCATGGCGAGATTGCATTCCGTCTCCGGTCCATCATATCGCGCCTGATCCCCGTCCTCCATCTGCTGCTCGCCGCTCGTCTGCGGTGAAACGCGTAAGCTCGGCGTGATGGTCTCTCCGTTGTGTGATCTCGCTCGCGGTAATGCTTGCAAGTATCACACGCGCGCCAACATCCTTCGTGCACCTTTAACGCAGCCATGTGCACTGATCTTCCCTGGTTGCAGTCCAATCGATGTGGCGAACGGCTAAGGGGCGAGCTCTATCTCAAACATGTCCTTTGACTTGATTGCGTTCAGGATGCTTAGCGTGCATCGCAATCTAGTCCATTGCTGCCTCACCAGGTCCAGATCTGTACAATTTGCGAGATAGGGTGATAGGGCAGCAACACAACGCGACGATCAGCACACGGCCGTCGGACCCTTGCCTTGGACGCACGTGGGAGTTCGACAGCACCGTCTCACGAGTCACGGCCGGTAGCCGTGCCGACAACCTGCTGGACCACTTCGATTGGCAGAAATCGTGCTGATCAGACCGTAAGCCCGTAAGCATGGTCCCGAGAACACATGGCTTCGGGAGCGGGCGAAAGGCACATGGAAGCACAAGTAGAGGAGCCGATGTCGACCTTCTATCGAGACCAATCGACGACACCAGATGGCCTGGATGGACTGCTTCCAACAGCACCTGCAGCTATTAATTGCTTCACGCTACTGTCTAGAGCGGCACTCGAAAGCCAACAACACCCTGAGCAAGCCGTCTTCGCTTAATACTGACTTTGGAACATCTGCTGGTGAAGCTGGCTGATGGACGTTGAGCGCATACTCTTTCGAGTCTCTAGTCGTGCTAGTCTTTCGCTCTGCCAGAACGATCCAGCATGACCCTGGCACATCAGGGCTTGTCTCGCCCCTTGATCTTGGTCGACATGGCCTTCACGGGTATGCCGTGCCTTTCCGTGACGCTTTATTCCGTCCTAGGGGGAAGTACGCACCGCACCCCAGGATAATCGAGTCCTAGCACCGGTGCAAATGCTTAATCCTAGTCAATAATAGGTCTCGGGAGGCATATCGTCTTTCCACGCGTCTGTGACTGGACAATTGCTTCACCGGTGACGGTGCCCGTGCGGTCACTAAACTTTTGTGGATCAAAGCCGTTATGCTCCAGATGTTGTATCTGGAGGCGAGTTAATTTCCAAGCAGTGACAGGCGCGTTGTTGCAAACGTATACCATTCTCTTTCATCGCAAGAGTAGTGTCCGAGCAGTCCACACGACGCTCGCAGGGCGTTCATGTATACTGGTAAAATCATGATATCGATTGATGATCGCAATATCAATACCTTGTCGACAATATTGCAAGAGATGAAACGGCAGACGTAGACGTCCACATTGATTCCACATCCCCACCAATCACGATTTCACAATCGCCATGTACATAAAAATACACCTCAACATCCATGAACCTGGAATCACAGTGTTGGTCTGATAGCGACCAACGAACGGATCATCCACGCTTGACTTGGGAAGTTTCGTGTAGTGTATACGAGCCACGACTTTTAGTGCGAAGCTTCCCAATGATGGGAAGGATGCAGCGGAGCCTGAAAGCATCCCCCGCCAAGATTGCCTCTTTCGGACATCGACTGCGAGACGGATGTGATGTTTGGACGTTGAAGGATGCGATCGCCTCTTCCTCCTGAAGCATATCGCGCACCTGGCAATCCATCGAGTTTCGGCCCCCATCATACGGCCATCGCCATCGTTCGACACTGGCCTCGGACGGCTCGACTCATCGAGTCTCAACGGAGGTGAGAGCCAGCATTATGATAGCATGGATCGTATGCCGCACATACTTCCAGGAAATCGGGCATTTCAGTGCCGCGGCTGCTCATCACCACCACCTCTCTCACACTGACTACAGCAGCATCCCTCGCAGGTTGCACGTATTATGATCCCAGGCACACTATACACACGTCCAAGGCACGGCGCTTTGCAGGCCGCAGTGCAGCAGTCCAGAAGATACCACAGGATCACTTGACAGTCATGCACACCGTAGGGCTGCATCTGTGGCGTCAGCAGCTGCTCACCTTGTCCCTGCAACCAAGTCGGCGGTATACATCCCGGCTCACCTGGTCGCGGGATGAGGATGCAATGATCACGGCGGGGTCGACGAGAAGGACGCATGGTGGGACGGAGTCGTTCGTGCCGTCTCTGGTGAGGTGCACTCAAACAGGTAAAAGGTATACCGCATCACACACGGCACATACCTATGTATCAAGCTCGCTGGTCCATTCGACCCCTCCACGGAGTCTCCGATGGGGGCCCCTCGTCTTCCCGCGAGTCGACAGGTCACTGCACATCCCCCTCCTGTCCCGAACGGTCACAGTGCAGTGCGTTGCTCAGCATCACCGCAGATACGTCTCTGCCTTGCTTCTTTGATGCTAGGCGTTCGACAGCATCCCACCCGATCAAGTCGTCCAAGCGTTCATGTCACAGGCCCAGGCAGTGCTGACGATGTAGCTTTCATTATATCGCCTGAGACAGGTTCTTGTCCTTGCCCGGTGGCCCCGACGCTGTGGAGTTACGATGCGCGATTAAAATCTGCTCGACACCACAGCGTCGAGGTACAGACTCCAATGACTGCTTTGACAACTCCCCCATGGAGTACAGTAGTACACATCCGTCGATCCAGACCAGGATTGTCGACAGACTACATCTATCTCCACCGGTGAGTATCAAGGGTTGCACCGCAGCTCTGCTCGCCCCCTCTCCCCAGCCGTTCGACGTCGTGCATATATGCGGTCGGAACTTCACCGCCATTGCGCACGGCGGGCTTCGTGCGTCGTGCGCCTGCAGAAAACTCAATGCATAAGGGATGTAATAATCACCGTGATGGATGCGATTGACATACTATATGTAGCAAACATGATAATCCTTGTGTATAGTGATAGTCTATAGTGGCAGAGCTTAGTGAAGACTCTCGCGTCGTACGGTACGTGCGTGTGCCTCTGCCTCTGCCTCCGCCTGGTCTAGATGTGACCTGCGCGCGCAACATGAACGCATTAGAGGTGCCGTGAAGGACCTAAATCAATCCTGCATCACCGCACATATGGCTGCGCGCCTCGATTCATCGTGGTATGACCAGGACCAGCTGTCGAGGATTTGGAACGGACGAGGAGCAGAACACCATTTGCAAAACCAGAGTAGGCGAGGCAAGCCAGCGCCATGACACTGCATCCCAGCGGGTGACCAGTATAAACAGCTAGTCATTGCGAGGGTGGGTCGACGGCACAATACCAGAAGACAGTGTCCACTCGGCCCAGCGAAGCGACCCAAGCGGTACGGAAGCTGGAACGCCCGAAGAAAGGCGACGACAATCCACCTTACATGCAACTCCCACTTCCGGTGCGCTGTGCGAAGTCGGTCGGTCGGTGAGAAGAGCTTCGACATGTGCAGACGAACACCGACCACTACCTATGGTCATAAGGCCAGATCGAGTTGGCTTCCTGGCATGCCTGCTGTTCGTCGCGCGCGTCGTTGATTCCATCCAGGTATGAGGCCATAAAATCATCGTAATGCGCTCGGTACAGGGGAAGTACTTCGTCCCATCGCGATTCGGCTACCCACCCATCTAGGTCACAATTCAGGTTTCGGGACAGTAGCAGTTTCAGGCGATCAGTAGTTTGCATCTTCTCGCGAATCGCTCGCATGCTTTCGATCTCCTCGGCGGCGGGTTGGTACGGACATCGTCCTGGAAGGCCCAGATCGTCCCAATCTTCATAAAGATTGAACAGTAGTACCTGGAGACTGTTTGAATCCTTGAGCCAGCCAAAGTGTCCGGCCGCAAGAAATGAGAGCAGGGTTTGTCCGAGTCCACGCGCTTCTCTGTATCCCGAGTGCACGTTCGACACAAGCGCCCATGTTTTCGCGCAGAATTCTGCATCAGCTTGCATTCTTGCAACGGGGCTATCGCTGTCTGCGCTTGCTTCCTGTTTCGCTGCTGGATCGAGTGTCTCATCGAGCTTGAGCTGTTCTGCGAAGTCCGGTGTCTCGGCTGCGTGGACAAATGCTGGCGACACGGTCGCAGATTGCCAATCGATGATGCCGGTCATCTTAGTGAAGTCGGTCTCATCAACGAAAATGTTCCGACTGTGGAGGTCAGGATGGAACAGTATCGGACGCGCTGCATCCCTCACCTCTGGAAGGTTGGTGAGAACCTTGAGGATTTCGAAGGATGCGTTAAGAAGTTTTACGTGTTCCGTGGAACAGCGCATCTTTGGTGTAGGCTTTTGGAAGAAGGACTTCTTGCTCCCTCGATCGTGGTCCAGAGCCTGATTATGGAGACGGTGAACTGGTGGCGTCAGTACTGCTGTACAATCTCAGCTCCTCTGAACTCACTCACGCGTAGAGTAGTACTCGTCGAGCGATCCGGTTGGCACATCCCCTTTCATCGGAAGATTTCCGTCAGGAAACCAAGTATGAGTAGGCCCTAGGACGACCGAGTGTTCAGCCTGCAGTGATCGTGATCCTGATCCTTGGGGAGCGTGGTCCTTTATGAAAAGTGACCCGTACGCTGCGAACTCGTGCTGACAGAGCTGCTTCGTCAATTTTCCGATCGACTGTATGCATCGAATGTGTTGCGACGCCGACATGGTGTTCCACACGTCTTTCAGCTGAACGCCTGACATAGACTCCATGACTATTCACTCTAAGAGAACGGTACTCGACTTTGTTGCGTTCCACGAGAGCACTGTAGGTACAGGTATGGTCGTGTTACGCCTCACTTCGTCAATGGTCAGTCAGCCAGCAAAGTGCTAAGAGCTCGACAGTGAAGAGAGTGCACCCACCAAACTGCAATGTCGCAACTTCAGAGCTCACCGAAAGACCAGCATTCGCCACGGCACGCGTTGGAACCCGAGCAACTACGTTGCGGCCATTGTCGAGTCGAATAGTGAACACTCGATTGCACCCCCCTTCTTTCTTCTCACATGAGACGACATTCTGCGCACCAGGGCACGACGCAATCACAACGTCAAGCAGTGCCTGAAAATTAAAGGACAAGTGACGCTCAGCGCGTCGCTCTGAATCCTTGTCCAGCCAACGTCCTTGGGAATAAACCTGGGGGTCGAAAGCTGCACGCCAATTTGAGCGGCGTTCATGCTTGCATCAATTGGATACTCACCTGTCTGGAAAGTTCTTTGACCAGATCGATCGCCGCGAGGCACAGCTTGGCGGATGAGGATTCGCTTGACCGTCCGCATTCGAGAACTGATTCAAGATGGCTATAGATGTCGAGGACTGTCTTGGATGGAATAATAGACACCTGCTACTGGATGAAGCGAAGCGCAATGAAAGCTCAAGCACAGCAAGTCGTTCGGATGCTCCCGACACACGAGACATGCATCGAACTTGCGACGTGGGCGACATCCATCACAGCGCACTTGATCCCTTGAATGTAAACAGATCGGACGTCACTACGAAGCAAATATCCTCCAACTGGCGGCCAGCACAAGTTCTCTGCGCCAACTGTCATGAGGGAGCACCCGTCTTGAGACGTTCATCGATGTAGCTCATTATTCTAGCTATCAGACCTGGTAATACGGGGTCATGTTTCTTCAATACATGAGAGGAATGTTTTGTCACTCTGCTGCTGCAGTTAGCCTATCGAATGTGCGGTATGTAGCAGAGATCATGATCAACTTCATTTTTCATGTATGTACTTTTCCCCATCGTTGTGTAGCTGCATATCTATACAGGCCTTTACGCCATCATTACCGACACTTCGAGTCCATCACGACGAGCCCTGCAGCTCCTGACCCATACCACCGAGCGTCACCATCTTCGTGACAAGATAGTCGTCGACGCCATACTTGCTTCCCTCGCGACCGAAGCCCGACTGCTTGACGCCACCAAACGGCGCAGCTGGATCAGAGATCAGGCCGGTGTTGACACCGACCATGCCTACCTCGAGAGCTTCGGCCACGCGGTAGACGCGCTGGATGTCCTTGGAGAAGAAGTAGCCGGCCAGGCCGACCTCGGTATCGTTGGCCAACCGGATGATTTCGGCTTCAGTGTCGAAGGGGAAAAGGCCGGCGACCGGGCCAAAGGTTTCTTCGCGCGCGATGGCCATGTCGTTGGTCATGTCGCGGATCACGGTGGGCTGGTAGAAGTTGGGACCGAGGTCGGTGCGTTGCTTGCCGCCTGCGACAACCTTGCCGCCATGCTTAACGGCATCTTCGACGTGTTGCTGCACTTTTGAGATGGCGCGGTCATGTATCAGGGGCCCGTGTGTGATGCCTTCCTCGTATCCGGAGCCAACCTTGAACTCGTTCACTTTCTTCACAAAAGCTTCGGTGAAGGCGTCGTAGATGCCGCGCTGAATGTAGAGCCGGTTCGCGCAGACGCAGGTTTGGCCGCTGCTGCGGAACTTGGAGGCGATGGCGCCGGCGACCGCAGTGTCCAAGTCGGCATCGTCAAAGACGATGAATGGGGCGTTTCCACCCAGCTCGAAAGACAATTTCTTGAGCGTGCTGGACGATTGCTTCATGAGGAGTTTACCAACACCGGTCGAACCGGTAAAGGAGACCTTCTTGACGATATCCGATGTAGTGATCGCTTCACCGACCTCGGGAGTGTTCTTGAGCGCGGTCACGAAGTTGACGACGCCTGCGGGAATACCGGCACGGTGAGCGAGTTCTGCCAGAGCTGCGGCTGTGAAAGGTGTCTCGCCAGGTGATTTGGCAACGATGGTGCAGCCTGCTGCGAGGGCTGGTCCAATCTTTCGTGTGATCATTGCCGCCGGGAAGTTCCATCTATCAATAAGTCAGCTCTGCGCGCTCTCTGTCTGACTGTCTGCGCGATCTACTCACGGTGTGATCAAGCCAGCGACGCCGACTGATTCTCGGATCGTGAATATCCTGTTCCCGGCTATGCTGGCCTGAATGGTATCTCCAGAAATGCGTGGAGCTTCTTCACTGAACCACTCGAAGAAGCTCGCGGCGTAGCTGACCTCTCCCTTGGCATCCGCTAAGGGCTTGCCATTCTCCCAGGTGATCAAGCGTGCAAGGTCCTCGGAGTTTTCCATCATGAGATCGTACCACCTCCTTAGCATCTTGGAACGTTCTCTTGCTGTTGTCTTGCGGAAAGCAGGTAGAGCTGCTGCGGCTGCCTTGATCGCCTCTTCCGTGTCACTTCCGTCCATCTCAGGCATGGTGCCGATAACCTTGCCTGACGCCGGGTCGGTGACCTCGAACGTCTTGCCTGATTTTGCGTCTATCCATTTTCCGTTGACATAGGTCTGGTTTTTAAGGAGGGACTGGTCATTGAGAGGGGGAACGCTGTGCCCTGTAGCATAGGTAGCCCGAAGTGTTCTCAAATGGTTGGAGGCTCGGATGTGAGAGCGGATGGCGGGGGTTGTTTGCAGCGTATGGAGGAAGGCCTTCATTGTGAACAGGTAACCGCGGAGGAGGTCAAAGCGAGGACAAGCGTATGGTCAAGGTAAGATAAAGAAAAATCGAGAGCTATGATTGTCACCCATATGGTCGTGTTGCGCTCACATCCGTGTGGGAGAATAGCGGACTGGAGCTCTCGCGCGGATGACGATGGAAGATAGGTGCTTACCAAAGAGGAAAGTCCAGGCGGGATGCAATTGTCAGGTAGCTACAGTCAGTACACAGCAACGAGGAGCTCCGCAGTCGAGGATTCAGGAACAGCATGTTCATTGGCGAAGCATTGGTAAATGATATGGAAATAACGATATGCGGCAGCCACACCTACAGATATCGACGAATCTTCTGGGTTTCGTCTGCGATTTTAGCACGCTTCTGGGATCTTCATGGCCATCATGTCACGGCCTAAAGCCTGATGGACAGCGGGAGTTGTCCATCAGCTGCCTGGAAATGCCGTGAACGATAAGATGAATAAATAGCAACTGGGTAAGGTTGAGAAGGCTCGCGCAAGAAACTCGAGATATCAAGACTGTATGATGAGATCTGAGGATAGCCTCGCAGCAGCTCTTCCTACAACCCGATGTGTGTCTCTCTCCCAACTGGCGGTATGCACCAGCGTCCACCATGCGTCTGGGCCGTCCTGCCTGTGGTCTCGATTGGTGTAATCTAGCTTGAAGCTTCGTCGTCAATCGAGGTACCTACAACTCGACTCAGTGCCGGAGAGTCGAGCTCCAGTTGACTTTTGCGGTCATGCAGTCTCTGGTTGTTATTGTTATAACACTGTCGTTGCCAGACTGGAGCAGGTATCGCTGGTAGACACGGTATGCTGTGACCGCCAAATACCACCGATACCAGACGGTCTATAGGTGCTTGGATGGTTAGACTTCCTCGCTCATGACTCGGGCAGATCAGCGGTGCTGTGCATCAATAATAATAACGGCCATTGGAAACCTTGGGGCGAGGCGGCGGAAGATGACGTCGTGGTTGTTGGCGCCACAACGGTGTTGCCGGAGTGACTGAAACTTGGAGAGGTTGACGTAGCCACGATTCCGTCTCCCGGCGGCGGGAAAGCGTGGAAGGGGGAGTCTGCCAGAATCGACAACAGAACGCGCGAGCAGAGGTCGAAGGTGAGCTCAAGAGCTGTAGACAGAGGGAGTAGGTGCTGGATCTCACATCAGATAGCTCTGCTGCTGTCGCTGTCGGTACCAGAGATGTCCTGGCGGAGCGGAAGTGGGCGAGGTGGTGCTAAGGGACCACCAGACGGTCTGGACTGTGTCGACGTCACCGCCTAGTCCAATTCCAATTCCTCCTCCCGCGGCCCACCCTCTGTATATTATCCTCCCACCTGTGCTCTCTCCCTCTGCATCCTCATCATCCAAACAATACCTCCATTGCTCACCTCTCACCCACTTAAATCGCATTCTTGATACCTCATCAAGCTCCTTCTCGCCTCAATTACTATCTCCCACACTACCGCCATCATGCACCGAACATACTCCATGCGCCAGTCGCGTGCGCCGACTGCGTCGCAGATCCAGAACCCACCGCCGCCTTCGTCTTCCACCAAGACTGGCAGACTTTTTGGCCGGGCCAACATTGGTATGTTCATGTTTACGTTGTCGAGTTTCCAAACATGCTGACGCAGTCCCTAGGCCACAACCTTCGCAAGTCCGTTCACCCCGGTGCATTCGGTCCAGATCTTGCCAAGAAGCTCTCTACGCTCGTGAAGATGGAGAAGAACGTCATGCGCTCTATGGAGCTTGTCGGCCGTGAACGTATGGAGGTCGCTGTAAGTTTTGCCAGATGTTGGCTTGATATGAACGAGCTGCTAACCCGAATCACAGCAACAACTCTCCATCTGGGGTGAGGGCTGTGACGATGACGTCTCAGATGTCACTGACAAGCTCGGTGTGCTCATCTACGAGATCGGTGAGCTCGAGGACCAGTTCGTCGACCGCTACGACCAGTACCGTGTGACCATCAAGAGCATCCGTAACATTGAAGCATCCGTTCAGCCAAGCAGAGATCGTAAGTTGTGAAAATCTGGAAAAACACCTCACCCCCAGTTCTAACAATCCCATAGGCAAGCAAAAGATCACCGACCAGATCGCACAGCTCAAATACAAGGAGCCCAACAGCCCTAAGATCGTTGTCCTCGAGCAGGAGCTCGTCCGTGCTGAAGCCGAGTCTCTCGTTGCCGAGGCTCAACTCTCCAACATCACCCGTGAGAAGCTCAAGGCTGCCTTCACTTACCAGTTCGACGCTCTGCGGGAGCACAGCGAGAAGATGGCTATCATCGCTGGCTTCGGCAAGCACCTCCTCGAGCTCGTTGACGACACCCCCGTCACCCCGGGTGAGACCCGCAACGCCTACGACGGATACGAGGCCTCTAAGGCCATCATCCAAGACTGCGAGGATGCCCTCACCAACTGGGTCGAGCAGAACGCTGCCGTCAGCTCCAAGCTCTCCACCCGCGCCCGCACTCTGTCTCAACGCCGCCACCAAAACCGCTCCGAGGGTGTCGACCTCTCCAACCAGGACCAGGACCGCGAGTCTGGTCTGTGGATCCCTGCCAGCCAGCACCAGGGCGAAGAGGAGGATGATTTGGAGGATGAGGAGACCACCACCCGTGGTCGCCAGGAGGAGGTCACTGCTTAGATCAGTCCACCCATGACCTCGAAGATGACCCCACCATGAAGATGAAAAAAGAGTATGATTTGGACACTTGCACGATACCCGGGTGGAGCAAGTGTAAGTAATTAATGTTATGATGGCAGAGCAAGAGACGAGGTGACGACGATATCGATCTTGGCCCTGAGTTTGTTCCAACACGTAAAGCGTTGACCTTAGGTAGATTCTGTACGTGGAACATAATGTATCACTTACCCAGTGCTTCTCTTACATATGCTTCAATGTTTCCAAAGCTCGCACCCCCACTTGGCAAGACAGTCGGTATTGACCTTGAGCATACAGCTATAGCTCTGGCCGACTTCGGCATAAACACAACCCGACCAACCTACCATCTCGATGCATCCTCAGGTACCATTCCACTTCCACCACACTATCAACACCCACCTCAACCATCTACAGCATGACCACCACCACCGCGCCCCCCACCCCACCTTCAGGCGTCTGGGCCCCCGCCATCACCTTCTTCGCCAACGACGCCCTCGACCTGCCCGTCCAATCCCGCTACTTCCACTACCTCGCCCAGCACCTCACCGGCCTCGTCGTCCTCGGCACCAACGCCGAGACCTTCCTGCTCACGCGCGCCGAGCGCCGCGCCCTCCTGCACTGCGCCCGCGCCGCCGTCGGCCCCGCCTATCCCCTCATGGCCGGCGTCGGCGGCCACTCCACCGCCCAGGTCCTCGAGTACCTCGCCGACGCCGCCGCCGCCGCCGCCGACTACGCGCTCGTCCTGCCGTGCGCGTACTTTGGCAAAGCTACCTCTCCCGCCGTCGTGCGTGCGTTTTACGATGAGATCGCCGCCAAGAGCCCGCTGCCGCTGCTCATCTATAACTTCCCCGGCGTGTGTAATGGCGTCGACATCGAGAGCGACGTCATGAGCGCGCTCGCGCGGCGGTGGCCGGGGAAGATCGTCGGGACGAAGTTGACGTGTGCGTCGGTGGGCAAGGTGACGCGGCTCGCGGCCGAGTTCCCTGAAGGTGCGGGGTTCCAGGTGTTTGGCGGACAGGCGGATTTCCTGGTCGGCGGGCTGGCGGTCGGGTCCGCGGGGTGTATCGCGGCGTTTGCGAATGCGTTCCCCAAGACGATCCGCAGAGTGTATGAGCTGTACCGGGCGGGGCGGGTGGAGGAGGCCATGGCGCTGCATCGTCCCGCGGCGCTGGCGGAGCTGGTGTGCAAGAGCGGGATCGCGGCAACGAAGTATGCGGTCAGCTTGACGAGTGCGAAGGCGGCGGGGATCGAGGATGCGGAGGAACTGTTGAAGCCGAGACGGCCGTATGAGCCGCCATCGGAGGCGGTCAAGCGGGAGATTGAAGGGAAGTTGAAAGAGATGATGGAGATTGAGGCTGGGTTGTGAAGGAGACGATGAAGGGGTTAGAGGAGGGAGAAGGTGATGACCTAACGACTTTGCATGGCATACTCGACTCATGAATCTAGAACGATGCCGGCGGTGCGTATTCCTCCCACTCTCCCCAGAGGCGTTCGAATTCCTGCGCCAACGAGTCCGGCAGCGGTCCCTTGGCACACGCCCTGATGTTCTCCTGCATTTGTTCACTACTGCTGCCTCCTAAAATCACGCCGTCCTCGTCCCCGAGGATGGAATGATGCATCAGCCAGCGTAACGCGGCTTCCTTCATCCCCACGCCTTGCTGCTCGCACACCTCCCGTAGACGCCGATGCAGCGCCAACGACGTCTCGTTGACATACATGTTCTTGAACGCCGCCATCTGCTGCATCCTCGCGCCCGTTGGGGGATCACGTAGGTCCGTCTCGGTCTTAGCGAACCAGCCACCTGCGAGAGGTGCCCAGGCATAGAAGTGAATGTCAAGCGCGCGCAACGTCGGCAACAGCTCCTTCTCGCCTTTGCGTGCGAGCGGGTTGTATTGGCCCTGGTAGACGGACGGGGGAAGCCAGAGGTTTTTGGTGCAAATGTCGTGGATCTCCTGCGTCTGGCGCGCTGAATAGTTGCTGATGCCGAAGCGGGCGATCTTGCCCTGCTTGTGCAGCTGGTTGATGGCGCGACAGGACTCTTCCAGCGGTGTCTGCCCATCCGGGCCGTGGAAGTAGTACAAATCGATCTGGTCTTGCTGCAAGGCCGCGAGACTGGCCGCACAGTTCGCCATGATGGCATCGTAGGCCAACGATCCGGGGGAAAAGCCAGGCGCCTTGGTGTGGATGGAGAAGTCCTTCTGCGCGCTCGGGATCTGGCCGAGGCTTTCTTCTGATTTTCCTGAATTGTAGGCGCGCGCGGTGTCGAGCTCCTGGACGGAGTGGGACTTCAACATGGCCAGGAAGGGCTCCAGCGCGGTCGACGTCGAGGCACTGCCCGCGCTGACTGAGCCGCCCATCAGGCCGACGATGATTTTCGGCATGTTGGAGATCATCATGTGCCTAGGACTGAGTATAAGATGGATGTTTGGAATGAGATTGAGAGAGAATGTCCCGATTGGAGACTGGAGCGGAAATCAACTGCTCTGGTTCTTGGATGGAATGGATGGGTGACTCGCAAGTAGATTAGGAGGATAAACAGTGAAGATATATCGATCGATGTACTTATGGTTGAGCTGTGCCTCACGCATACTCTGCTTGACGCATTGGCTGGGTCTCTCGTCCTTGTCTGCGTATCCGTCAGCAGGATGCTGCCAAACAGGTCGATCCTGGCTAGACTCCAGCCATCTCCGCCTTGGATGCGGACAATGCGGCCGACCGCCCGAAGGATAAAGCCGCTCACGTGGGCGCGATCCATCCAGCGTCATGAGCTCGATCGAGGCGAAGGATGATCAGATCTCGAAATGATGCTCATCTTCGCATCTCTGCACTATCTTCACTTACCTTGAATGGTCAAGGCACCGTTCTTGTCTAAGAGCTCGCGAGGCGTTGAAAAAGGGCCAGATGCGACTTCGGCTTTGAGCATGGCGGAGCCCTAGACGCTTGTCCGACGACACGTGCTCGCCATGGACGTCGGATTCGAGCCTCATATCTTCCCCAATGCCTCCAGTCGCCATCATGCACCCCAACGCTAGAGAACGACTGCATTGCATGCCATGTCAACGAGACTTCCAGACGCCGCAGGCTCGGTCTCCTGCCGTTTAGAGACGTCTCCACGGGATCTGCGAGTTCGCACTGATGCAGTCACTTAGCAGTGACCGCTGGGGAGGTGGTGGCAAGGAGGGCCATAAATATGCCTTGCTCGACCCTCATCCTCACTTCTCCCCCCTCAAGCAGTCTTCCACTACACAGAGATCAGTGTCGATCATAGCCATTATGTTGTCCTTGTTCGCTGCCACGGCATTGTTTGCTTCGAGGTATGGTGTCGTTGCTAAACAGACCTACACGCACCAATGCTGATCTGAAATAGCTCTCTTGCAACACTATCGTCCCTCTTCCCCAGTTCGTCTGGTTGTGACAGTGTTCAGGACGGTTACCAGTGTGACTCGAAAGCTTCTCACTATTGGGGACAGTACTCGCCATTCTTCAGTGTGCCATCAGACATCTTGGACGTAGTGCCGCCCACCTGCAGCATCACCTTTGCGCAAGTCTTGTCTCGTCATGGTGCCCGCGACCCCACTGCCTCCAAGACGAAGCTGTACAACGCCACCATCCAGAAGATCCATGCGAATGTAAAGAACTACACCGGTGCTTATGCGTTCCTGGCCAACTACACCTACACCCTGGGTGCAGACCAGCTCACGCTCTTCGGCCAGGACGAGATGATCAACTCTGGAATCAAGTTCTACAACCGATACGAGAAACTGTCCAGCAAGTTGACGCCCTTTGTGCGGTCTTCTGGCGAGGCACGAGTCGTCGAGTCTGCTCAGAACTTTACCCAAGGCTTCCATTCTGCAAAGGTCAACGACACTGCCTCCCAGCACAGTGATGCTGCGTATCCGTATTCCATTGTTGTCATTCCGGAAGTGACTGGACAGAACAACACCTTGAACCACGGTCTTTGCACCGACTTTGAGAACGGTCCCGACAGCACAATCGCTAGCAGCGCGCAAACCACCTGGGCCAACATCTTCGTTCCTCCCATCCAAACACGACTGAACGAGAACCTGCCGGGTGCGAACCTGTCCATCACGGAGACCATCTACATGATGGACCTCTGCCCCTTCAACACCGTCGCCTCCGACAACGGCACCATCTCCGACTTCTGCAGTCTGTTTACCAACGACGAGTTCCACCAATACGGCTACTACGAGTCGCTCAACAAATACTACGGATACAGCTTTGGCAACCCGCTCGGGCCGACCCAAGGTGTTGGGTTCGCCAACGAGCTGATCGCTCGCATGACGAACACCCCTGTGCCTGATAACAGCTACAGCTCCGTCAACCACACTCTTGACGACGACTCATCGACGTTCCCACTAAACCGCACTCTCTACGCCGACTTCTCACACGACAACGACATGACCGCCATCTACTCCGCTCTAGGCCTGTACAACAGCACGACCATGTTGCCCAACACCACCGTGGTCGAAGCCCAGCAAGCCGGCGGGTACAGTGCGGCGTGGACTGTCCCCTTCGCCGCTCGTGCATACTTTGAGAAGATGTCGTGTCTGGGCCACAGCGAGGAGTATGTGCGTATCATCGTCAATGACCGCGTCCAGCCGCTGAAGCAGTGCGGTGGTGACTTGCTTGGTCGATGCACCCTAAATGCTTGGATTGACAGCTTGGGGTTTGCGAAGTCGGATGGACTGTGGAGCCAGTGCTTCATCTGAGCATCATGGGAATGAATGAACGAAGAACGGGTACAATACCCAATGGCAGAAAAGTTATAGAACACACGTACGTATAACAGTGATTTTACAATTGACGCTTCGCTTTTTGCGGTGCAGCGTCCTAGTCACAGCACAAGTTTCGCGAATCTCGATGTACCGAATATGTTACCAGCTACCTGTATTTCCGGACTTACCAGGAAACATACCATGCATGAAACATGATGAGTGAGCACGAAGTCGTTTGTCCGGCGCAAGGGAACTGCAAAGCCGGACGACTCTCGATGTATCCATTCAGGGACACCATGATTGCGGGGTGAGAGGTGGGGTGCTGCGTTCAAGGAGGAGTTGTCGTCAGGGTCCAACAGACAACTACATCTCTCGCCACGGCATATAAGGCCAAGCATGGCAGTCGAGATGGCGCAGAGGATATCGAATGTTGTCGAGCAGTGGCGAATCGTAAAGGAGATTATATTGATCGACCCTCCATGAACCTCGAAACTACTGGGAGACATACATAAGCTGAACTCCTGAATCTCTAGATTCAGCATCGCCAAGATGGTCAACCAGCAAGCCCAAGAAGCCGTGCAGAAAGTGCTCGATGGAGTCACCGGCGATGCTTCGACCGGTGTCGCGGGTCTCGTCTTCGCGGCCGTGGACAGGAATGGCCAACAGCTTGCGGCCGTGGCATCAGGGAAGAAAGGTCTCAATCACGCCGCGCCCATGACGCTGGACACGGTCTTCTGGATCGCGTCCTGCACGAAGTTGCTGGCGACGATCGCGTGTATGCAGGCGGTCGAGCAGGGAAAGCTGCAGCTCGACGATGCCCAGGCCGTGTACAAGGTGTGTCCGGAACTGGAGCGGGTGCAGGTGCTGCAGGAGGATGGGTCGTTGGTGGCGAAGAAGAAGGACATCACGTTGCGCATGCTCCTCTCTCATACTGCTGGGTTCGGATATGAGTTGTACGTTCTTGCTGCGATGCGCTCTCCCGTTCTGCCGTTCGTGAGAGATCCATTGCTTACTCGAAAACCGTAGCTTCAACCCCAAACTCCGCGACTACGGCCGACCCGTGGGCTTCGACGTCTTCCACGCCAGCGAGCGTGATATCCTGAAGATGCCCCTCGTCAACCAACCAGGTGAGAAGTGGGAGTACGGCATCAACATCGACTGGGCCGGGCTGGTGCTGGAGCGCAGCACCGGCGTGCGCCTCAACGACTGGATCCAGCAGCACATCATGCAGCCGCTGGCGCTGTCCAACATCACCATGTTACCGACCGCGCACATGAAGCAGGAGCTCGCCAGCATGCACCAGCGCTGGCCCGGTGGCACCTCGTGCGAGGAACGCGACCACATCTACCGCGAACCGCTCCTCGCCGAGTCTCTCGACGACCAAGCGCGATTGTTCCATTCCGGCGGCGCCGGCGCGTTCGCCAAACCCACCGAGTATGTGCAGGTCCTCGCCACGCTGATCAATGACGGCGTCAGCCCGACCACCGGCAAGCGCATCCTGAAGAAGGAGACCGTGGACGCGATGTTCGAGAACCAGCTCCCGCAGCATCCGGATTACGCGCGCCAGGGTATCCCTGCCGCGAAGTCAGAGCAGACCATTGCGCTGCCGGAGCTGTACCCGCAAGGTGAGATCGTGGCATGACAGTATTCTCTTCCATCGACAATCGCAAGTACCCACTGACTCCTCCTCTCCCCTGAACAGAAGGCAACCCCCCACAAGGCTGGGGCCTGAGCTTCATGCAGACGCTCTCGCCTGGGCCGACGGGACGCGGCGCCAACACAGCGTGGTGGGCGGGCATCGCCAACCTGTTCTGGTGGGCGGATCGCGAGAAGGGCGTGGCGGGCATGATTGCGTCGCAGATTATGCCGTTTGGCGACCCGAGTACGTTACCCTGTTCTGCCCTGCTCGCTTTTGGAGTTTCCTCAGTCGCTGACGTATGTGCTGGTGGTAGATGTGTTGGGGGCTTGGGGTCAGGCTGAAGCGGCGGTTTATGCTGCGCTGTGAAAAGGGGGAGATGGGTGGATGGAGAGGGATGTGCAGACTGTGGGATACATGTTTATGTATCGTTCCTGCGTATGGTGGATTTTTTCTCTGTGTGATACTGCATCTCCGTTGGGAGCAAGTCGGAACGAGCCAGAGAACAAGTGTGATGCCTATCTGACTTCCTCAACAACAAGTGAGCACACACGTTGCGAAAATGGTACGGAGACAGACAACGCGGCCGTGAAATTCATCAATTGTGTTTCTAGACTCAAATTTTCTACCTGCTTCTGCTCGCATCAGATCGGATGACGTCTCTGAACTCTGGCTGGATGGGCCATCATGCCTTCACAGCAGAGCAGTCTTGTAGCATCCTATGCAATTCCTGCACATCGCACGATGGCGAATTTCCCAGAGCTCTGCCTGGTATATAGTTCGAACGAGGGCCAGCACGACCAGCCTCTAGATCACACTGCCTCTCCGTGGAAAGTGCACGCCCTCGACCGCCGGATGGTCCACGAACCAACTCACTTTCTCCCCGGCATTCTCGTTGACCAGTCCGCAGGGTAATTTACTACCCTCTTCCGTCTCGAAGATCTGCTTGAGGACATCCTTCTTGCCGCCGCCGGTCGCGACGAAGCCGATCTTCGCGGCGTGGCACACCACCGGCAGACTCAAACTGATGCGCTTCGGCGGCGGCTTGGGCGAGTCGGTGACGGAGAGGATCCACGCGTCGGTCTCGCGCAGGGCCGGGTGGTCCGGGAACAGCGAGCAGGTGTGGCCGTCGGGCCCGCAGCCCAGCAGGATGAGGTCGAACAGCGGCAGCTTGACCGAATCGCGCGCGGCGAAGATGGACACGAGCTGCTTCTCGTACTGGTCCGCCATCTCCTGCACGTCGTCGAGGTATTGCTCGTCGATCGGGAAGACCTTGGGCGGCGCGGTGCCGGCGGGGATCTTGTCGAGCAGCTCTTCCTTGACCAGCTTGTGGTTCGAGTCCTCGTGGTCGAGCGGCACGCAGCGCTCGTCCGCGTAGAAGATCTCCCACTTGTCGAACTGCACGCCCTCTTCGGTGCCGTCGGACGAGGACGGGGTCAGGAGCGCTTTAGCCAGTGTCTTGGGGAGGGAGCCGCCGGAGACGGCGACGCGGAAGACATCGTGCCGCTTGATCGCTTCGGTCTGCTGCTCGAGGACGTATTTGCGGAGATTCGGCGCCAGGTCGTCGTCGATCGAGGCGAACGAGAAGAGATTCGGGGGACGGCTCATGGTGGTGGTTGCGATGTTGAGATTCGGATCGAGGTGGAAGTCGAGTTCAAGGTGGGGGTTGCAGTGGAAGTGGCGGGGTGGGAAAGGAAGATATGAGCGAGTGATAAGGTGGATCAAGGCGGGTAAAAGAAACGCAGCCACTCAGAATAAGATTGGCCGGCCGATCATGGTTATGATGGTATTCGAACAGGGAATATTGGGTCTGGCGTGCAAAGGAGTTTCTGGTCCAAAGACTGGTGGGCGATTCTGTCTACGGCTGACCTAATAGCGAGACCGAGCATAAGGTATTCGAGAATGGGTGGAAATTCAAGGTACCATTGCGGGACACGATGACCACTACTGTATCGTCTGTTACAGTACTCTCCACAGTCGGGTAACTCCTGTTTCCGAATACGATGTCAATTTTTCTGACGTCTACAGTCTCGACTCATGTCGTTAAGCTGGTGTGTTTCAAAAATTCAACGCCCGGCCGTTTCTCCGATATCTGGAATGACATGGCGGTGACATATGTAGAGTATTGTAGGGCAGGGTACCTTATGACGTCGCCCGACCGCATGTGGAACTCCGTTATCGTTAGCACGTGAAAGCCGACGCAAAAATCTGAGCATTTCCCGAAGAGGAAGTGACCGAGGTGGCTACGATGGATATGCAGCGAACAAGTCTCTACGATGCCGTTGACACGCCCGCCCAAGAAGCAGAAACCAAAGGCCGCAGTCCCGGTCACTGCGGATGACTTCCAAGAAGCCGCGGATGTCGAGGAAGATGCGGGTGGCAAATGGCGAGCAGGGGATCCGGCCAAGTCTGGTCGGGCATTCGTGAGAGCACTGGACATCTACGACCAAGGCTTGCAGAAACATGCTGGCAACTTCGATTTGGCGTATAACAAAGCTCGACTGCAGCTGGAGGTCACGCAGCAGCCTGCCTTGGTCGCTCATATCGGATTGCCGCTTGCGGAACTGTTGAAGCAGACGCTCGACTCCCATCGATACGCACTGAAGTTGAATGCTTCCAATCCAGACATTCTGTTTAACACTGCCCAGGTCCTGAACAGTCTGGCGGAACTCTTGGCCGAGCAAGATGATACTGCGGATGCCATCACGCTTCTGCATGAAGCGTTGGAGTTGCTATCAGCATGTCTGTCCCGCCAGGAGATGCTGCTCGAACAACACCAAGCTGAGTTTCCTGACCCCGACGAGGGTGGGGTCATGCTGGAGCCCGATGACCAGGAAGAATCGACGCCGGCATCAGACGAGGTGGAAGAGCAGAGCGCGACCATCGAAAGCCCGGTGACTGCAAGCGATCTGCTCGACACGCTTCACTCGTCGGTTGCGACCTTGACCACGCTTGTGCCGCTTGTGGAAGACTCTGCATTGCAGTTCCTGGGGGATTCCGCTCAAACTTTGACCGACGCCAAAGCACCTGAATACATCAAGCTCTTACCGGCTGAAGACCAGACTTCTGCTCAGTTTACTGCTGCTCTTGACCGAGCCATATTCGTCGCGGCGTTCGCGGATGCACAGTTCAATGCCGGCATGATCGATCTGGCAACGTACGTCGATCGTTTGGCTGTGTTCGACATTCCTGGGAAAGGAGAGCAAGTCATGGCGCTGTCGTCTGAAGGCGAAGCGCGGACTGAGCTTGCCCTATCTTTACTACAACGATTCGAAGGCTCGCCAGATCTCCCTAGCGACACCTGCTGGGCGCAACTCAAGCTATCTCAAGATCTCTATACCAAGGCTAGTAAACTTGAGAGTTCGGGTACTCTCTACCTGTCACGCGGCGATGTTGAAATGCTCAGACACCGCATCGCGACCAATAAAGCTGTAAAGGTATCAGAGTCCATCCAGAAAGCGGCGCCTACATTAGCGCAGAATGCGCAGACATATTACAAAGGTGCGGCGAAGTTGGCAGCTAATGATGACGAGGATGAGGTAGAGAAGGCTTTACTACGACTGTGGCTTGCAACCAACGTTCGAAGGGTCCTGTATGGCGTTGAGCCAGCAGCTGATGTGGTGAACACTCTCAAGCCTTTGGAGGGTGAGCTTGATGCACAGGCAACGTTGGAAGAATATGTGGAGGACGGATTGATCGATAACATGTTGGCGGAGAAATTGGTCCATCAGTAATGGAATCAGTATGCTGGAAAAGACTGCTTGTAGTCTCGCAACAGAAGCAAGATATTAATTTGACGAAATAAACGATTCCTCCTTGTTCAAGAAACTCCTTGGTCTCTTTGCCATGCATCATCCCAATTCCGGTAATGCGATGCAAGCCTGATCTGATCACTCAACTTGACCGTCCACGCAATTGACAATAACACCCAACGCCACTCCATCTTCCTGTGAACCATACGCAGAAGTACCAGGAACAACGCTGAGCTCTTCTCCATATCTCGTGTATTCGCAACCCCGCCATTGACCTTCCTTAGGATATAAACCCCCAAGATCAACATTCTGAGGACCTCGGATACGGGACGTCACCTCCACTTTCTACATGTCCATACACTTCTACTCCGTACCTCAGGTACCTTACAACCACCTCAATCTAGAATTACATCCAATGCCAACCCACAATCAAACGAAAACACCTCAATAAATGATATCCCCAACCCATTAACACCTCCATCCTAAACCTCACTCAACCCTCCCAAACCCCACCCCACCCTGATCCTCCACCACCCCATTCCCCCTCCCAACCATGGCGTCCACCACATCCCTCATCAACGACCCAGACCTAGCCCTCGACCGCCGGCCCGGCAACATCTTCGTGCTGACGATGCGCAAGGCGCCCGAGAACCGGCTCAACGTCGCGTATGCGCAGAAGCTCATCGCGGCGTTCGGCCGCGTGCGCCGCGTGCTCGGCGAGCCTGGGTCTGGGGCTGCGGAGATCGGGGCCACGGTCATCACGCGGGGCAACGACGAGAAGTTTTGGTGTACGGTGAGTTTGCGTGCGTGGATGAATTGACGAGTGATGAGAGCGGTTTGACTGGGAAAAGGGTGTATTTGGAATAAATGGGGCAGATTGATTCGTATTGACATTCGCCAGCCATCACTATTTAACAAAGGCCCAAGCAAGATGAGTATAATCGTCACTAACACGCCTCCCACTGCTTAGGGTCTCGAGCTCGACGAAAGCGACACCAACCCCTCCGCCAACTCAGAAGGCTTCTTCCCGCTGCTCGCCACCATCCTGGACTTCCCCTACCCAACGCTCGCGCTGCTGACCGGGCATACCTTCGGCGGCGCGTGTCCGTTGGCGCTGGCGCACGACTACCGCATCATGAACCAGCAGCGCGGCTTCCTGAGCATGCCGCCGGTGGACCTCGGGCTGCATTTCCCGGGCATCGGGACGCTGCCGCGGCTGAAGCTGCAGCCGCACGTGGCGCGCAAGATGCTGCTTGAGGCGCATCGGTGGACCGGCGAGCAGGCGCTGCGGGATGGGATCGTGGATGCGGTGGCGGCGCCGGGGGAGATGATGGACGTCGCGGTGCAGTGGGCGGAGCGGTGGCGGGGAAAGGGCAGGATGGGCGTGTATAGTTTGTTGCGGGCGGAGTTGTATGGCGAGGCGGGGAAGGCGTTGAGGGAGATCAGCTATGTGTATGGGAGGAGTACGGGTTTGCCGGCGAAGGCGAAGATTTGAGAGAGGAGAGGCGGGAATCTTCATCAGCAAAACGTCCGACTCGTTTGTGTCGGTACGACACGAAGGATGGTATGAATGCGTAGCAAAAGCAGGTTCTGGAGCAAACGCCGGGCTCATATCCTGTACATCCGACGTCCTTGCCCAGACACAGCGCTGCAACAGAATTCACGTGGAACGTCAGAAGCGATGTTTCATTCTCAATCAAGCAGGTTGGTATTTGCGCAACTGTGAGAAAAGTCAGCATGGTCCGTCAATGTCAGTGTATATGCGAACTTACGTCCAAAGTCAGCGGTCGACTACTGTTCACCGCCTGATCTCTCATCACACCGACCAGTGTCTCGGAATTTTGGAACAAGCCAGGTTTGAGCGAGATGACGACAAACTGCATGCCCGGCCCGGCGTGCTCCTGGACATATCTCGCCAGCTGAGAAGTATTTGCATTATCAAGCGCGGCATCCACTTCATCAAGAACAAAGAATGGACTTGGGGCGAACGTATGGACGGCGAAGAGCAATGCCAGTGCAGCCATGGTCTTCTCTCCACCAGATAGGTGCTCCATATCACGGAACTTCTTCAGGGCAGGTTTGGCGTGGTATCGAATTCCATGGAGGTACGGCTCAACGTCGTCTTCGGCATCGAGAGAAGCCTCGCCTCCCATCGGGAAGGACACTGTCTTGGTCAACTCCCGATAGACAGAGTGGATCTGTTCTGAGATGTGCAAGAAAGCCTTGTTGAACAAGTCCATACGCTTCTTCTTCACGGTCTCGAACTCCTTCATGGCTTGCTTGGCAGCTGCACGAGAATTGTTGAAGTCCCGCTCCGTCGCCTTCAGCCGCTCAGACGTTTGCTCAAGGCGCTCTGCTGACCGCATATTAGGTGCCATCTTATCGAGCTGTGCTTGTATGGAAACGATCTTCTCTGCGAGTGAAGTCTCCCGCTCTTCGCTATCATCCTCTTGCAGCTCGTCCTCCAGGCCGGAGAAATCAACAAGAATGCCATAGTCGTTGATCTTGATGGATTGCAACTCATCATCTACGTCCATGGCATCATCGTCTTGCTCGAGGATGGCGTCCTCGAGTGGCAGAGAGTCTATCTTACGACTGCCTTCCTCCAATGGTAAGCTGATGTTGTCAAGTTTACACGATCGGAGAACAGCATAGCGGGAAGATGACGCCTTCTGGATGTCTGCTTCACTCAATGCGACTTCCTTCAAGGTCTTTTCCACCGTCTTCATCCGCTTTTGGACCTCACGGCGAGCCTCGTTCACCTTTTCGCCACGTTCGTGGAGCGATTCGCGTAAGGTACTGAGATGCTCATTCAGCTGTTCGATGTGAGCGTTGATCTCATCAGTTTCCTCACCAATGCCTTCTCGCTCGGCATTGAATTGTGCGATGATCCTGTTTTGGCGATCCACTTCGTCTTGCATCTTCTTGAGACGTTCATTCGTCTTCTGCAGTCGTTCTGATGCAAACGCCAACTTGTTCGTTATGCTGCTGATGTGTTCCTTCAACTTCACGGCCTCTTTCTTGGCTTCCTCGCGCTGTGCACCCTGCTGCTTCTCGTACTCGCGTATGTCGGTATAGCCTGTCCTGGCGCAGAAACTCGCAAACACCTCGTCTTCAACCTCCGAAACACTAGCTGTGTACTGTTCAAGGCTTGCCTGCAGCGTTGCCAATCCTTCCGCCTGTTCCTCGTACTTGGGACGCGTTTGATCGAGCTCACGTTGATGATGAGCCAACTCCTTCTTCCGTGAGTCGATGTTCTTGTCCAGTGCCTTGATTTCTTCGGAGATCATGTTAAATGTGTGGGTCAGCTTAGACAACTCATACTGGAGCTGCTCTTGTTGCGCCAAGCTCTTGTCCATTCTCGGAAGCTCGTCCTTCTTCGTTCTGATCTCACGCTCTTTCACTCTAAGTATCTCGACATCGTCTTCCTTGAAGCGACGTTTCTTGTCTGCAGGCTCGGATCCACCAGTGATGTTGCCGCCCTTGGAAATGACTGTACCATCAAGCGCAATCGCACGAGCATTGACACCCTTGCCATAGCATAAATCTTTCGCCACTTTCACAGTGTCTGTCACGATCGCGTCGCCACATACCATGTTCATCACGCGCTCGTATTGCGTATCGAACTGTATTGTGTCAATCGCAAGCCGCATCTTATCATGGAGGTTGCGGAGATTAGCATTCGGCTGCTGCTGCGTGATCGTGTCCAGAGGCAGCACCGTCATGGTACCAAGCCGTTGCGTCTTGAGATAATCGATGCAGTCTTGGCCCGTCTTGTTGGTGTCGACCACAACGGATTCCCAATGTCGTCCCAGAACCATCCCCACAGCCAACTCGTATTTCTTCGACGTGGGCTTGCAGAGGCGATGCACCATGTCTTTCACACCAGGAAAGATCCCTTTGAGCGTTGCGACCGTTTCACGAAGCTGCGCCTCTTTATTCGATTCGCGCTCCTGGCCTTGAGCTGCTTGGAGCTCTTTCAAAATGGCAAAGTGTTTCTCGTCGAGATCCTTGGCCTGCATCTCCGCCTTGGTTTGTGCACTTGTCAACTGGTTGATTTCTTTTTGTTTCGTGTTGATCTCTTGTTGTGTAGTCTTGGCAGTTTTGCTTCGTTCGGTCCGGCTATCAGTTAGACGGGATATCTCGTTCTCCAGGCTTTTCACTTGTGCTTCTGTATTGTCAACACCTGCTTTCAGGCTTTGGACAGTCTCGCCTTCGGTTCGGAGGCTGCGTGTGATTTTTTTCAACTCGGCTTGATCAGGCCCAGACCGCTTGTACACTTCACCACGCAGGCGCTCATACTCTTGCAAGTCATTATCCGTCAGCGCTCGTCCACCCTCGCGTTGCTCCGCAAGCCGTTGGTCCTCGGCGCGCTTTTGTGCTTTGAGGGTGGTATCAAGCTGCTTTTGCATGTGGTCGACTTCTGTCCTTTGCATGTCTCGTTCTTTCGATACATCCACGATGGTTTTCTGATACACTTGCAGCTTCTTGTGTCCATCTGAAAGCTTCTGATCAATCGGTACTAGAGCATTCTCTTTCTCTCGCAGTTCCTTCTCTTTCGTAGCAATATCGCGTTCGTATTTGCTGGCATCTCGGGTCACCTTCGCCTGCTCACGCTTTGCTGCCTCCAACGCATCCTCATGCTTCTTCACGTTTCGCCTAAATTCCTTGAGCTCGTTCTGATGTTTTTGGATATCAGCATTACTAGCTTCAATGGTTTGCTGGAAGTGAAATAGCTTCCACAGGATGTTCGTAATGACAGCTTGGTCCTTGTCTTCTCGCAGTGCCTCATACCGGTCGAGCTCCTCTTTCTGCTGTTGGAAAGCTCTAATCTCGCCGTTGATGCCACGCCGCTGATGTAGCTTGTGTCCCTGCTCCTCTTCCGCTTTCTCTTTCTCTGCTTGCAAACGTTCATAGTCGGCTTTGTACTCGAGGGAGCCACTGACAAGCTCGATCAGTCTGGTCAAGTCCTTCGGGTTTTGCGACGCGATTTGTTCAACATCGCCTTGAAAGACCAAGAAGTTGCGTGCCTTGATCAAAATGTTCTCGGCCTCAAGCGACTCGTTGTACTGCTTGGCGGTGACGGTGCGGTTGTTGATGCGGTACTCGCTCTGCCCAGAAGCAGTGATGCTCCGCTTCCATCGCTGCTCATCGCCCGCATCGTCCTCATAGATGGCCATGACCCAGGCCGTCTGCGGGTCATTACGCTGCGTGCTTGTCTGTGTGCCAGCGCCTCCCTCATCGTCATCTGATGCACCTGCATCTCCTTGTCCATATGCGACACCGTTTTCTGCTCCCTCCTCAACAGCATTACCATCGGCGTTGATCTTGGAGTGCTTCAGCACGCGACCGCGGTAGACCAGATCCTTGAGATGTGTCGATCGTAAATGCGACGATTTGACCCCAAGCACGAAGGAAATGGCATCCATGGAGTTTGACTTTCCAGATCCATTGGGCCCGATAATGGACGTGAAGTAACTGTCGCCGAATTGCAGTACATGGTGGCCTTTGTACGACTTGAAATTGAACAGCTCGAGCGCGAGCAGTTTCCCCATGATGGCAGGAACGAGTAGCGGAATCCGGAGGTCGTTATAGCGATACGAGAATCATGTCCGAGTAGAACAATCGCCTTTCTTGGTCGATGTGGGCGCTCATCTACAGTCGAAATAAAGCAGCCTCGCGTGTCGTTGGTGCTGTGGGGTGGACGCGCCGGACGAGACGCGCTCGGTCGATTACATAATCCTACGGTCATCTCCAGCAAAGTAGGGCTGAGCTCTTCCGGTCTCCGAGTATCGATTGCACGGCTCGTCTCCACACCACGGGACGACCCAGCCATAGACGTGGAGGGACGCAGCTGCGTGGCTCACATCTGACCGCTGTCGACCACTCCAAGCTATACCTACCTATACACGGTCACAGCTCGAGTACCAGCTGTCCAGTGCATGCATTTGCGCCTCGCGGCCACCACTCCGACTTCACCCACCACTGCAGCACATTCTGCGTCTCCGCCATCCCTCCCCTCTTCTCCGCTAGACGTACACAGTAGAGATCTCCGCACCTGCTAAGTAACACCAGAGGCAGAGACACAGCGGAGACCTCTTGCTTCACCAGCAGCAGGGAGGAAAGACGACAGCACACGCACGCAACGACGTAGATTCGTCCGGCCTCGTGCTATCTTGTCCATCGTTTGCCCAAGCTTATAGATCTTGCAGCCGTCTGCTTGTATCACTCTATACTGCCTCGTGCTTTCTGTAAGCTCCTCCACCGAACCCCCTCTAGGCATCCGCCAGCGACTTCGTGCCTCGTGCCGCGTGCCGTGCGCTGCTGCGGTCTGGTCACATGTCATGCATCGCTCACTAAAACGCCTGCCATGCCAGTGACTTACTCTTCGTCCTTGCGACGACCCTACTACGCCGGCCACAAGAGCAGTTATCTCGATCTCATTCCGGAGGAAATCACCGAAGAGGAACTGGCTGCGTTTGCCAGCATGGAGGAGATACCGGATCCGAGCGCTCAGCGCACCCACTCAGCACCAAACACGGATGTAGATCAAATGGCTGCAGCCAAGGAACAATCGATGAAGCCGGACACGAATGGAAAGGCCAGATACAGTTCTACGGAGGCGGTTGATTATCTCGCGGCAGGTTCGGAGAACTCATATGGAGGCTATACACCATCCACGCCCGGCTTGTCAAGGACGACGAGCCTCTCAGATATCGGTAACTTCGAGAGTTTCGGCAACAGCGAGTTCCCTCCAGTGGATCGCTTGACCATGTTTGACATACTCGAGAATCTCGCTCTGCCACAGCGTCTGGAGAAGATGCAGAATGTAGTGCACAACCAGGCCGAAAAGGTCCGACGACAGAGAGCAAAGTTGGCTGCCAGAGCATCGTCGAGCAAAGATGTCCTAGTGGACGAATGGAGGCGACGGGTCAAGCTCACCCCTGACGAGTCGCTTGATAGATACCGGAGGCGCACGCGGGATGCCGTCGATCGCATGGGTAAACGGTGGAGACACGCGAAGACGGTGACCATGAAAGAGAAGATCTCCTTCGTGACAGCAGTCCTCAACATCTTTATCTCGGCGTACATGATTGGAGCATTCCCTGAGTACTTCCACTACTGGTACACAATCCAGCTGATGTATGTCCACTAAGATCTCTTGTCGTTTCTTGATGATCGTGCTGACCAAAGGCAGATACTTCATGCCCATCCGATGGTACAACTACCACAAGATCGGCTATCACTACTTCCTGGCAGATCTGTGCTATTTTGTGAACCTGCTACTTGTGCTGGCCATTTGGTTCTTCCCACAATCGAAAAGGCTACTCATCAGCACGTATTGCTTAGCTTTCGGGAATAATGCTGTTGCGATTGCTATGTGGCGTAACAGCCTGGTTTTCCACAGTCTGGATAAGGTAATACTCCCAACTCCTTTTTGTCTGACCATGTACTGACTGATCATAGACGACAACGTATGTTTTGTATACAACACACTAAATAGCGTGTGTCACTAACACTTCAATCCTAGATTGTTCATTCATATCATGCCTTGTGCCACATTGCATGTGTTGGTACATCTGATCCCCGAGAGTATGCAGAAGGAAAAGTTCCCGGCCATCCACACTATCAAGTATTCTGCACCCAATGCACCTGAACACTATCGATTATGGGATATGATCATCTGGGCAACACTTCCATATGCTTTCTGGCAGCTTAGCTACCACTTTCTCATCACCGTGCGGAAGAGGTCCAAGATCGCGGCTGGTCGTCCGACTTCCTTCACTTGGCTCCGGCGATCTTATCGCGGGAACTTCCTGGGCAAGTTCGTGCTATCCTTCCCAGATGCTTTCCAGGAACCCATCTTCATGGGTATCCAATACCTCTACGCTGTGCTCACCATGGCACCTTG
This sequence comes from Microcyclospora pomicola, assembly GCA_002786065.1. NCBI lineage: Eukaryota > Fungi > Ascomycota > Dothideomycetes > Capnodiales > Microcyclospora > Microcyclospora pomicola. The sequence continues at coordinate 401,244 of NHNY01000015.1, forward strand.
TCCACTCTGGTTCTGGTATCGCTGGGCATCAGCATCTTTCATGATGATCGTCTTCACCTGGGCGTCATGGAATGGCGCAACATACTACATTGACGCGTACGGCCGCCGCATGGAGAAGGAACTAGACCAGCTTCGGAAAGAGGTAGCGCGCATGACCAAAAGTCCTGATATTGCTGGCCAAGAACCGCTCACTCCTGGAGTCTTTGGCACCTCTCCCCTCAGCAGTCCCGCCGGACCTCAAGGCCTCGATACTGCGCTCGACAACGCCGCCAAGAGCAGCGCGCTTGACCTCGGTCCTCCTGCGGCGACTGAACAGCGTTTCGGACATCAGAGAGCCACTAGTGGAGACTCGTTGATGTCGATGGACGGCGCAGAGATAAGCGGTGCCATGACACCCGGCACGCCTGGACTGGAGCTCAAAGGCGCAATGGCTGCATTGAACCCCGGAGAGGTGCCTGGTGTCGATGATACGCCACATATAAATGGAAGCACTGTCACAAGCAAGAACGAAGCGAAGAAAGAAATCTAGAGCGCGTCGCTCATCCATACCTTATGACCATATGAGTTCAGATGAAATGCGACTGCATGAGAAAGGGACGAGCTGATGATCATAAGGCGTCCACGTACGCTACCATCAGCTTTGCGAGGAAAACTTATGTATTCAAATTCGAGTGTCTTGCTTTACGGAGTTCGCGCAATCATGTTTTGCCTATATGCAGAGATTGCGAAAGAGTACTGTTGTTCACCACCGACCATTGCAGGAGAGTCAGGAAATCTTGGTCTTTGTCACGATACCCCCAATACTAAGAATGTTATTTGTCTCGTTTCGTGATATGTGGGTTGCGGACTTGTGTTCTTTCTTGCGTCCTCTTCTGTGCCCATAACCTCATGCTCATTGAAGAGGTGCACAACTCTTGTGCGAATATCATTCGATCATTGATGGAGTAACGATCAGCTGGTCTCCAATCAATCCAGGATGATCATGTTGCTCTGCCTAGGACTCATGATGCTGGGTATTGTAATAGCACGGCCTTCCACAAATGCGGCGGGATGCCGGAAGTGCAGCGGACGCAAAGCGGAAATCCAGCGACTTCGGTGGATCAGCAATGTATCAGCAGAATGTCCCTGCCATCATTCGCCAGATGCACGATGCGTCAAGCCAAGATCGACCTTCGTAGGGCGCTGAGTTGCAGCCATGATGAATGACTCCTTTATCTACATGTACCTAGTATGACTCTGTGTCTGCTGCAGCTTCCCAATGCCATGACGATATATAATTATCCCTCCATCCTGTCCGCTTCCGCACGCGATCTCTGAATTGTCTAGGACTTTACCGGATCATGGCGGACCCTGAGATCTATCTTCCGCCGCACCCAAGCGATCTGGATAATGCGAGCAGCAATCCCGATATCGAGCAGGCCGAGAAGGAGAATCAACCCAAGGACGATTCTTGCGGCAGCAGTCTCGCACCAGAGGGAGAGCGGGGGGAAGACGACCCTATCGTCTGGCATTATCTCACCTTCGAAACGGAGTTACCTTCACCTGCACATCTTTCACCCCAGGGAGGATCGCCACCACGAGATCATGCCGAGTTGCCAGAATGCCCGGACTTGAAGAAATATACTTCGCCTTTCCTGTGGTCGCCAGGTCACAAAAGTTTCATCACCTGGCTTTCCTGCGTCGCCACGGCTTCTTCAGCATGGACGGCGGGTTCGTATGCTGCTGCCATTCCGCAATTGATGCAGGAATGGGACGTCTCCGAGACGGTTGCCACGATCGGCATTACCGTATTCACCTACGGGTTCGGCGTTGCGCCCATGTTCCTGGCGCCCTTGAGTGAGTTCAATGGCCGTCGACCCGTCTTCATTGTCACCGGCCTGCTCTTTGTGATGTTCCAGCTGGTCTGCGCCCTCACTCCGACCTTCGGGGGACTGCTCGTCGCTCGTTTTGGAGCTGGGTGTGCATCTTCCACCTTCAGCACGATGGTCGGCGGCGTCGTCTCCGACATTTACCACGCACACGACCGCAACACAGCCATGGCCATGTTCTCCGGCGCGGCGTTGTTCGGCACTGGAATTGGACCGGTCGTCTCGGGCTTCCTTGGCCAGTATACCACGTGGCGATGGATATTCTATCTCCAGGTCATCACCTGCGGCGTCATGATGGCCGTAATCGTGCCGTTCTTCAAGGAGACCCGCGGCTCTGTTCTGCTCTCCCGCAAGGCAAAGACTTTGAACCAATGGTACGAACAGCTGGAGGCCAAGGGTTCCTACGGCATGATGATGCCTGTGGAAGGCAGTCCGGACAAGACTGCATCGCAACGCATTCGCTGGAAGGTCAAGTCAGATGAAGAACGAGGCACGGTTCTTCAAATGATGAGGGTATCTCTGTACCGCCCATTCTTCCTGCTCATCACTGAGCCTGTCGTCTTTTGGTTCAGTCTGTGGGTCTCGTTTGCCTGGGGGATCCTTTACCTCCTCTTCTCCGCTATCCCGCTTGTTTTTGAAACGCATCACGGCTTCTCCCTCTCCCAAGCAGGCGCTGTCTTCAGCGCGATCAGCGTCGCCGCTATCATTTCTGCTTTCTTGAGCATTTACCAGGAAAAGCTCGCGAGAAAGTACTCGAAACGACAGGAGTTTCTGGCTTCCCCAGAAGGTAGACTGTATTTCTGTTGCGTACAATCGTTGTTGCTGCCCATCGGCTGTTTCTGGTTTGGTTGGACGTCATTCTCCTCAGTGCCATGGATCGTGCCTACGCTCGCCATCGGCTGTGTTACCATGGGCATCTTCTCGATCTATCTTGGTATGTCAATAAGCCTGCTTACCACATTTCGATATCAGATCAGAACTAACTTCTCGCAGCTGTGTTTAACTATCTCGCCGACACCTACCACCGCTACGCCTCATCTGCGCTCGCTGCGCAGAGCTTCTGTCGCAACATGCTTGGCGGCTCTTTTCCCCTTTTCACACCCCAGTTGTACCGTGGCTTGACTTACCAGGGCGCCGGGAGTCTCCTCGGTGGGCTCTCGGCTGCGCTGACCATCGTTCCGTGGGTGCTCGTATTCTACGGACCGACGATCCGGAAACGCAGTAAATTCGCCAGCGAGATTATGAGTGACAATTGAAAGAATTAAAGAGATCCGGATGTGCGAATCGAGATTTCGCTGTTCAGCATGGCAATTTACGGAAGCCGGACAGTTCGTCTCCATTGCCATGACTACGAATACGTGCACCAGCAGAAACATGAGGTAAACGATTGAAAAATTTCAGTGAATGCCTGATGCCATTGACGACCCGGACTATCGTTACAGGATCCAACTCCATCGTCAACGATCTCATGCCACCGTCGCCCAGCCCACCGATTCAACGCAAGGTTCAAGACCTTTATGCTCATACATATCACCGGATCCGAGTACCTTCACTGGCACGCTCGCCTTTTCCACCAATGTGGTTAATCATGACAAAAGTGTCAACGCTTCAAAGGTGGGCCTTCATGCTCACCTCCCTCCTCGCTCTTCTCGTGCGGTGCTGGCCGCTTACTTCCGGTCACTGGCGATTTCAAGGCGTCCGCGGCTTCCTCAGCTTCAAGCAGCTGATCGAGGAGCTTCTCATCAATGGGAGGCAGCTCCCATGGCGTGTTGAAGACGTGCGTCTTGCGGCGTCCCCTTGAAGTAGCCGCGTAGTTGACTTTTCCAGGTGGACGTGGCAGCTCATCAGTTTCGTGCGCTGGAAAGCATTGTGTCAGTACATTGTGCTTCAACAGAGCAGGGCCGCGAGAGAATAGGGAAGATCATACTGTTCTTCAAGTCGAAGTTGATCTGATCGCTCATCACCTTCGCGGTGAACGGCGTCTCGCCAAAGGGGAACCGAGTGGGCATGTTACGATGCCAGACAGGCGCGCTAGGCATGAGGCTGAAAAAGGGGTTGGCGCGCGGAGAGCCGTCTGTGTTGAATGCGCCGGGGATGAATTCGGGATTGTTGACCGAGGCGACGTTGCCTGTGAGCTGCTCGACTCTCGGCATGTTGCGCGAATACGTGAGAGGTGGTCTGGTGGGGGACGGAGAGGTATCAACGGCGGGTGAAGCTAGAGAGGTTCGTTAGTGGATGTGCTGCGCGGTGAATGTGCTAGAAGGGGTGAGGATGGTCGTTTGTAGGCCATTCACTTGTGTTGCAGCTTGCTGACTGCAACACAGGCTGTGTCTTCTGAGACCAGGAGCGAGGATAGTAACAATGTTTGAGACTCGCTGCGTAAACAGCAATCAAGACTTACCCTCCTCGTTGCCGTCTTCTGACACAAGCTCAGGCGACCGCCGAAGTCTTTGTTTCATCGCGGTGCTGAGGTCATCTACCTCTTTCCCGGGTTCCGTCATCGCAGTTCCAGCATCCTTATACACTCGCTCGACCTCGGCGTCGGACATCTGGGACTGCTGTCCGCCATCAAACGGCCGCACGACGCTGGTGTTAGACTCCGAAGACCCGCTCCTCGAGTCAGGCCCTTGCCTGAAGTCCTGGAATGCTGGCTGGCGGAAGAAAGTGCCCGCTTCGTTCGCAGCGCTGGTTCCTCGAGATGCATTCTGGGCCCTCACAGCTGCGGCGTTGATGGGTGTCCATTGCTGCACGACGGGCGCGAGACTGGACGAGTCAGTAAATGGCACGCTGGTTCTTTGCACACGATCCGATGTTGGTGGACTGGGAGCCGCCGTCGTGCCCTTTGCACTTTGGGCGGAGCTCGCTGCTTGGGAGCTGCGCGTCGCTCTCACTCTGGTCGTGCCTGTTGATGTTCGAGCCATGATTCTGTGCGTGGAACTGGATGAAGTGAAAGATCGTGATTGAAGGCCGTCATAGCAGTGGTGACATGTGACGACAGATATAATACTCAGAGGATCGATTGGTTCCAAGCATTGACGGGTTCAGCACATTTCTGGCCGCATTGTCCGGTTCTTTCAGACCTGGAATGCGACATTTGTTTGCGGTACAATGCTTGACCTGCTCAAATACACTCCGGTGGATGAATGCGGTTTGTTCATAGATTGTTGGCCCGCACATCGGCATGCCGCGCTTTTCATTGTCAACAATCAAGTTTCATCTATTGTTCAGGGACAATACGCTCCGACCACTATGAAGAGATATTTCTCTTGAACCGCATGATCTGATCCACAACTTCTTTATTGTCGACAAACATGGCCCTGGCAGCACTCAAACTGAGCTCTATCAGATCGTCCGCGTCAAGCCCGAAGTGTGTTGCTGCAAGTAGGTATTCATTTGACAAAGGACTTCCGAACACACCCACATCATCGGTCTGCCTTTGTGTTAGTATTTTGTGGGAAGCGATCTGGAAGGAACACAACATACAGACAAGGCGACCGGGCAATCAGTTCTGATCCATTCTTTGAAGTGGTGCATAGCAAAACCCCCTGTGGTCATTTTGGCTAGTATGTTGCAAGACAAACACAGTTCCAATCCTATCTTTCTCTCCTTGATCATGTGTTTGGCACCAACTGAAACATTGATGATGTGACCAATTCTATCAGGTTCCCATGAAAGCAGAGTCTCGAGCTCGTTTTCTGTTGCGAGAGGGCTCACCTCAGCAAAATGCAGTGTAATTTTCAGCCCACACGACTTGGCTCGACGGAATACCGGCGTGAGGGTCGAGATGTCGTTCTTGGAAGGGTTACCGCAGAGGTCTATACCTATTACCTTCCCCATGCCATTCTGGTGCTCCAAAGCCAGATCAACGACACTCATAGCTTGAACAAGAGACATCTTACGGTCGACCGAAAGTATCACGTGAACCTCGATGGTCCCTCTGTACTCACCAACCACCTTACGAACAGCAGCGACGTAAGCTTCTTTAGTCATTCCTGCTGCCAGGTTCTCACGGGGTGTAGTCCTCAACTCTAGGTATACGACGCCATCACGTTCAAATTCCTGTATCACTTGCTTGGTGGCAAGCATCACGGCGTCAACATCGTTGACCAGGTTGTAGATGTAACTGTCGAACAATGGAAAGAAGGTGACAATATCCACGAAGTCCCCTCCAGGCCGAATCGCGGTCAAAGGATCTTCAAGCTCCAAGCAAAGACCCATGGACCTCTTGCTCGACCAGATTTCGTGAAGACATTCCTTGCTGATCGATCCTGAGAGGTGGGCGTGAAGCTCTACCTTGGGCAGTGCACGCGTGAAGCTTGGCGTGATTTGATCCATATCCTGATAGTTCATCACATGGAAGATCGGTATTTTCAGTGACTTGTAACATGCTGATGCTAACCTCAGGGGCACTGAGACATGCTATCGAGATTGAAGGCATATTGAGTTTCATGTGCAATCCCCGATACGTCCCTGTTCGCGTTTCACCCTTTCGGCAGTTGACGTCACATAGCCGAGCGGCACGTCCATCACATGTCTTCCGACGATGCAGATGATACAGTAGGCGTCTGCACGGGATGAGGCGTACGCACGAGTGCAGTATCTACTCAACTCCCTTGACCATCGATACAGCACCATTGTTCTCTCAATTGCTCGCTGTTCACCATGTCTAATATAAACGCCATATCCGTCGCTTCGGCAGTATGACAATCGCGTCACCGCTGGTGCTCCATGGTGGTCAATGTCGCGCTGAGACATCCAGCATTGAGTGTATATCGCCATGTCACATAATGGATCTATGGACCTGACCCAAAGCTCGCAGCGCGGTGCTGCACTCGATGTGAGCTTCTCGTCCTTGGGCGATCAACATGGCGAGTCTAGTTCGCAGGCCGGGTCCAGGAGCTCGCGTTCCGACCACCGAAGTAGTCGGAATGAAAGGAAAGAGCAAGATCGAGCGACCACTCCTTCACCAAATTCGCATGGCTACCATTCGCCCTCCAAGCGGGACTCGGGAGACAAGAAGAATGAGGCTGCCGGCAGTTCTGGTGGGTTCTTACTCGCCTCCGTACTACCGAACGGACATCATTCTCGCATGAGCAAGAGAGGCAAGCAGAGGGAACAAAACGGACGATCTAATCCGGATAAAGGCAGAAACTCTGCTTCGAAGTTGTCTACGGATTTGTCCCGTCGCGGCTCACCTCTATCGCACGAGGTGTCAGTCGAGAATTCGCAAATAGGCGATACACTTGCTCAACGACCACCCCCTCGATCTCCGGAGATGGACCCAGCACAGCTCGTACAGATGGCGCTGAACCTTAGTGAGAGTCGGCGGCGGAACGTCAGTGGTGCTTTGCAGGTGCCTTTGATATCACCAACAGGCAAGCGGGTGGCTTCGAGGCAGAGTCCGCAAAACGGGACTCTTCACGGCCGGAGAATTGGCACTGTGGCGCATCGTTCAGTTACGGACACTTCAAATGGATCTCCTTTGTCCACCAGATCTCCGTCCGAAGCTGCAAAATCTCCATCACCAGAGGAACCTCCCCTTTACTTCTCCCCTGCCACTCTATCTCGGGCTGAGAAAGCGAGGAAGTACTTCGAGCTTGCGAGTGAGCATCGGCGGCTGCTAGAGTGCTTACCTTCGGTGAAGTTGGAGTCTACAGAACCTGGCAAATTCGCCTTTCCCACAACGAGTCGGCCAGCCTCATACACCAGTGGAAGTCAAGAGTCGAGTAGAAGATACAACCCGATTCAGGCGCTCAGAAATCGGAGGCTGCGAGTCCGCGAGAGACGACCTCTGACGGCGCCTCCAGAAGTATGGCAAGATGTGGATAGTACAGGGAATTGGATAGACCACGTTGAGGCAGCGACCGCTGATGGTGGATTTCGAAATGCTACAGATAAAGTACAGCTGCCTGTGTTTCTCGGCGACGACGTCTCCAGAGTAGAGACTCAAGATCGTGCCAAAGGCCACCGCAGGACATCTACCGTAGGATCAATCATCACAAGGCCGGAGAATGGATGGACAGTTGAGCCAGCAGAACTGCTTGCGGACACATACTGGACGGAAAAGGACAACAACAAGAGTCTGATTGAAGACCGGGATGGCAATAAGATCTGCCCTCAGATAAGTCGAACGAGTGTGGAAGGGCTGAAGAACAAGGACGATCTGGTTGCTGTTCTTGCGTCTCAAGCGAAACTTGAGAGTGATCGTGACGATTCCCAGTCGGATAGGCGGGCTCGACGCCGTACTCACCTCCTCCCCAAGCGGCCAAAAGCACACCCCAGAAGTCGAGCCAGCAGCACAACGAGTGTCTCTAGCAGTGAAGGTCGTATGCCACAATCTTTGGTTCACCTTGGCGAAGCTGCTGATGACAATTTTGGACCACTGAATCGTCACATGCAGCAACTCATCAAGGAAGAGGAAAGAGCAGGGCGCTCATCTTCTGAACGCACACCAAATTCCTCAGATCTGGATCATTGGGATTCGAAACGAAGCCGGTTCCCTCTGATGCATGACGAACCTACGCAAGCCCGCCACCATGACACCGTATCACAAGCTCCTGGGAGGCTATCTCTCGATGTGCCGTGGCAAGAGCATAGGCGGGCAAGATCTGCTGACGGCAGAGCCGAAACAGGTGCAGCTACTGCTCTTTTGTCGGCTGACGACAGCGCGCAGTCGGATCCTCCCGACTCACTATTTGACTCGGGCATCTTATCGTCTATGGCTATGGATTTGTCGTTTCCAACGATTGATCGTACCTCTCCTGTTCAGCGCAAATCGAAGTTACGTCGGCTACATTTCATACGCTCACATAGCAAGGAGCGTAATAACATTGGCACAACCGACTTTGCCGACAGCCAACGAACATCGAGCCAAGAAGATGCAGGAGTACCTCCTATGGCGCGACACAAGACTGTGGACAGCATCGGTAGGAGCAGTCTGCAGCGCAATGACACCAACACCACTCAGAATACCGCCAATTCGTCTGTGAAAGAGCCAAGCTCCGCCGTAGGAAAACTCTTCAAAGGTGGTCGCATCGGCGACATGGTACGATCGGAGACTTCGCGATATCGCTCGCGTGGCCACACGGGCTCGCAGCTCAACGTCTCTGCAACGACTTCATCCGACATTGATGGTGATGGACAAGAGGAAGCACGGAACACTCGAGATAGCGACCCTACCGTGGACGATGATAGCGATGCTAGTCCACGCACTTCCCTGGACACCGGCAAGTTGAAACAAAGATATTACCTGCCGAACTTGCCATCTTTCAAGTCTCCTTCCGTAAGGAACAAGCCGGCAGCAGATTCGCCAAGGTCTATGGACGAGAACGACCCTATCACCAGGCAGCAACGTGCGCCAAAGAACACAAGGCAATGGACAACACGGTTCGGGCAGCTTGCGCCACCGAGAATCAACGTCCCTGATGGCGATTCGGCGACACCGGAGCTTGATGCAGACGCACATTTGGACAGTGCGCGTAGAAAGAGCTACGGCTTTCTCCAAAATGGTTCCCGTAGTCCACGAAAAGGCGCTATTTCGTTCGCATCTCCAAGTTTTGAAGGCTTAGAAACCGGCGGAACACCAACAAGCGATCATTCGCGAACAGTATCTCAAGGTCAACGCCACTGGAGCATCTCCGATCAAGCTCAACCGCAGCTAGATAACAAGATCATAGCCAGAGATGTCGCTCGAGTCCGCGCATTACTACTTTCCTCTGGCGTAAAGGCGAGAGCGCTCCTAGAACAGGCCGACTCACCTCGTACCACTCCACTACCATACCTTGAGGAAATTGCTACCCTCGTCGGTAAAGAGCTAGGCTCTCCTTCTCGCCGCCAAGAGCACATGACTGCCGCACGCATGTTGTCCACCGACATCGACTCCACCACATCATCCCTGCAGCAGGCCCTCGACACTTTTTCAAACACTACCGTTAGCTCTCTCGCTTCGCGCCTCGATGCGTTACAGCGTAAGGCCGGCGACGAACTGACGAAGCTGGTGAACGAGACCTCCGACGACGCTGATGCCTTCACCGTCGAGCTCACCACGAAACAACCACAAGACGTCAAACGCATCGACGACGCTATCGATGACCTGCTACGTCGGCGCCGTCGACAATACCGTATGCTTCGACGCACGGGGTTCAAAGTGCTCGAGTTAATGCTGCTGTGGATCATGTGGTGGATGTGGTTCTTCGTTGTCGTGTTCAAGGGGGTGAGGCGGGTCATCGTCGGCACGCTGGCGGCGGTGAGATGGCTGGTCACATTTTAATCGTCGGCAGCTTCTATTTCGGTTTCTAGTTGGGTCATGGGGCGAAGAGAAATCTCATCTGTCATGTCATAGCGTGCGATTCATTTCAAGCAGGAACGACGATACCCCTTTTGGAGTTGTCTTTTTATGGGTGCAATCTACGGGAGCGAGAACGTCTAAAGTCTCGTTGTGATTTGATGTAGCGGGCTAGATAGTCTTGGACATAATGATTCTTTATCTTCCCCACCAACATTGTTCAATTCATCAAGAACTTCAAGGTATATTGAGGAGAGTAACGCGATGGGCGATCGCGTTTAGGATACCGACATACCCCGGTGATAAAAAAGTGGTAATCAGCATTAAGATCGCAGCAAGTCATAAGCCAGAGCTTTGTGTTCAGATCAGGTCAAACCAGAACAATCTCTTGTGTCGAGTATTGTCCAGCTGCATAGTTGTGCTCGCTGTTATACAGTAATCGTCAAACGCGGCATTGAAGTCGGTTCCCGTACGACATGGAAGTGACGTAGACGATCTCGCGCGTCCACCATCGCCAACCACGTTGTCCCGCTCACGTCGCCGTGCGGAGGTTGGACAACGACGCTTGAAATCACACGGTGCCAGACCCGTGGTCATGCACGGATGAGATTTGCTGCGGCGACATACTCGAAGCTAGCGCAGGCATGCCGGCAGCGTGTCATCCAGAGCTCTAGCTCTACAGGTTCGAGTCGATCAGTGCTCCCGCGCTGCAGGGTGCGAGATACCTCTTCTACCTTGGTTGGATATACATATGAAACGACTGCGGACTACTCACATACAAGCAAGATGAAGCGGAAAGATGCTCCAACCGCGGCCAAGTCCGTGGCGAAGAAGCAGAAGCCCGCCGTGCCCGAGTACCATCTCGCAGCGACTGTGAACGAAGCAGATGGCTCGGTCCAGTGGCCTGCGCCGCGAGCACAAATGGAGTCGGCGAGAGAATTTATCGTGCAATGTGCACAAGCTCACAAGAAGACTTTGATTGTGCCGGACAAGGACGCTGATGGGTTGTCGGCGGGTGCTATTTTACGGCATACACTTATCCTGCTGGGACTACCCCCGGAGCTCATCGCGGTCCACCTTCTGTCGAAAGGGACAACGATACATAGTGAGTCGGAAAGACTTAGCATGCAATCGCATGACCCAAGCTATGTCTTTGTCGTGGACCACGGCAGCCGATCAGGCCCGCCGGTCATCGAGTCGGACCATCAAGCGCTCATTATCGACCACCACCATGCCACCGAGACAGACTTCCCCAACAACTCGATACACGTCACGGCATGCCATTCGCCACCTGTAGCCACGTCGGCGCTGCTAACATATCTCCTGTGCGAGCCACTCCACCCTGGCGTCCGCGATCGATGCGACTGGCTTTGTGTCTGTGGCACGCATGGAGATTTGGGCAATACAATCAAATGGTCAGCTCCGTTTCCCGACATGGCAGACACCTTTAAGAAGTACACCAAGAAGCTGCTCAACGACGTCGTATCATTGGTCAATGCACCGCGGCGAACAGCGACGTTTGATGTTCTTTCCGCATGGGAGGCGCTGTGCGAGACTGCCGAGCCGGCCTCGGTGCTGAAGAACAAACGTCTGCTTGCTGCGCGGGCCGAAGTGAATGACGAGGTCGAGCGCTGTACACATACGGCGCCCAAGTTCTCCGGCGATGGGAAAGTCGCCGTCTTTATCATCGAGTCACAGGCGCAAGTCCATCCTGTGATTGCCACACGATGGGCGGGGCACCTGCAGAGTAAAGCGTTGGAGGTCGTCATGGTGGCTAACAAGGGGTATATCCCAGGGCGGGTGAACTTCTCCTGTCGCATCCCGAGGTGTGCGCGAAGTCGCGATCCTCCTGTCTCCATCATTGAACGTCTGCGATACTATGCGAGCTTGCCAGACATCGTGATGGGAGAAGATGGAGTAAAGGAAGATTCCACAGACGGGAATGGGGCGCCAACTTCGACATTGCTAGAGCGAGTAGGCGATGACTTCGCTCGCGGCCACGTCCAAGCCTCAGGAGGCATCGTCAGCGAAGCCGACTTCGACGAATTGCTACGATTAATGCAGGTTGGTGTCAAGCCAGCCAAGTCAGAGACGGAAGGTAGCACGCCCAAGAAGAAGAAAGCCGGCATCGATCCGGGCCAGAAGAACACGCTGATGAGCTACTTCGGGAAAAAGTGAATGGGATCATCAGAAGGGGCACACTCTGTTATGCGAAAGCTTCAAGATGTGATCACGTCTCCTTGATCTTTTCCTCGTCGTTGGAAGACGACGCGGACGAGTCGCTGCTGTGTTTGCTAGAGCTTACAGCGTGGAAGGTGAAGTCGACCTCGCCAACGAGATTCTTCACATGTCTGTCATGCAGGTCAGCTTCTGTGACGTATCGCACGATGCACGAGAACTACATACCTCGCCAAGTTCTCAATATCCACATGGATGGATCGTGCACAAATCTGCAGCACCGCGAAAGCGCTGTACTCCGGTTCTGCTATGTGGCGAACGCTCAATAGATCGGGGTCCAGGGCATCGATCTTTTGGAGTAATTGATACGATCTTTGATCATAGTCAGTCATATGGCCAACGAGTTACGAGATTCACTAAGATGCGGCTTACTGAGGAAGCTGAAGATATGGTGGTAGAGGCTGCCCGTTTGTGATGCTGGAGGACAGGAGCGCCAGCAGAGAAGTGGTTTGATGGGAGGTGCTGTTGACGGACACCAGTAATTTGCGGAAGTCGCTTGACCATTTGGAAGCTTCTCTGCCTTGCTTCTCGTGGAGGGAGAAAGTCGCAGAGGCATAACCGAGCAGACTAATGTATTGAACAAGGCGGTTGCAGCATTCGATGAGACTGATTGTTGTACGTTAGCTGACCGAATACCACGATTTGCGCGTGTACTCACCTCTCATATTCCTCACGAGGGAATTTGCCTCCCATACGTAGCTGGAACTTGCCAAATGCAGCATTGGTCCTGAGCGTGGTGATCAAAAGCATAAGCTTGTTCAGCACGGTGTTTCTTGCTTTCTCGAGATGGAACGCATGCGTGCCTTTCACGCTGGCATCTCCATCTGTGCCGTGGACTCGCGATTTGACGGTTTCGTGGACGATCGAGTAGAAGTTGGACAGCAGGTAGAGTGTCGCACCAAGATCCTTGCGAATTTCCGCATTCTCCGAAATTGGGTATGGGAAGATGGTCCACACAAAGGCCACAAAGATGCCTCCAACAACGGTGGCCAGACGGTAGGGAGCGAGAAGATAGGTCGGGTAGGCGGGTTGTCCATTGGACTCGACGACTGCGGTTCCGATGACACCAACTTGTAACTCGTATCCGATGATTAAGATCGCAGTAACCATCGACAAGATGGCAACAACGATAAATTTCGGCGTCTTCACCACGAAATAGAAGGAGGTCGTGACCCAAAGCCAGAGAAAAACAATCACACCAGGTGCTAAAAACTGTCAGCTCACCATTATTGGCATGAAGGTGTCGTTCACGTACCCTTGCCATCAACGATGTACCAAACAATATAAGCTCCGACCATTGCAATGGCCGTACCGAGGACGCGGAGCACGAAGTTGAAGAGGCTCTGTCCAGCGGTCCGCGTCATTGAGATCGCGACCATGATCATGCTCTATGAACTTCAATCAGCTTGCAATCCAGATCAACGATATGCTCACAACCTAGCGAGAACTTACCCAGAGCAGTCGCTGCTTCAAGAAGAATGCCTGTGTGGCTTCTAGATAGCATATGATGCCGATCGACATCGTGGCAAGCACAACACGAATGCCTAGAACCCATCAATGAATGGTACACCGCCGATACTGAGCAAGGTGAAGCTTACCGAATGCTGAAGCGTCAGACCGGAAAAACCGTGCAATCCCTCGGATGCGATTGCCCAATCTTTCCAAGAAGTTACTCGGCGGTAAATGTTCAGGGTCTTTGCGATTGCTGAAGTCCGTTCCAAGAAAGACGCTTTCCGATCCATTCGGGTCCATTTCAGCAATGTAGTTAGTGTCCTTGGTCAAGTCCTCCTGGGCAAAAACAGCTTTGAGCCACTTGTACAGCGTCTTCGAGCCGGGGAAGATCAACTTGTTACGTTTCAGCACACCTTCCGACTTTCTCTTCTCTGCGAATGTTATTGCTTCAAGGACTGCTTCGCTGGTTCGGAAGAGAAGATAGTCCAAGTACAACGCGAAAAACAGTTGCCTCTGCGAACCGCGTCTTTTTTCTTCATCCTGAATCAATGGGTCATATGACCCGGCGAAGTTCTCGTCAAAGAAGCCGGGTGGAATCTGGATGTCATGCTCTTGGCACCACTGTTCCAAAGTCTTCTCTTTAGATCTGTGGAAGTCGAGCACAACATTCTTGTACTCTACAAGAAATTCAGCCGACCCAGGTACCAGAGTGTTGCCCTTGCTTTCTTCATCTTCCGTCTTGCCTTTCGGAGGTTTCATCAGCTCGAGCGTGATCAGAAAATGCTGGATGCCTTTTTCGATGTCAGCTGACATCTTCATGAATGGAGTATGCATCTCTTTCATGAGGTGCCGCAGATTATGGATCTGCTCATGTCGCTCATTCCTCTCTGATTCTGTCACACCCTCGTAAGCCAAGTTCGCTTCTCCTGCGCGCCTTTGCAAAAGCTCCAGGGAAGCATTCAGACCAAGGACGGGAATCATGATCCGACGCAAGAGTTTCCAGATCTCAGTAAGATCATGACTTTCCAATTTACCCAACGCAAACTCGCGTTTCGCAGGCGTGATGTCGCCATTGAGCTTCGTGTGTAACTCCAGCAGTTTCCCGACGCTTGCACGAAGTTGCAATGCAGCCGGAGTTGTCAGAAGGCCGGGGCCAGGACCTTTCGCTTTTTTATTAGACTTCTTACTAGTCTTCTGCTGTTCTGCTTGCTCCCGTAGCGCTACAGGATCGTAATCTTCCAGGCTTGCCATAAACGCGCCTTGAGCTTTGAGCGCGCCACTCAGACACATTGAGTATCCCTTCATCTCCGCCAGCACGACCTTTCTCGAGCTGGTGGGGAAGACGAAGAAATGCACAGCAGTAGCCAGAGCAAAGCCAGTGAGGAATGCTTCCATCAGCCTCTTCATGAAACTTATGCACGCGGCCATGGTGGGAAACTTCGTTCCGTACGTCATACTGTAGGACATCAGAGCTGAATCTAAATGTTGCCATGATAAGACACCTACCTGACGACAGTGAAAATCGAGTAGATGATAGCAGGGAACATGAACTGAGGTCGAGCTGCTCGTACCACATTGACGAAATAGATCTGGACGGTGAGCCAGATTGCTAGGACGGCACTCGCAGACGAGTTGTATGCTAACGGCGATGCCCCAGGAGCAGCTGTGTGCTCTCTAGCCTTCACAGCAGAGTAGAGTGCCAGGAGATTGACGGCAGCACCTAAACAGATGCCTATCACCTCCAGTGCCATGTTCTGAATGAACTTCCCGCGAGGCATGATGCAGAACCCTAGGATCGATGCGATGGCCACCAGGTATCCTAGCGTGGTAAAGTGCTGGGCTACAGCTTGCGACTGATACATGGCAATAGCAATGATGGGAGGAAGAGAGCCCTTGAACATTAAAGAGGCTGTCATGACATCCAATCCGACGTTGTCCCATGCTTGCTTGATCCTGGAAGGCTTCTTTGCAGCAGGTGTCGTTTCGTTTGGTGGTGCACCACCCTTGGATGTCTCCCGACCGTTCGGCCCCGAAACACTGTCAGTACTGCCCGGGGCCGATGCGTTTGCTTGTGCGCTCATCTTCGCATAGGCAGGAATACAAATTCTCGCCAATTTGGCGCTGTTCCTGTGGTGTGATTCAGAGTCCCAGAGTGAAGTACGAAAAAAGGCTAGGAAGCGCAAGGAGATAGAGCCTCAAGGTAGGATGTCCTCATGACAATATAAATACATGAACCCAACATTTGCGCCAGACGTTGTCCTAGTTCCCGTGTTAGTCAGCTGTAACGCGATCGGGAAATCGGCGAATGGAAAACACCGCTGCCACGCTAGCGCTGACTAACAATAGATGTATCTGAGATTGCCTGCCATATATATATGTATTGCATTGATCCAAGCATTGCTGTGGGAATATAACAAAGTCCAAAGCTGACCATGACCCGTGCCTGCGCCGTTCCTGGGTAGCCTCGTCAATCTGGTGGCGATACCCGTAACTCCCTGTACACCACAGCTAGAAATGCAGGCCTAACTAGCTCTTCGGCTCTCGTCTGGGCTCGACCCTAAAGATAAAGCGTCGTAGTGTTGGGACATGCTGTGGTCGGCGGGGACGGGACTTCGTCTCTTGTTCTTGTCGTTGATCTCCCACGCCCTGAATCGATCTCGCAGCATCTTCTCTCTGTGACGATGTGTCAGAACGTGATGTCAATGGAGAGGTATTGATCAAACTGAGAACATACGTTGCCACGAATCCGTAGTTCCTCAATACTTGTATGATTTGCCGCGCCGTAAGCTGTTGATGTTTGTAGAGATCGGTGATCAGAGGTCGATAGGCTTGCCAATCTGACCGCGAAGGTGGATAGGTAGGGTTAGGCAGTACTGTCATCGCGGGCTGCTCCATCCAACCGGAAGCAGACATTTCGCACGCAAGATGTGTGGAAGATCGTGGAGAGAGATGCAGCCGATTCAAACGCTAAGGAGAGCAGCTAAGCAGGAAAAGCAGGCGGAAAGAGAGTTGATGCGCTTATGAGTATTCATTCAACATGAGCAAACGCTGGAGACTCGTGGTACTTATGACGGGCGACACATCCTGCCATGGCCTGCTTAAAGGAACCCTTGGCGAGCACGTCCACGACGATGCACATGGCGGCCTGTGGCTTACGGAACGCATTCCTGAGCGGACGGTCATCGTCAACGCATGGCGGATCAGTGGTGCGGTTGCGAAATGTCCCTTGCTGGTGGCGCGTGTTGTCGTCCAGACTAAAAGCGACCTCGCAGCTCAGATCATGGCTTCGGCGGAGAGTCGGGCAAAGTAAATCTGACCTTGTTCCGGCGCCTAGAGGGATTACAGGACGACCATCCAGTCTACAACAACGGTACCAAGGATTTCAAATGATGTGTTTTCGCGAACCGCGGGGAATTTTCAACATCACACGCAATGCCTCCCATATCACTGAAGTCCTTTCACAATGAGGTATCTTTTGTGCAATGCGTTGCGTGTGCGGCCGCTAAAGAATCGACCACGACAAACGCAACCCGAGCTCCAAGTCACACTACTGTACTGGATGCCGCAATCTTCCTACAGGACGAGGATCTTGGCCCGTCCTCCTCACGGCGCTGTCATGAAACGTCTTTGCTGAGCACAAGAATGTTCCCATAAGGCGTCTGTGAGACAGCGATGTCCCCGTGGGATGCAACATTGTAAGACCGGACTGCCTTGTACTGATTGATACGTTGGCCACTCAACCGTTCAACGTAGACGTCAGACCAAAATCTCCGCACGGGCATTCGGGTGCTTCATCTTGCGGTTTCGTCTGGATTTCCTGATTCGATTACAGAAGAATGTAAAGCACGTACTGTATGCAGGGATCAATGATCCTCACTGCTAGAACACGTGTGCAACGTGGCAAACAGACGGAGCTCGCACTCTCGACCAATCGCAGACGGGCAATCTTTCATTAGTCTCAGCCTTGAATCAGTGGAGGATCACTGGCGATGAAGGATTTGGCTTGACCACAAGCTCCCCACTACTCCTTCTTGTCTCGCCGTGGCAAGCTCATCGTCGACTTGGCACATGCAACGATCCTTCAGATGACCAGGATACTCCCTGCTGGCCATATATCTCGCACGATCGACGGAGGAGCCGTGATGACACGTGTGGTGACCATTTAAGGCTGAGCTAGCATGTAATTGCACTGTCGAAAGCCCTCCCGGTGCCTATATGTCCGCTTCGGAGGAATTCTCTGTAGCCAGGACCTCTGCTCGGGCCACGATGCCACGTTTGATGGCTGAGCACATGGCCTGCTAGTCGCCAGTCAGAGATCACCGGTGTGACTGATCTCCAGCTACTCGGTCAACGCCGCCAGCGAGGAATATATAGGAATGTACTACTACTACTCCAGTAGCTGACTGCGCTGCTCTCGCCGGTAGTGGCGGCCTTGCCAACTCCATGCGTAGATCTCGCACCGCGGAGCTGGGGATCTCCGCCACAGTGGAAGGTTCGCCATGCTATTCTATAGACTAGCACGGAACGACCTTGTTTCAAGGCCTCCACAATGCATCGGTTCCCGGCTACACACTGAGAAGGAAACTCACCTTTCGGCTCACATCCTGACAGACTTACGAGGGATCAGCGGAGAAGTAGTAAACATGAGGTCACACCACTCATAGTGACGAGCGGACTCCGTACCACTGTAAGACGAGATGCTACCAGACCTCAGAAGGGTCGACCTTGACATTCTCCCCGTTCGCCCTGATCGTCTTCCGCTGCTTATCCCTCCTCAGGGGTTTCCGCATGTCGAACGCATCCTCGCCGTCATTGTAGTAATTCACGATCCGGCGATAAATCGAGTAACTTGAACATGCCGCGTCAGCTTCACGCATCAGGAATGTCATGCAATGCAATAGGAATGGGATTCGTCCTCTCACCCCATTTTCTTGTACAACTTGATCGCCGCTTCATTCTCGATCCGCACGAACAGATCCACGAACCACGCGTTTTCGTCCTCGCCCATCTGCTCCAGCGCTTCGGACAGCCGTGTCGCGTGCCCTTTTCGCCGCGCGGACGGTGAGACGGTCAACGCCGTGATGTGCGCATGCCACGGCAGGTAGTTGGCGTACTTCTTCTGGTATAGCTTCAGGCCCGGGTCATACGGCTCGACGGGCATCGGATATGGCGATGCCTCCACCTTGCCCAGGACTAGAAGTGGGATTTCAGTCGCTGTGCTCGCGGACGGGTTTCAGGTGAGATTGCGAGCCGCTTACTGTATGCTTCGACTTGCCCGTTGGCGCCCTCGATGACCTTGCACAAGTGTGGCCATCGCGTGAAGTAATCCAGGTAGAAGCCGATGCCGTAGGTTTCCGTGAGGTGGTCGAGATTGCATGGGTTGAACTTCAGCAAATCCATGGGCGTCATAGGACGCATGGTCGCTGCCATGGCTGTTGAACCCTTGTTGTTGATGTGTTCTGATAATGCTCGCCTATCCGGTGGCTGAAAGTCTTTACCTTATACTCTGTACCTAGGTCTCCATGCAACTTGCAGATCTCGAAAGCTTCGTGTGTGTGGTGGGGGTGGGGATCATGGCCTTTTTATGTTCAGATGCACTCAGTGGGAAATGCTTGAGTACGACAAAATCGCTGTACACCGTTACATAATGTACAATCAGCCTCTTCAGGCTCTGATTCATGAAGGTGTAAAAGTTGGTAGAGTCGACAGCGCAATCATCATCTACAAGTTGCTCTAACAAACTGAACTCGCACCAGCATTGATGTCATTGTCGCGTGCTATTCGAACAACCTCACGCGACGTAGTGCCAATATAAGGTACTCACACTTCGTGTCGCAAATTTCAAAAGGCTGGAGCGCTTTGTGGCATTGGGCAATAATAAGAGATCTGGGTAAACCGATGAGTATCTGGGACATAGTGCCGAGCATCGACTCAACTCGAACGTGTTCCTGGACCACAAGCCCCATATGCCTATGCCATCAGACGTGTGGTACAAACGTGATGTGCAACAACCACGACCCATTCCTCGACTCGTCTTTCAACTTGATACGCATGCTGGCATTAGATACTATTACAACGCACTGGGTTTACGCATCCGCACGTCCCCTTTCACTATGTCCATCCACGTATCACGAGTTTTGTTTCTTTGTCTCTTGTCCCGTGCGTTCAAACGAGCCGTGGCACCAGTCTCATCCAATTCGTCATGACCTGCCTGCTGCAATATCCTGTCATGGCTACCACAGCCGGCCGGGAAAAGCTTGTGAATGTGGTCGGATGCGCCAGCTTGCACCGAAGAAGAGAACAGTCGACAACACTCGAGCGCATTTTTCCATCTACTAGCCATCCTCCGATCCTGGAGGTAATCGCCTCTGCTATGAGCAACAAAGAAAGGTTTGTGGTGGATATCACACGCGTGATAGGAGCGAATGGGCGTGGGTAGAAATGGTCTTGTTGTGATTGAGTCCAGTCTGCGACCATGTTTCACATGACGGAGCAACAGCCACCTGATTGTTGTGGCGCATAGGGATCATCGCGCTTATCAATCTTGTCTCTCTGTCAGTGTCTGTATAGAGTATGACATGTGTCTGGACTTACCACGCCCCAACGACTGGGTACCATGAAATCTTTGGGCTCCCTGTCGGTGAATGATATTAAGCTGCGTTGATGATCAGCTCAATGTTTCGGCAGCATGAGATGCATTCCAGCCAAGCATCATCTTGAGACTGGACGAATGAACATACTCCATGGCAGCTTCCGAAACAGGTATCCGCCGTCTGTTCAGATCTTCTTGTAAACGCTGGTTCAGCTCTGTGAGCCGTCTCAGCTTGAGTTCCGCCATCGATTGTTTCTTGCTCTTGCCGTTGTCGCTGGCACGAATTTCGTAGCCAGATGACATGCTGCGCACGGCTGTGTGAACGCGCGGGCGACCTCGGTCGGGCGAGGATGAGAGATTGACGTGAATGCGCGGCGCAATGATCGTAGACGTTGGTCGAGACGGGGTGAGGACGAAGGTGGAGGCGACGCGTAGAAGAGCTCGCAGCGATGTTGTCGCAGTTGGCGAGTGGTGCAGTGTGTTGTCGCGAGAATGGGTCGCGATATGGGTATGCTTCTGGCGGCAGTTGGCGGAGGATTCACAATCAACTGCGACTCGGGTGTTTCGAAGACTTGGAGATGATCAGCTACATGGACATTCCGATTCTGACGATAGAGCGCATTGTGCGACATCAAGTCGATGTGCTGGGTGTGGGAGGTCGTCCATCCGACAGGCTCAACAGCAACGCCGGTACTGGCGGCATTACCATGATCCCCTGTCGCTAGTGTGATTGCCAAATGCTCACCTTGTACACAATCAACGGCGATGTTCCTCACCACGGGCGACGGAAGCTGCGGTGCTCGAGCGCTAGACAAGTCTTTCGCGCTGTCGTTCGTCGATGCAGTGATAGCCGTGCCACATTGGATGTAGGTATATGTGAGTAGCAGAGGTTCGGGGTTGATGGTACTAGCGGGACCGGACTCATCCGCTGGCTAAGAGTTTAGGGAGGAGGCCCGTTTTGACTGCTCGAGGGCATAACCGGTCAAGCAACACACCCGTGGCAGCGCGTGCTCTGCGTCGTACAATCAAGCTGTTTTTAAGATACATAGGCAACTTGACTCGATGAGCATAGCTGTGTGCTCACGAATGCGAGGCAACGATCACGCGCGTTGGCTTGCGCTTCGGAAGATGTCGATAATAGCATGAAGACATAGATGACCTTTCTCCTTACCATTCCTAGGGTAAAGGTGCCTACTCTTCCGTTGGCTCACTTTGGGGGACACCAACTTGTGCAGTTTACATCGGTGTCCTAACTTTCGTCATATCGTTCGTGTCCTCGCTGGTAAGGGATCTCACATGTGTATTACATAGACATATCTTGTTTAACAAGTGCTCCCTGAATTTGCTTCGGCATGTGTTGGACGCCAAAGAGGTACAACCGCTCACCGCCATCACGTGATACGCATGTGTAGTGACCTCAACCCTACAACAGATCAATTTCGATTCTGTGCGAACAGCAGAAGCGTCCTGATCATCACAGTGAAGGCAGCAGAGAGTGTCTGTTTTGAAGCGTCTGGTAACGCTTTTGGCACATCTACTCGAGGACGCTGGCTGTAGACTCCCGCACATCTAACGTCTGACTAAGAGCAAACGCCAAGCCCCGCAAAAGCACACTGAGATTGTCACGTCAAGACGACTCGAGCTCGACAGACCAACCATCAACCCGCCATACAAGCTACTGGCCACCCACCATCCATCAAGACCAGCACTCGTCGATTACCCGCGTTCTCCATACATCCTAGAGGAGCCTGCCCAGCATGGCTCCTCCACCACACACCCGCCCGGAGAATGTCCTGAAGCGGGCCCAGGAACTCATCGGCGTGGGCCAGCAACAGGCGGCCCTCTCCATCCTCCATGAACATGTCACGTCGAAAAGGACACGAAACAGCACCATCGCGGCCTTGGAGCCAGTGATGCTGCTGTTCGTGGAGCTATGCGTCGATCTCAAGAAGGGCAAATCCGCAAAGGACGGCTTATACAACTACAAGAACACCAGCCAGAACACCAACGTGGCTACCATCGAGCTCGTGTTCCGCCGCTTTATCGAGCTCGCCGAGCAAAAGGTCAAGGAGGCTCAGGCCAAGGCAGATGAGGTTTCTGGACAGAGCGTCGATGATGCGGCTGGTGAGGACACGACTCTGGCCAACGTTGGCGATTTGGAAGCTATGGAGACCCCAGAATCCATCTTGCTCTCAACAGTCTCGGGCGAGCAGTCACGGGACAGGACCGATCGCGCGATCGTTACGCCATGGTTGAAGTTTCTATGGGAGACCTACCGCACCGTTCTTGATATCTTCAAGAACAACGCCCGGTTGGAGGTCATGTACCAGACCACGGCCCATCAAGCCTTCGACTTTTGCAAACGCTACACACGCAAGACTGAATTCAGACGTCTGTGTGAGCTTCTGCGCAACCACCTGCAGAACGCCGCGAAATATCAGCAGCAAGTTCACGCCATCAATCTTAGTGACCCGGAGACACTTCAACGTCACCTTGATACCCGCTTCGAGCAGTTGAATGTTGCCGTGGAGTTGGAGCTCTGGCAAGAAGCGTTCAAGAGTGTCGAGGACATTCACACTCTTCTCAGCTTATCTAAGCGTTCTCCAAAGAACTCCATGATGGCTACCTACTTTGAGAGGCTCACACGTATCTTCCTGGTCAGCGAGAATTACCTTTTCCACGCTGCAGCATGGAGCCGTTACTACAGTCTGCTTGCCGCCTCGGCTCGTGCTGTTGCTGCTGGCGCTTCCAAGAAGGACAACCCATCCAACATCTCTGATGCCGATCTCTCAAAAGCTGCGTCGTACGTCCTGCTGTCGGCTCTTGCAATCCCTGTCATCAGCACTTCTCGCTCACGAGGAGCACTCATCGATGTGGATGCTGCGCGCAGCACCAAGAATGCACGTCTTACCAACCTGTTGGGTATGAACTCTGCTCCGTCTCGCTCCATCCTGTTCAAAGATGCTCTCAACAAGGACATATTGCAACGGGCACGTCCAGAAATTCGCAGTCTCTACAACATCTTGGAGGCAGACTTCCATCCCAAGTCAATTTGTGCCAAGGTTTCGCCTATTTTGGCACAGATCGGAGCAGACGAGGAGATGCAAAAATACGTGCTGCCACTACAGCAAGTCATTCTGACGCGCCTCTTCCAGCAGCTTTCCCAAGTCTACACTGACGTCAAGCTGGAAGACGTGTTGGCACTCGCCGAGTTCCCTGACCCTTTCCAAGTTTCGGCTGCTACCATTGAGAAATTCATCATGAATGGATGCAAGAAGGGAGACCTGTCAATCCGTATCGATCACTCCACAGGTATTCTCACCTTTGATTCGGACGTTTTCTCCTCTGCAAAGGCCCTGCACCCTGGCTCCGGTGCTGGCTCGGCCGAGGCGGACGGCAGTTCTGTTCAGCGATTGCAGAGCACTCCCTCCGAGATTGTTCGTACGCAATTGTCTCGCCTGTCTAAAGCTCTCTATATCGCTGCCCAATACGTGGATCCGACCTTGAATGAGGACCGTCGCAAGGCCAAAGTTGCCGCGCTGAAGCGTGCTGAGGCTGGTGCCGAGCAGGAACATGCCGATCTCATCGCCCGTAAAGAGCTCATCACTAAGCGTAAGGAGACCGCGGCCAACGTGCATGCAGCCAAGCAGCGAGAAGAGGAACAGAGGCGCAGAGTGAGGCAGCAGGAGCTTCAGGCTGCCGAAACCGAACGTTTAGCACAAGAAGCCAAGGATCGTGATGAGCGCCGAGTACAAGCCGAAAGGAAGCGAGTGCAACGGGAGGAGACCGAGAAGCAGCTCAAGGAGCTGCAACAAGGTGTAAAGGGCGTTGACATTTCTGGCCTCGACATTGACGACCTTGACACCGGCCGCATTCGCCTGCTCAAATTACAGGCGCTCGAGCGCGAGAAGAACGAGATGGGCGAGAAGCTCCGAATTACAGGAAAGCGGATCGATCATCTGGAGCGAGCTTACAGAAAGGAAGAAATCAAGCATCTACCTGATGATTTTGCTGCACAACGCGCTCGAGATCTGGAAGCATTCACCAAGAGTAAAGACGAAACCATCCGTGCCGCAAAAGAGAAGCACACAGAGGATGTCGCCCTGAAGCATCGTCTCAGCAGACTGGTGTCCACCTATGAGACCTTCAAGCGCGATATCACCGAGCAGCGTCACGCCGACTTTGAGAAGCGTCGCAAGGCTGCTGAAAAGGAGTTGAACCAGAAGATGGAGCAACGTCGCCGCGAAGTAAAGGAGCAGAGAGCAGCAGAAAAGCGCCGTCAAGAAGAGGAAGAGCGCATGCGCATCGAGGAAGAAGAGCGACAGGCTAGGGAAGCTGAAGAGGCAGAGCGTGCTGCAGAGGAGAAGAGGATCAAGGATGCTGAGATGAAGGCAGATGCAGAGAGACGCAGAGCAGAACGTCAAGAGGCTGCCCGCAAGCAGTTGGAACGCGAAGAAGAAGCGGAAAGAAGACGCCAGGAGAGGAAGCAGGGTGGCGGTGCTCCGAGTGGCTTCGACAGAAATTCCGAGAGGCCTAGGATGGAGCTCTCCAAGAGGTCTGAAGAACCCCCAGCTGCATCAGGACCACCAAGACTGGCACTTGCTGGCAAGACCGGCGCAACAGTCGGTTGGCGGGAGCGTGCGGCAGCCAAAGCTGCTGCTGGCGAAGGTGCCGCGCCTACCAGTGAAGCTGCGGATGCACCAGCAGTTGCTCCGCCAGTCGAACCAGTCTCTAAACCTGCACCAGTCGAAGACGGACCAAGGAAGTTTGTCCCACCTGCGCTTCGTGGTAAGGCTCCTGGTGCCGATGCGACACCGCCAGCACCCGAGCCCAGGACGGAGAAATGGCAGCCAAGAAGAGCCCGCGAAGGTGAGGGCGAACGGAGCGAGAGCCCGGCTGCTGGTGGAGAGCGATGGGCCCCTCGCGGTGACCGATCTACTCCCAGTGCTGGTGGGTCGTCTGGTGGAGCTTATCGTCCTCCTGGCAGAAGGTGATCGCACAACTGATCGTGGTCAGCAAGGCGTGACGGATACAAGGCAAGGCGAAAATGGGCAGCAAGTTGCTGACGAGCGTACTTTCCTCGCTTCGAAGGAAATGTTGCTTCAGCGAATGGATTGATCAAAGACGGCGTTCAAACACATGGTATAGCAGCGTGTAGACATGACTATAGAGCACGTTCTACATACATTCCGACGCGCTGCGCCACAATTACTTGACCGATATCGTGTGAATTCGTATCCTTTGTACCTTGCTGGCTATATATAGTCTCTCCTTGTCCATATGTGTGAGCCTGTATCACAATCACGGGCTGCAGTCGGCTGTCAGCAGTGAGTGAAGTATTGTCTGGCAGATGAGTCCGCTGAGACATTCATGGTCACATGCAAGCTGATATCATGCACGCGCCCCCTCCTTCCGTGATGGTGGGGTTGGCGCGTACTCTATCACAACACCATGCGTCTGCCGATGACCTGGAGCTTGTGCTTTCACCCGGAGCTCGACGAAACACTATCTGACCGCCATTCCGCTTCGATCTTCTGCTTCCCTCCCCTCACTTGACTGCATAGACTTGTTTCGCGTATATCAGCGTCACGACCGTGAACGAGCCACCTTCGCACGACCGTGATACAGTCAGCTGTGCCTCCTGCGGGTTCGGTCGTTCAGAGCATCTGACTGTCAAGCTCGACCGAAGTGGAGGCGACCTCCTCCTTCTGCCACCTTCCACGTGTCCCTCTATACCTCACTGCCATTCGTGACGAGCAACGAACTGCAATTCCGGCCTTCAACACGTTCAAACAGCCGACAATCTGCAACCAAGCGACCTCTCCCACCGCCGCTCAAAGTCGCGGACACAGGAGGGTTAGCTTGAGAGCCCACCTTGCCCGCAGCACCGTTCACTTACCAACGATTTACTCAGGGTTGGCCGGCTAATGCCCCCGATCAATCTTCAAGAGGAAGACAACCGTTTGTTAGGTTTCGACGAAGCCCAGCACGTAGCTTCTCTAGAAACACAGACCCCAGCTTTTGCGCAGCATACTACTCCCCCCGAGTCGGAGCCAGATGGGTTGCCTTCAAAGATCAGAAAGAGCAGTAAGAAGTCGAAGAAAATTAAGAAGAAGGGAGTTCCATCTTCAGAAGAGGTCCGGCAACCAAGCGAGGAGAAGGACGAGACTATAGACCACGACGCGCCACCTATCCCCAATCACGAGCCTGGGTTGGACTTCGGGTTTGGAGATGTGCCTGAGAAGGAAGACGTGAGGTCAGAGCTGGATGCGTTCCACGACCCAGTGTCAGCATGGTCTGATCCGGCAGACTTGGTTCACTTGGAAGAACAACCTCCCGTAGCGACCAAAGCAAACATGCATCTTGCGGAGCTGGACCAACAAGATGATCTGTCAGATAACGGAGATCGTCGATTGAAACCCACCGCTCAGCATCCGGCAGCCACGAAATCGACCGCAAATCCAGCTTCACCTCCAGCTACAACTGCCGTACCAGCAGGTTCGTTACGGAAACACTACAGTCCTGTCGAACCTGGCCGGTCCGATCAGCATGTTCAAGCACCAAATCCCCGACGACAGTCATATGTGCATGCACAGGCAACTTCGCCGCGGCAGAATTTCATGAACCCTGCTCTCCCGCACCTGCCGCAAGAGCATTTCTTCCGACTGCCAGATCTTGGGCTGAACCTTGGACCGCAGAAAGAGCTTGGCAAAGCTGCAGGATCCGATGGCTGTTGTTGTTGCTTCGATACGTTCACGGATGCTGGCGACACAATATCAGGCAAAAAAGCCAAGGATGCGCTCCTCGTAGGTTTCGATGGTGGGCTTGATGTGTACAGAGTCCTGTCCGACAGATTGGAGGTTGTTGGAAGATTGGAAGGTCTGCGAGGACTAGTCGTGGGAGCGAAAGTCCTACCATGCTCGCAGACGGACGATCCGTTGGTGGCTCAAAGACCACTAATCGCACTGATAGTGCATGGTCTCATGGCTGACGACCGGACCGACTCGGGCCAGGATGACGATGGTGTACAAGAGTCTGCAACCCAATACCAGACCACAGTCGAGGTATATGCGCTCCAAGACCAGCAGCATGTTGCAACACTATACAAGAGTCTTCCGGTGAAGAAAGATTCTCCTGTTGCCAGTCATCTCACGGTACCGCCTCGCCCAGTAGGAGACCTTGCAATCGACGCGGCAAGCGACTTCGTCACGATTACCTCTGGAAAAAGTGGCGAGGTTTATGTCTTTTCCAATGCGTGCCCTCCTGGCTTGAGCGAACCTCACTTCAGGATGGTAGGAAAGTTTTGGACGGCTCTTCAGGTGAAGCACGAGCAAGGAGTCAACGAACCTGCTCCGAGTCTGACCAGTATAGAGAGGACTTCCGGTGTCCCTCTTGCAAGTCTCAGTCATCGTTGGCTAGCCATAGTTCCCCCTTACACATCTGCGAGCCATACTATCTCGGGATCGCCATTGCTGTCTGGTAGCAATCCAACACCTCCTGGGCTCAGCTCACTATCAGCCCCTGTACAACCGCATGTCAGTTGTGAGGTCGCTGGAGTTGATGCAGAAGGCATGCTTAGCTGGCTGTCGCGCACAGCTGCGCAAGGATTGGTCAAGGCTTCGCAAAAGGGATATGAGATTAGCTTACAAGGGTGGAAAGAGCTGACAAACCCGTCACCGCCAAATAGTAAAGAGCATGTACCGAACACGGAACAACACATGTTCCCCCCAACCAATGCTCCAGCTGATGATCCAAGAAGACTGGCGAAAGAGCCAGCGTTGGTCTCGCTGATCGATCTGCAAAAGCTGCTACATTATGAAGCATACAAGCCGAAACAACCGCCAGGACCCTTAGCGACTTTTGCTTTGGTGGAAGGGTGTAACTACCTTTCTTTCTCGCCAGACGGCTTGAGGCTGCTAACGACAACCCGAAAAGGTGAAGCGTCCACAATCTGGGACTTACAGCACATTGCACATGGCAGCACCAAAACAATCACGAACAAAGATGAAGGGATGGAGCTTGGGCCACATGTGAAGCAGGTGCATAGGATTGCAAGAAGCAGCCCGTCACTTGTCATTGACAGTGTATGGTGCAGAGATGGCGACTGGTTAGCGCTAGTCACCACACACGGAACAGTCCATCTACATCAGATCCCTACAACTGCAACGACCAGGAAGCGAAAGCGTAGAAACACCATTACCGCACCAGCATTTGACAAAGCGGAAGCTACAGTCAGTGTATCACAAGGCATGTCCCCTCCAAGCAACGGATTGTGGGGAAGATTCAGCTCAGGACTGCAATCTGTTGGGGTTCAGGTCAATGCTATGCGTGCTCAAGGGTCCATCCAAACGACTTTCGCTGGCTTTCGAGAAGCGACAGGTACACTCAAAACTGCTGGCGGTAGAGCTCTTGCCAAGGGTTTCAATCAAGGAATCAGCGCTGCTAAGGATGGCGCGAGCGACATCTGGCACGCCGAAGATAACAAGGTACGACACAAGGGACTGCAAGACCCGTCGACCAGGACGGCTTGCGTTCGGTGGATGCAGAGAGGGACCGATACATCCCTAGCAGTCGTGTGTGCTGGCTCGGTGCATGTTCATGGGGTGAGTCCTGTTGTACGACGGAAAGGCGAGACCGACGTCGCAGGTTTGAAGCAGGACAAGCGTGGACGCAAAACCTTCGCACTGCCACGCATCAGCACTGGGCGCGACACCAGTAACACACCGAATCTGAAAACTTGCACCGCCGCTGGTCCGCATGGCTTCTGGAGCCTACGATATACTGCCCCGGCGGAAGACAGATCTTACGCAGGCCAACAACAGGGTACACTGTCCAATGCACCATTTCCTGCTCAAACAACGGAAGTCGAGACAAACCCACCGTATTGTCCTTTCCATATTGACGCACGCGTCAGCATTTTCGCATATGAAGAGAGTACCGCTGATGCTGCTGCTGTGCTCGATGCGTTTCTCTTCCGCGGTCACGGGGATGGAGAGGACACAAACGCATGGCTGTTTGGAGAGCCTCTGCCTGCCAGTGTGAAAATTAATGACACGCCGATAAGCGGTTTTGAAGGATACGACCACACGTCATCCGACAGAGGCGGTGGTGACGACGAGTCTGATGTCGAAAGCCTAGCTGGTCAAGTTGAAAGCCGGTTGACGGTGCATAACATTACCGTTGATGGAGGCAACACTAGTCAAGAAATCCACGTCGCGACTCGTCGAGCTCGACGCGGGGGCGATGAGCCGGGTGCAGCAGAGTTCATCATGCTCGAGGACGATGATGACTGAAGGGTTGCAGGCATGGGTACATGGCGTCCGGTTTCTGGGTCACGATGCTGCGATAGATTCTAAGTCGGGTCGGCATTTGCCAAAGTACTCGTTCCCGCCGATCTTGGGGCCATGTTCGGTTGCATGGCCATGGGAATGATTGTCGTGATGAACCTTTTACTACATACGTTAGCTATATCTCGCTATGCATAAATTGGATTCAAGCTATATCACCTCGATCAAACGCTGGTGGTGTTGGCTGTGTTTATACTCCTTTATACATGCTCCACGTACAGGTAGCTCCGCCGATGCTTGTCTGCGTGGGCAGTCATCGGATGTCTCTTGCTGCAACCACAACGTCCAGTCGATGATCATTGGCAATGAGGATCTGGTCAGTGTTACTTCAATCCAATTACGACGCATCGCAGGCATCCAGTCTTTTCCCAGACCAAGTCTCCTCAACATCTCAGCACTTACCGTCCGGCTCGATTTGTTCGAGCAGTTTTCAAGTAAGGATGCTCCACTAACTATTTGCCTCACAATGAGACACTCGAGGAGAACGATGCTGTGCCATACGTATCACCGCTCAAGCTCTCGTAATTCTACCGACGACATCCGTCGCTAGGTACATCCACCTGCATCGACAAAGATGGTTGCATAGCGTGTGACAGATCAGCTCGGCAGAATGCCACCAGGGATTGATCGCTGCCGTCGACATGCTGCCAAGCGATGAAACTCGCTCAGATCAACACATGTAGCTGGTACCTTTCTGCGGCTAGCACGACGGACGCATGCCCGCAGCCTCAAATGCCCCCTCTGGCACTGGGCCGTGTTGTTGACACCACTGGCTATCCCGAATCATTCCTCCAACGCCTCTCCCGTGATGGAGATGCGTGCAGCTCTCGCGTGCCGACATCCACTCCAAACATGAGAAGGCAAGTCGTGTTGTTCTGAGACCGATATTCATGTCTCTGCGAGTAATTTGTACACAAGCAATTATTGCCGTGCCATGCAAACCAGTGCTGGGAGTGGTGGTGGGGATTACATAACCCGGATTAGAGTTGCTGAGGGTCGGGTGCTCGCCGAGACAGAGCGATCGAGAACTCGTGTAGATCCGCCTCGGTACTGTGCAGTAACTAGGTGATGCTGCTCACTATAAGCATCCGAGCAGAGCCTCTTCCTCGCCAAGTCATGCCCCGTCCCTCACCGAGCTGCATGCTGTCACCGACGTATCAACGTTGAACGACAGCGACCTCCACCAAGAATCAGCAAGGTAGGCCCGCGCCATTCACCGCATCTCGCTCTGGGACTGTTGCGCGCTGGAACATGAATCGGTACGTGTCTCTCTGCATACCACATATACATCATCCCACCTGGGTGAAGAGCCGTTATCCCCACGTCTGGTCCATGTCACTACGAGCACATACCGTACATGTACCCGCGTGTACGCTTGTGCTGTGCTTCTTCTGCCATGCGCTTGCCCTTTGTGATCGCACAGACCACGACCATCACAGCATACTTCAGTTTCCGCCTCATCTCCCCGAACCTGTCGCTAGCACCATGAACGCAATCACCTTCTCGCGATGCTGGGCGCTTTGTCTGTGCTGACCATCACGGACCCAGGCGTCCCTCGATTATCGCCTACCAAAACGACCTCGGCGTAATTCTCGCCCGTGGATGCGGTGCGAAAACATCCTGATCGATCTTCTTGGCCCGGCGGAACCGGTTTTGTGACGCTGGATTTTGATCGTCGTCCACCCTTGGGGACATCAGTTGCGGCGTTCTGGGTAGAAGAACAGCCTGCATACATGGTGTATTTCCCCGAAGACGAGCCCATCTTTCGCGATTCACCACATCCTCAGGACGCGCTTGATCATCCTTCGCCTGGTTCTTCTACGAGAAGTCAATCTCCGGTCAATATCGTATCTGATCTTGACATTCTGAATTCCAAACATCGCGTCGCCGATCCAGCGCTTGCAGTGTTGCCATTTCCCGTGTTTGCTGGGGACGGATCCCAGACCCCACGTAGCTCTACTCCATCAGACATCGACCGCATGGAGTCGGCTTCGGCGGATGGAGGCGTTGGTGCGGAGAGGGGAGCTGAACTTCAGCCGATGCAGTCTGCTACCGCGACCTCCCCACGGCGACATCTTTCAAGGCCTGACGCGACAGTGCTGGAAGCCCAAGCCGCCGCTGCTATTGCTGAAAGTGAAAGCAAGGCCGCGGAAGTCAGGCTCGAACCGCAACGGATTGATTCTGGCCATGAAGAGATCGAGACGCAGCTACCTCCCAAATCATCTACAACCACCGACCGAAACCTGGCGCCAATCAAACCAGGTTCGATCCCGCTCGTGGACGCTGGCCGACAGGCTCCTACGGAGAGCAGCACTGCTCGACCGGCTTCACAAGACCTCGCCAGATCGCCACTTCCAGTCCTACGATCAAACTCCTCAGCCAGCCAGGATGCAGCATCTACATCACCAATGACTACAAGGTTGCCATCTTTCCAACAATTCAATGACAGGCTTGTTGGTCAAGCTGGGCGAATGCCCGAGCTTGCCGAAGCTGCAGCTTGTCAGGAACCAGCTCAGCAACCGTTCTCGCACGCTCACAAGCCATCGTTTGGCTCCGCGGCTTCACATTCCCCTCGACTGCCTTACCTTCCTTTCACAAGTAGTACGCAAACATCGCCGATCAATTATCACGCGTACACCTCTCGATCGCCCACGAGCGGTACTACCCAGCACTACGGCTCTCCGCCTCAATCTTCACATCCAGGCTACTACGCGGATAGAAGATCCGGAGCGATCCCAGAGAGTGCCATCACCTTCCCACCGAGTATGCCGTCTATGCCTTCTGCGTCTTCCTCGGGTGACAGCCGAGGACATGCTGGTAGCATGAGTGGGGACGGCTACAGCACCACGCATACCACACCCACTGAACAGTCACATATGTCGACGCCAAGACCGACCCTACCTCTCCCGCGTGGTATGCCTGCCAGCGCCATTCTATCGAATGTCGTTTTCAGATGTGAACATCCCGGCTGTACAGCCGCGCCCTTTCAAACGCAATACCTCCTCAAGTAAGTCAGTCTTGTTGACATGCTGGCGCCGCGCTTACTAATTTATGCAGTTCCCATCAAAACGTGCACAGCTCCAGCAGACCCCATTACTGTCCTGTTCAGGATTGTCCGCGGAGTACTGGCGGCAAAGGCTTCAAGCGGAAGAACGAGATGATCCGCCATGGCCTGGTGCATAACAGCCCCGGCTACGTCTGTCCGTTTTGTCCCGACCGGGAGCATAAGTATCCTCGACCGGACAATCTCCAACGGTGTGTGATCTCATTTTCTCTCCCCGGCAAAGGCAAACAACATGAGCATACCCCCGCTGACTCAAGACCTGCCACACAGACATGTGCGAGTACATCACGTGGACAAAGACCGCGACGATCCAGAGCTGCGTGGCGTGCTTGCCCAGCGGATCGAGGGCGCCGGCAAATCACGCAAACGGCGGACGACCTTTAGCGGCTCTGGGAATGATTGAGTCTGCGAGCTTATGATGATTATGATGATGATACATGATGATTTACCAAGACGGCCCATGATGACTGATGATGGACACGTCATTTGTTGCTGAGGGCCATCCGGTCTGGGCAGGTAGGCTTGGGTAGGCATGAGCGGAGCGTTCTCAGTACGGCATCGCGGTCGGAAAAAGAATAAAACTACAACACGATATGAATAACAAGCGGCCCTCCGATAGCACAGACATGGTTCCGATCTATTGACCTGCCCTAGGCGCCCGTTCGTACTTGCTCAGAGATTCAGCGCAGGGAGATCCTTGAGTCTACATACGACCCCTTTAAAACCAGCAATACCAACACCAATAAGAACTAACACCCATGATGTCGTTGCATTGATTCCCACAGCTTCGATGTCTCGTCTCATTTTTGCCATGATATCCTCCCTCTTTCGCCCCACCTAGATCAGCAGCCTGCATACTTACATGTCGACCGCACCATGCCCGAGGGGGAGAGCATACCTCGATGCTTACCGGATCGTCGTCATTCTGCTACCTCCCCTGTTCTCTACACATACACCATCCAAGGTCAGGACTCCTCACTGCCACATGCCGCCTCTGACCTCCATGGCTGCGTCATAGATAAATCATCCAAGTCCTAGTCCGAGTTCGAACAGACATCCCACGGGCGAAGAACACCAACCCTTCGAGAGACCATGTCAGAAAAGGCATGTGAGGTCTCTCCGATGTGTACCTGATGATTCTGTATCACATCCGATAGACATCACATGGCTTCCTCACATGGTCCTTTCGAAGCGTTGGTGTTCATTACCATTTAGATGGCTTGGTTGGGCGATATGGATCTGATATGTATGTGATGTGTATAACTCAGTTGGGTGAGTTGTGTAGAGGAATAAGGTAGAGATGCAAGTTCACATGTCTTGAGACTCGATGGTCTGTATAGCTATTGACTAAGGTAGCCCAGCTATTTCTGGTTAGCTTAAAAGCTCACCTCGAGTTCAGTGGAGTATGTCGATACAGGATTAGCGTGAGGACGGGTAGAATCACATGTCTCGCGCGCACGCGACGGTAAGTTCCGGCCAAGGCGGAGAAGGTAGATGAAATAGTGGAACCGAACGGAGGATTCCTGTGGTCTAGTAGTGGACAGTGAGGAGCACTATCAGCACTTTTACATGGACACATCGTACCTCATGGATGATGCCGCGGCTGGAGTGCTTTTGGTTCGGTCGTGGACTGTGTTTACACCGTACAGTGGCGTGGACCTGTACATGTGTGTGAAGAACAGTATGTCTTCGAGATCTTGTCGTGGATTTAGGAAGTAGTCGAGTCGAGTCGAGTGAGATCCCTCTCCAGCTACATCTTGGTCCATCATCGTCAAAGTGCATAAGGTATGTATAGGCGATTGCGGCGACTGATTAGACGACGGCTCCTCTACGTTGTTCTCCGCCTGTTTGCCACGGTGGGAAGCGAGACTATTGACTAGAGTTCTTACATGTATGGTAGGCAGTCTCATGTTCTGGTTTGACCTCGTCTCTCACGTGCGTGATGATGATGTGGTCGCCAGTCCATTTCTTCTTTCCTCTGTATAAAATCTATGCTTGTTGGCAGGACGTGCGATCGGATTGGTTGATAATATAAGTTACTTATGAAGCTGCCCAGTGTTCCACAGGAAAAGCTGCGAGGTGGTTACCATTTGTTCGCTTGATGGGGAGGTTGGCAGGGGTTGCATATGATGTAGATGTGGTCACGAGGATGATGGAGGTGTATCACCGTCGTCGAACTTCAATACCCTCACTTCCTGCCATCTCACCGCCGTACTGTAGGAATGGATCGATGGATGATTACATGTGTGTATGGTGCTGTCAAGATAGGCGGGCGGGTGGATGCTGGCGTGGTCGCGTGGCGGTCAGTCTAGAACTTCAGCCTCAAAGTCCAGAACAGGACTGCAAGTCTGGGCACACACATACACACACGCACACACACACATACTCTCACACTCAAACACACACACAATCGCCTACACTGACCCGTCGAACCGACCACTCTAGCTCACCATCCATGCCATCGACTCCGTCTCGCCAAGCAGCATTGCCGCGGAACTGATACCACAATCGCTCGACGCATCAATCAGACGCCACGACGCTCCTCCTCTTGACCGCATGCAGCCTCGTCTCGCCCCGGCCACGCGCCAACAACCGGGAAAGTCGCCCATGCCGCGCACGCCCAGAATCCTTCCCCATGTCTGTGAAGTGAAGTCAAGTACCATGACCCTCCCGCGTGGCCTGCATGGATTGACCTCTTCTTCGTGATCTCCGTTCTTCTGTATCACTTCACTTCCACTCCCCAATCTCCCATCGTCACACGACCATCACCGTGTATACCCAACGATCGGCAGCCGAGACCACCCCAGGTTCCGCCCGGCATATAGCTCCACCCAGCCCACATCTACATCCCTGCCGACCCAGCATCATACCTCCATCACACGTCCGCGGAGTGCCTGACGATTTCTTGGATAACATCTGCCATTTCTGACGCTGTCCTCCGCTCTTTACTTCGGCGATTCATCAAGATTCGGACTCTACGCGAACAACCGAAGCTGCACCAATCCTCATAGCAGAAGGTTGGCCATGTCCGTGTAAAGCGGCCAAGTGCATGCAGCGCGCGTCGCAGTAGATTGGTGCAGCATTGGCATATTGGAAACTTGAGGTGAACAAGCTGGTGGTCGAAAATGGTTCTCTCGCAGGTCGCGCTTTCCATCCTGGGCGTGGATAACGTCCGGGCGCCTCAAGAGCATGCTTCTGTGCAAGACAGCAGCGACATCACCCCAGCGGAAACCGCACGCTCACATCGATCCTCGCGCCGGGCAACAAGTCACTACAACAGCTTCCAGACCGTGTGTCTACCTGCAAGCGACGATCCCCCGTCATACGCCCTCGCCAGCACTCAGCGAACACCACCGCGACCGCGCGAGGATGCGACCGCTGCTCCCCCTGCGTATACCTGCACGGTCGCCGCAGAAGGCAGATTCCAGCTCTCTCTGGAATCCATCTATCCCCTCGGCGGGCTGGCAGAGCATGACTGGAGAGATGTGTATGTGGTTTTACGCGGCACACTTCTCAACCTCCACCGAGTGAAGGATCGAGGACCCGGCCGACTGCTCCGTAGCTACACCCTCCAACACGCCGAGGTTGGCTTGGCAGTCGACACTGCACATTCCGTCATCGTGCCTCAAACTCGACTGGCGCATCTGCTGCCGTCCGCAGCCCGGAAGATGGCGT
The DNA here is from genome assembly GCA_002786065.1 of Microcyclospora pomicola. Taxonomy (NCBI): domain Eukaryota; kingdom Fungi; phylum Ascomycota; class Dothideomycetes; order Capnodiales; genus Microcyclospora; species Microcyclospora pomicola. The sequence continues at coordinate 437,764 of NHNY01000015.1, forward strand.
GGCAGAAAGACCCCGACCTGTTCAAATCGGTCAAATATACCGTCCTTCGACTTCGTGCCGAGACCGACCAGATCATCTTGGCTGATGCGTCGGAAGAGCGCGTGTTCGACTGGGTGCAGAAGATCAGCGCCGCGATCGACATTTCACAGGCCATCGACGAGCGAAGCATCCCGCGGCAATGCACCGTCCCGCGACGACGAAGAAGACGAGCGCCGCAGCCTGTGGTGGGTGATCTAGCTGATCCCGCGTTGGTCGCGCAGCAGGAACGGATTATGCGGGAGATGTATCCAGGATTTGCGGAGAGGCAGGCGAATGAGCAGGCAGAACTCGTGCGGTCGAGCACATTGGAGAGTCGCACAACGATCCAAGAACCGATTGCCGAGCCTGCACATCCAACGATCCACGAAGACGACGAACTCGATTTGAGTGAGATCCGGGAAGATTTTGCGCCTCCTGAAACGAACCCAACCTCGCATCATGACTCGCGAACAAGACCGCCCATCTCTCGATACACCACCGCCTCCTCGGTTACCAGCACCGACGGCATGATCTACGCCACCAACCCCGCCAACTTCAGCAACGCCGGCAAATGGGAACCCCCTCACCCCCGCACCGCCGCGCAGATCCAGCGCTACACCCGCCGCTGTATGCCCATCCTCCACGCCGAAGCCGCGCGTGCCAGCGACGTGCTCATCAGCGAGGGCAAGCGCGTCAAGATCAACTGGCGCATGGACGTGCTCGAAGAGTGGGAGCTGAAGCCGCCCAGCTACCGCTCCCACCATTTCCACCAGCAGGAGTCCACCGCGCTCGTACGTAGTCGCTCGCAGACCTCACACGCCGAGTCGTCCGCCAGCGCCAACACCGGCACGCTCGCCGCCGACCCAGACCGGATCGAGACGGCGGAGCAGCTCTCCAACTCGGCATGCGAGCTGCGTCTCGATCGCAGCCATTCCTCATCCAAAGCGGACAAAGAGGCCCTGACGCCTGCCCGCGCCGAGCAGACGTCGCACGCCGAGGCGGAGAGCAAACGGCCGCTCTCGCATCTCTCGAGCCGCGACCTGCATGGGGTTGTGTTTTGCTTTTGAAAGGCACGAAGCCAGGCAAAAGCCGTGCAGCAACGACGATAGGCTGGCTTCTGCTACCCTGTTGATCAGAATCGCATGAAAATGAGCAAGCAGCCATGCAGTCTCGCGCGCCAGAAGAACTCGGCATATGACCGCCATCTATCAACTTCGAGTCATCTCACCTCGATCTCGCCCCTCATTGTCAATCTCCACAGAGTACGACTCATCAACTGCCAAGAGCAACCGCAGTCTTCACCAGACATCTCCATCCACGCCATCAAAAGCAGCCCGCTTGAAACTGAAACCAGGTGGTTTCAGTAGCATGAGCATACTGCAGCTGCAGAACTTTACATCAAAGCCAGGGGATCTTCGTGATAACTCCCTCGGAAATTTCATGTCAACACCATCTCGCTTTGGAAATACCATCGTACAGCATCCGATACCAACAGCTACCAGCTACAGCTACAGCTATCTATGTCTACCTATGTATATAACGACCCGTATGAACTCACGAACAACACGTCTACCCAAAAACAGAGTCCTCATTAATCCATCTCAACTCTTTCTGATTAACGATCTGTACTTATTCGTCTATACCCGAGTAAGTAGCTAGAAGTATAGCTCCAATACACACGTAAGTAGAGTAGAGTAGCCTCTACGAAGAGACTACGGTCCGTATAATAATAGACTCGCCCTGTGCCTCGAGATACCTACCTACATAGGTACCTTGTTATATACGGTATCTTCTACCGCGTCGACGCCGATTCAGATATTAGGTCGCTCGTGAGCTCGTGAGCTAGTAAGCTCGTAAGCTCTCACTTAGGTTATACACATCTTATCGTGTGTAGAGGTAAGGAAGGTAATGTAAGGAAGGTAATGTAAGGTAGGTAATGACATGACATGACATAACATGACATGACATGATAGTAGAAGGTAGATACTATTAGATCGAGCTATGTACATTCCATTCTATTCCTTTCTACTCTATTACATCTATAAAGCTCAACCCTCGCGTGTCGTCGATGAGGAAGGACGTTATATAGGTACTCTATGCTACTAACACTAAGGAGTAAATAGCAGATGGAAGGATCCTTCTATCCTCCTAAAGTCTACGATCTACCTTTCCATATACCCCTTAGTCTACCTAGGCACATAATGAATACTAGTAAACATTACTCGCTTAGCACTCTATACCTTAAGATAAGGTACTCTACCTTCTTCATTAATATGGTAAGATGTAAACAAGCGCGAAAAGTGGCAACAATGAGGGAAGGAATGTTCGCTAGATATTCTATAAGGTAGGTAACATTAAAAGGACCGTGACGACGATGCTTTTCTCCCACACGTGAGAAGTACTTGTGATCTGAAAGAAGAAGAATCGTCATGTCGAGAGAAAATGAATGAATAAAATTAGGTGCAGTTCAGAACTATGTGGTTCAGACGAAGGAGTGCGGTCGTATCGTGTCGAGGACGAGGTCTATGAGAGTGAAACACTGTATTCCGGATATATAAGGAGAATTTAAAGTTCGAAAGCATCCGCTCGTGGGTAAACGCCGTCGCTAAAGGCTGTGCCGGACTGGGGGAGAGAGAGTGTGAGAAGTGTTGTGGATGGGAACTATTAACTGTAGTGGATCGCTTGACGATATGTGTGCGTAAAGGACCATGGGAGACCACCCTCGCACCAGCGCTTGGTGCGAAAGACGAGACCCCATCCCTTTCAACCACGTTCGTGCCATGATGCAGCTCAATACATGAAAGCCAACATGGCCAGAAGGAAGATCGTCAGCACGCCACCGACAGGCGGCGGCGGAGTGAGAGAAGACGCGGCGGAATCAGGCGTGACGGATGACTGGACAAACATCGGACCGCAACCCATGTCGATCTGCTGTGCCGCCGCAGAATAGTCGGTCGCAAGAGCCTGACTGTGGTTGCTGGCAGCGGTGGCGAAGATGGCCATCGTGTCGCGGAGGCACGTGTTGCACGCGGGACGAGTGCCGGCGGGCAGCTGGACCCCCAGCGGGAGGTAGTAGACGTAGCTGCTGGTCGGGGCGGAAGTGTTGGTGATGGCTTCGGCGAAGCAGTATTCGCCTTGGGAAGAGGAGGAATCGGTCAGACAGCCGGCGTGGTAGAGGGGATCGTAAGCCATGAAGCCGTGATAAGCTTGCAGCACCATCGGGTTCTGCATCTGGAAATCGGCGCCGCAGTTGGAGGTGGATTGGATTTGGATAGCGAGGGACGACATGAGGCTCGAGCATTGCGCGTAGTCGACGTTGCATGTCGCGTCGAGAGTTTGACTCAGGCGGACGAGTGACTGGGACGCTTCGAAGAATGAATTCGAGGTCTGTGAACGAGTCAGTCTGAGGATGCTGTCGCGGTGACGACGGACGACCACCATACCTGAAGCAGTAGCGAGAACGGTAGACAATCATTAAAAGTATCATTATTCAGGAAAGTTGTAAAGAATTCGGGACAAGTGGAGGCCGTGAAATTATTGCCAAGATTGCTGTCGAAAGGTTTTGGCAGGGAGTCGGTTGCGGATGATGCAACTGCTAGACTTGAAGAAGAAGTAGTTGCCCGGTTCGAGAGGGTCGCTGTCGCGTCACCGACAGAGTCCTGTCGTGCTTTCAATGCCATGTGTGGGACAGGCTTCGGACTTGTATCGATCAGCAGCTCGGCGCGAGGACTGACGTGCCGTGGAGAAAGAATGCTGGCGTTCGCTCCAGGACATATCGAGCAAATGAGAAGCAAACTCAACAGCGTGAAAAGAAAGAGATGCTGCGTTCCAGCACATGCTGGACTGGAGACACGACAACGGCGTGAACGGGTCTGAGATGAACTGGAGATGCGCCTCACGGGTTTGCCGATTCCTGCATCGTCGCACAAGGCGTGGTGGGGCGCAAACCGGCCGGGTTCCTGCTGGGATGGTGATACCACAGCAGCCGGAGATGGCGTGCAGCAGCGAGACAGGCGGTGGTGGAGAGCTGTCATCGCATGGGTGTTGGGATGTTTGGTGATCGGGGCATGACCGGTGGTGATGAAGCACGCCGGTAATGGTGTCCTGGCTGGAAATGTCGAAGGATGGAGCAGCAGTCTGAGCAGAAAGGAGAGTGTTGGATATCGGTCTGAAGCGAGTGTGGTGGTCGTGATGCGCGACTGCTGGGACTGATGGCGCTGCACCTCGAAAGCAGTCGACGACTGAAGACGAAGAGAAGTCGTGAAGGGGAGATCACCACCTAAAGCAGGACGTCTGCAACACTCTAGACCGTCCGACAGGTCCGGGCCGGGGCAGGGATGTTGATCTCGCCAACATCAGCACCAGCACCCGTTGGCGTCAGGATCGCGCGGACGACTAGACCTGGGCCGCTTGATTCGCTGCAGACGGCTGGAGGGATGAGCTGAATTCAATACGGCAGACGTGGGAGATGTGAGGAGATTGGAGGGGTCCCAACCGGAATCGTCAGGATGGAGGTGGACGTGGTCAGCCGGCCGCGCATTATGTTGATTGTGTTTCTTTGTTGCTGGCCAGTATGTGCAGAGGATGGGATGAGGGTGCACAGGGCGGGTGCGGCCACGGCGAAAGGGGACGTCCATTGGCCGACTAGTGTCAGCCTCGGCGGATATTGCTTCCCTTTCCATCTCCAATCTTATATCATCGTCTTCACTTCTTCTACCGCGATCTCTTCAAGCGAAAGATCAATAGCATCTTGACCATCATCTCTCTGCTGATCCATGCTCACATGCATATCGCTGCACCAACCAAGAGCATCACGACCGAGTTCCCTTCAAGCACCCGTCAATATCATGCAGGAGACGGATAGAGTTCAAAGCACATGTTTCTATCTTCGGAACAAAGTTGAATTGCTCTCTGCAGCCTGTGCCACTAAGTCCTCGTCTGCACTTGCCAATTGCTATGCATCGCATCTCGCAGCCCGTCATTCTTGGTCTTCTCGGCCATGTATGATGTTGGGGATGACAGTATTCCAACGGCATGATTGAGAAGAAAGGACAGATTTGGATCACTCGCGCTCAACCCTCATCCCCTCGTCCGGGCCTCGAAGTCTTTTCAGTCAGAGAAACTCACCTCGTCCTGACATACAAACCTGCCGTCCGCCAAGGTCCACACTCCACCACCTTGATCCTTCAGCCTTTGAACGAACGATTCCTTCAGCACCTCGGGAGAATGTCGGCTCGCACTCTGCTTCCCAACATCGCAGCAGTATAAAACTGTAAATCACTGCCCTGAATGTGAACTGACCTGAATGTGAACCGTGAACGATCTAACCCTTCCGCAACCGCGTCCGGGTGTCGGCCATGTGTCAACAGGGTCATGTCTGACTCTGAAGCGAAGCCGTTGCTAACTTGCCGCACCTCCTAACGTCTGCTAAGACGAAATGCAAACGCCCGACGTGTTCTGTGAATTTGTGACAGAGCTTGATGATGACTCGAGAAACGCGAGACGGGTCAAGGTACATGATTCACGCGCCCATCGATTCGACGTCGGGTGGTGATTGATGCTCTCGTGCTCAGTGTCGTTCATCGCCCTGCGTATGCAGCTCGTCGATTGCTTGGAATAATGTGGTTCCTTTGCCAATGTGATGGCTGGGCTTTCTCATCACTTACTAGGAATGCATCGAATGTCTCTGTGGTGTCGTATACGCGTAAATCATCATGCTGGCTGGCGACCCCACACCCCACCCGGACCCAAAGCTCCGCTATCAAGATATGGCCGACTTGTACGATACACTTCAAGATACCATGCGAGTACACCTCACCTCAGTCAAGCTCGATACGCGGCTCGATGATATGTCCATTGTAGAATTGTAGACATAGCTGATGATCTATCTTGTGTTCTGTTGGAACATCCCCTCAACAATCGACCTCAATTTTAGTCCTACACAAAAGATAAGGCGACGTCTCGAAGCCAGACGAGATCGCATTCTGCAGCATGTCTTCGACAGCTCCGCAAGCAACATGGCAATCGATCGCGCAGTCTATGCAACTCCATCGAGATCAAACCATCGCCGCTGTTCAGCCGTCGATCCCAGATGTTCCCAGCGAATCCTCGCTCAACGTGACTAGTATCCCACGTACACTCCTTACCCAAGAAGTCGTCGGCATTACCGAGTCACCACCAGAAGGTCTGCTCGCGCAGCTCTCGACCGGCAAACTTAGCAGCACCACCGTGACAACCGCCTTTCTGCAGCGCGCGGGACTCGCCAGCCGACTCACAAACTGCATCACCGAGCTTCTTCCGGCTCGAGCACTCGCCCGAGCCAAGTACCTCGATGAGCACCTCGCGCAGCACAAGCAGCCGATCGGCCCCTTGCACGGCCTTCCCATTTCCATAAAGGAGCACTTCGGCATGAAGGGGCTGGATCTGAACGCCGGCTTCATCGCATGGGTGGGTCGCATCGCTCCCACCGACGCGATGATCCTGCAGCTGCTCTGGAACGCCGGATGTGTCTTCTACGCACGCACCACGCAGCCGCAAACCCTGATGCATCTCGAGACATCGAGCAATCTGTACGGCGCGACGGTCAATCCCTATAACACGCGCCTGACGAGTGGGGGAAGCTCGGGTGGCGAAGGCGCGTTGATAGGCATGCGTGGGTCGTGTATGGGTCTGGGTTCGGATATTGGAGGGTCCATTCGGTCTCCAGCCGCCAATAATGGAGTCTTCGGTCTGCGCCCAACCACGCATCGGCTACCGCTGGGGGGATTGATGGCGGCGATGATGGGGTCGGAGCAGGTCGTACCGGTCATTGGCCCCATTTCGACGTCTCTGGAAGGCGTGCGGATCTTCATGCAAGCGGTGCTGGACCAGAAGCCATGGATGCTCGATCACTCGCTTGTAGCGATGCCTTGGAAGCGGGAGTCGCTATTGCGGCTCGGTGCGGATGGGAGACGCAAGCTGAGGATAGGTGTGCTAGCCGATGATGGAGTGGTGAGACCCCATCCGCCGATCCTGAGAGGAATGGAAACGGTGTTGGCGAAACTTCGTGGTTGTCCTGATATCGAGCTCGTCGACTTCCCGCCATGGAAGCATGCGGAGGCTTGGCGTATCATCAGTAGTCTTTACTTCGCTGATGGTGCGGCGGAGACTGCAGAAGCGATCGATGCGTCGGGCGAGCCGTGGAGGCCATTGAGCAACTTCATCACCAAAGATAATCCCAACGTCAAAGCATTGACCCTCGCTGAGGTCTGGGAGCTGACGAAGCAACGAGAAGCATATAAAGCAGGATACACGAGACACTGGAATAGTGTTGGGACTTCACTGCCTGGACCGGATGACATCACGGCAGAACCAAACGTAGAAGATGTCCGCAGCAAGGTAGACGATATGGTCGATGTCATTCTGACCCCGGTTGGCCCGGGTTGCGCTCCGCCCTTGGACTGTGCTAGGTATTGGCCATATACCTCGCAGTGGAATTTGGTGGACTATCCAGCTCTGGTGTTTCCCATGGGTCTGCAGTGTGTTGCGGAAGACAAGGTAGATCAAGCATACCGGCCCAGTAATGAGCAGGATCGATGGAACCATGAGCTTTGTAAGTATCCTCTTCGGCGTGGGTCGATGTGATGTGACATAGACGAATGCTGACACTCTTCGTTTGACAGACAACCCGGAGACATACATGGATGCGCCGATCTCGCTACAATTGGTCGCGAGGAGATATGAAGATGAGAAGTTGATTGAGGCGTTGGAGATGATCTTGAAGGAGGCGGGTCTGTCGGCTGTTGCTAAGGTCTAGATGGTAGAGCTTTGCCACATACTGTACAACTTTCATGCCTCTGGTGGTACAAATGTTGTCGTCTCACTTCTCATGCTGACTCCATATCTCAAGAACGACAGTCGGTTTCAGGGCTGTGGTACAGAGCTCACGTTGAAGAGTCTTGGCCTTGTCGATTCCGGCATGAGCACCTCCTCACTTCTCATGGTCTGGAAAGGTCGTGATCTCTAGCTTCATGTCGGCATGAGTTCATGTGATACGAACCAATCTCTTTCATGCCCCTTTCATACAGACGCTGTGACCCAAGCAGTCAGAGCTTTAGACACATCAGCGTCATGCGCTCGGAGAAACTCCGTAGCCTTTGTCTTGTTCATGTCCAATTGATCCACCTATCCATCCCAATCAAGTCAGTTATACGTACTCAGCCAGCCAATTTCCTCCCCTCCACATCCTCCACCCCACACAACTCACCAGCAACGCAACATCCGCCGCATCCACTTTGATCAGCGGCTTCTTCACTTCCTCCTCCTTGGTCTTTTTCGCCGCGACTGTTGTCTTTCCCGCCTTCCCGGTGTCAAGGTTCTTCATCGCCTCGCTCAACGCCTTCATGTCTACTTCCTTCTTGGGTGCCTCGTCGCCGTCCTTGGCGTCCATGGCGTCCATGGCTGCCGCCGCTTTGCGATCCTCGGCATTCGCAGCTGGAGCCTCGGGCTGCGAAGCACCTTCGGTGACATTGGAGGGTTGGGGTTCGGCCATTGTTGAGATCCAAGGAAGGGTAAATTGGGATCTCGAGGACGTCAATGAAGAATGTTGATGTGAAGGTGGGATATGCGGTGGTGGTGGGTGCCTGAGGCCTGAGGCAGACATTGAATCTAGGAGGTCAGCAAGCATGTGGACGTCGTTTGCCTCCTGGCAAATGACCTAGAAATCCGCAGCACGACAATGAGTGTAAGATATTGAACGATCGATCAAATAAGCCTACCGACGAGTCTCAAACGACTGAAGCCTCCATGTTTGTTGTAGGGTAATTCTATGCAACACAGTGATCCTGTAGAAAGTGATTCACCGACATTCCAACACAACAGCTTCACAGCATGGAGGGGCAAACAAAACCTAATGGCACAGCAAGCAGCTGGTCGCCTGATTCTTGGAGAAGTAAACCCATCAAGCAACCAGTGGACTACGAAAACGAAGCAGCTGTCTCCAACTCAGTCTCAAAACTACAACGCCTTCCACCGATCGTCACACCTTATGAGATCTGGAAACTTCGCCGCTCGCTCGCAGATGTCGCGCAAGGGAAAGCATTCCTCCTGCAAGGTGGTGACTGTGCGGAGCTCTTCGACTACTGCCAGGATGATGCCATCGACTCCAAGATCAAATTGCTGCTGCAGATGTCGCTCGTGCTGATCTGGGGCGGCGGCAAGCCTGTGGTTCGTATTGCACGGATGGCGGGACAATATGCTAAGCCGCGATCGAAGCCTACGGAGATGTTCGAGGGCAAGGAGATACCAAGCTTCCGCGGTGATATCCTGAACGGCTACCCCGAGGATCAGAGGGCGATCGATCCCGATCGCTTGGTGCAGGCGTATTTCCATTCGGCTGCCACACTCAACTATGTTCGCGCCCAAATCTCATCAGGAATCGCTGATCTGCACAATCCATTGGACTGGAATCTTGGGCATGTGGGGGATCAAGAGCTACAGCTGAAGTACAGGGCGATCGTTGCAAGCATTTCTGAGTCCTTGAGCTTCATGCGGACGGTTGGAGCTGATACCGCAGGACAATTGCAAACAGTAGACCTGTTCACTAGTCATGAAGCGCTCCTCCTCGAGTATGAGTCTGCTCTCACTCGGAAACTCAGACATCCAGCAAACCATGATTCACCACCAAAGCCAGCCGGGATTCCTAAAGTCTCTCCTCGCACGGGTGGCGTTCTGTCCAATCCGGCCATCACAGAGACCTCCGGCTACTACAACACCAGCGCCCACTTCCTTTGGGTCGGCGATCGGACTCGCCAACCCGACCACGCTCACATCGAGTACCTCCGCGGCATCGAGAACCCCATCGGTATCAAAGTCGGCCCGACCACCACTCCCACGGATCTCGTCGCCCTGCTCGATCTTGTCAACCCGTCCCACCAAGTCGGAAAAGTGACACTGATCACGCGCTACGGCGAGGGCAAAGTCGATGAGCTTCTGCCCACGCACATCGCAGCGGTACGCGCGACACCTCACGCCAATGCTGTGGTGTGGCAATGTGATCCGATGCACGGCAACACTCGCAGCACCTCGTCCGGGGTGAAGACGCGCTCGTTCACTGCCATCTTTTCGGAGCTGACCAGCGCCATCCGCATCCATCAGCAGCAGGGCACGTACCTTGGCGGTGTGCATCTCGAGCTGACGGGTGATGCGGTGACGGAGTGTACGGGCGGTAGTCAGGGACTGCAGGACGAGGACCTGGCGGAGCGCTATGAGACCTTCTGCGATCCGAGGCTGAACGAGAAGCAAGCGTTGGAGCTGGCTTTCTTGGTCGCCGACAGTCAAAGAGATACGAGGCGATGAGCTGGATAGAAGGCCAGAGGTGAAAGAATGGGATGTACGTGTGGTCACCACTGCTGGCAACGGTGTTGCAAAAACGACAAGTAAAAATTTATGAATGATCGAGAAAAGCGCAATGTGATATTGAAATGCCTCGTTGCTCATCACGTCGTCTATTGCTTTGGCGAGTTATGCATCCACTGGATGTGTATTCAACGTCACACGAACAGCCGTCGTCTATGCACACAACCCTTGCTCATGGAGATTGGGTTGCGGGATGTCCATCATGATTCTATCGCCTTTCCCCTAATCCAGGTCATCATTCGCCCCTCCAGTCGAGGCTGACTTCGCCTCCTCCTTGCTAGCTTCGCCAGCCTGATCCTTAGGTTCCAGGGTGAAGACCACGACGAAGAGCTCTTTGTCAGTCTTGCGGTTCTTGAGCACGTATCTGAGCGTATGTGATCTATTAGCGCCGAGAGACAGGCAAGGCATATGTCAGATTGATTTGCGCGAAAATGAAGAGACATGAGTGGATGACGAGAACGTGCATGCGAAACAGGATCAAGGCTTACCGCAGCGGTTGTCCATCCCAGTAGCTGATGATCGGGATGGTGATACCGGGTATCAAGCTGAATCCTGGCAGGCGTAGGGCGAAGTCTGTCTTGATCTCAGTATCACCGTCCATGGTATCTCGCTCAGCTCAGGTGCAACAACCCACCATTGAAGTCCAGATACGGGTTAAAGAAATCGTTCGAGTACTCCCGTCCCTTCTCGAAGGTGAAAGCCTTCTGGTGTTTCTCGTCCAAGAACCATTTCTTCCGGCCGGCAGCATCGCCAGGCAAGCCCAAGCTCTTCCGTAGCTCCTCGCCGTCGCCGTCCGCGCCCTCCTGGAGCACCACGACCTCCTCGTTGGCTCGCACCTCCTCGATCTTCTCCTGCTCCTTATCGTCCTTGGGACCTATTCTCATAACATTCATGGAACTAAGTAGTGGACCATAGAGATAGGGTTCATCCGCGTGCACATCGCCGTAAAGGCCTGGATCGATGAACCATTTCACGATGTTGAACGCTTGTTGGAAACCCGGCGGGAGCTTATCGCGGATCGGGTGGTCGAAGTCATTGCCAAAGACTAGATCGTGGCCGTTGATGTCCTCCTTGGGCGTGAAAGAGAACCCTAGTGAGTACAGATCATGCTCGTGAGGCGCTCGAGAAAAGTAGGGGGATGTCTTGGGCGAATTGGCTGGAAGACCCCGGTAGTTCTGGATTCGCAGCGTGAGGTTCGCAGTAAGAAGATCAGAGGAGATGTGGGTTGGACTTTCAGTGTTGATCGGAATGGGTTTCTGGTCGGTATAGCTGGGACCTGCCGTGACTTTGAGCATATACCGGTCTGCCATGTTGAGTTGAGCTCGTCGTATGTTTCGAGCAAGTCAAAGAGGAAGTGTTTACGACTTTCACATGCCTCAGCCAAGATTCATGTGATTGTGGCTCGAAGCACAAAATCGTTCGCGGGGCACGCGTCATGATTTGGTAAACAATTTCGTGCCCCACGGTTCGTTGCAGAAGCACATGTCTGCCATGTGTTCGGCACCCAGCCACATCAAGCTTCAAGGGTTTTCGAAACATATTTTTACACGACGATTCTACATTCCTACAGACGTCTCAGGATATCTTCGACAACTTCGCTGGTCTTAGCCCTGCCACCCATGTCTGGGCTCAAGTACTCGCCAGCAGCCAAGTTGGCATCCACAGCCTTGTAAATCTGAGCCGCGGCCTCCTCCTGACCTAAGAACTCCAACATCAACGCGGTACTCCGAATGGTGGCAATCGGGTTGGCGATGTTTTGGCCTGCGATGTCTGGAGCTGATCCGTGACACGGCTCGCCAATGGCAAATCCATCCCCAACGTTCGCCGAAGGAACCAGGCCCAGTGAGCCCACCAAGGCCGCCGCACCATCGGAAAGGATGTCACCGTAGAGGTTTGGAGCTACGATGACATCGTAGGTGGCCGGTTGTCGGAACAGCTTGTACACCATTGAATCAACGATCTGCTCGTCGATGACGACTCCAGCCTCCTTGAACTTCTGCGCTTCCAGAGCAGTTCGTGCTGTCTGCCTGAACAAGCCGTCGGTCTGAGACAGAACATTGCTCTTGTGTGTAATGGTCACGACCGGCTGCTTGCCTGTAGTGTCGCCGGTGCTTTCTCTAACTCGCTGACGCCTCACTGCGATCTCTCCTGCCATGGTTGCGATGCGAGACGACGCACGTTCGGTGATGCGCTTGATGGCCTCGGCTACTTTGCCATCCGGGCCATCATATGTCTTCTCTTCCTTGACGTAAAGATCCTCGGTGTTCTCGCGTACAATCACGAGGTCGATGGGGTCCGGGAACGCAGCGCTGGGCACGACAGACTTGACAGGTCGCACGTTGGCGTACAGGTCCATGCGCTTGCGTAGCGCGACAATGGGACTACTGTAGCCTTTGGTCGGCGTTGTTGGAGAGCTAGAAGACTGCTGCGTCAGTAATCTGTGCTTTATAGTGGTACGTTTCTGCGACTGGGAGGAGCTCACCTGACAGCTCCGAATAATGCTCCATCACATTCCTTCTTCAGCGTCTCCACCGTCTTCTCCGGCAAAGCAACACCAGTCTCCTTGAAAGTATCGAACCCAGCTTTCAGATCGATATACTCGAACTTCAAGCCCAGTGAAGCAGGTAGAGCATCAAGGATCCGTCGACCTGCAGGAATCACCTCGCGGCCAATGCCGTCGCCGGGGATCAGGCCTGGAGTGATATCAGTAGGAGCAGAAGAGCACGCAGCTTGCCAAGCATACCAATACGTAAAGTTCTTGCAGCAGCCATTGTGTTTGTTCAGTTGCTGTTTGGATCTCCAGGCACTTCGCCGAGGAAGCTCGACAAAATAATGCAATGGCTGCCCGACTTCGGACACTCGGCGTACCTTCCGCTCTAGCACAAGACTTCATCTGTTCGTGGCTGTAGTTCTAGCCTCAGGCTTTATCTGGCACGAGCTGTGGTATCTCATGCATGCCATCCTCGAACCAACATGTCTAACAGTTCTTGCAGCAATGCTATCACCAAATTCCGATCGTCTGCACGGTCAGAAGTATCATGGGGGACTTCCTCATGAAGTCATACCATTCCCCTCGCTCACCTCGCTGGAGCAAATGAGCAAAGGCGAATGGTAGACGTAGATGCACAGAGCAACCGCGTTGGATTATTGCTACGTCCCAACCGAGTCTATCAATATGTCTATATGTGTATGCTGAGTTTCCATCGCTCACTTCTTCTCCGCCTTCTGATCGTCAGGAGCCACAAAAGTGCCGCCTCCTCTCTGCTCGAGCAACTCGCCTTCCTCCTTCAGCACCAAATCTTCCATTTTTCCAAATCCTTCCACCGCATCTCCATATGTCTCGAAGACGCCCTTCTTGTAGCCATCTGCCACCTTTTTGACGAAACTCGCCTCATCCCATCTTGCACCAATCAACTCCTCGAAAGTCTCCTTCTCGTCCTTCCGCTCGCATCCCCACACTGCTTTATACGCAGACCCTAGTGCACATGCATTCCCACCGATGTCTAGCTTGTAGACCCCTTCGGCGGAGCCAAGGACCTCACCGGCAATCTTCGCAATGGCAGAGTTCGCTGACCCGCCACCGACGAGATAGACCCGACGAGGCTGCGGCGGCAGCTTTTCGCCACTCCCGGTCTCCGGCGCGTGCACGAGATTGTGCGAGCGTAGACGAAGGGAGAGGAATTGCGATTCCACGATGTTCCGTGCGTCTTCCGGGACGAAGTCGGCGGACTTTGGGGTCAACTGGCTGGACTTCGGATCGTAGTCGCAGCGCCATTGACCAGCGGGCAGGTTCGGGACGATCTCAGGTCGCGGGAAGTAGAGACCAAGTCGCATCGCTGACGATGGTGAGGACTGAGAGACTTCAGGGGTGGAGAGTGCTGTGGAATCAAATTTGTCCCATGACCCGGAGTCGTCTCCGTTAAGCTGGTCTCGGATCTGTTCGCGAGCTAGACCGCCGTTCTTGTAGCAGAGCATGAACATGTAGAGACCCGGGGTCGTCGGGTGGTTCATGAAGTGATATGCTGGATCAGGTTTGTACTGTGGTGTAGACATGAGAAACGTAGTTGACGTGCCGAGGGAGACCATAGCATCGGACGGTCGTAATGGTAGGGCTAGAATTGTAGAAGGATTGTCGCCCGTGAAAGGAATGATCTTGCACTCTGAAGTGAAGTTGTAGCGCTGCACAAAGTAGTCGCTGATGCTCCCAAAAGCATTACCGCCGCTTTCTCGTACGTCGCCGAGTTTCTTCTTCAACTCCGCAACATGTTCGTCACCTCCAGCTGCCAGAGAAAGCAGCTTGTCCGAGTATGCGCCTTTCTTGATATCCCAGAGGTTCATACCTGTCACATCACTAATGTCGATCGGCGCGAAGTCTCCTAAAAAGACAGATGCCAGGAAAGAGGACACGAGTGAGATGCGGGCAGTCCGCTCGTAGTGCTCGGGATATTTCGTCCTGTAACGAAGAATTTGAGGTCCACTGAAGCGATGGTGCGCCTTGCTTCCGGTGGATTCTGCCAGAGTCTCCTTATCTCCAAGCTGCACATCGAACGCGTCGCATTGTTTCTGCGTGCTGGCGTCTTGCCAGTTGGGGCTCATCGGGTGAGCAAAAGCACTCTTGCCGTCGTCGGTGCCGTGCGGTGCTAGCTGCTCGACGATCGTCTTCGCCGGATCGAGGCTCGACAACAGACCCTGTGCCTCACCTGACCAAAAGACGGTTCCATGCTGCATACCGGCGCCGGAAAGACCTCTGACCAGGCTGAAATCCAGGCCTGCGTCCTTCAACCTGTCGAGAACCAGATTGACAGCGTCTAACCACATCGCTGGAGGAGCAAATACTTCGCCTTCCGATGGATTGGTGAGGACGCCCTTTTCGATACCATACTTGCTGCCGAAGTCCTCGTCAAAGTCGACTTTAGCTTCAAATTGGAGCTTGAGACTCGAATCGACACAGAGACCTAGCATATGTTAGGAATTATGACCACATGTATCGGAAGATGGACTGACCTTTGAGTTGCTGGGTGGACAGATCGAAACCCAAGTATAATGCTTCATTATTAGACATATTTTGCTCTTACTTTTCGAATTACAGATTGCGCAAGTATTATACAATGTGTCTTGTGAATGAGGAGTCGTGAGGAATAAGAAAGAAGCAAGAAAGATTGCACAATCAGAAAACCCGGTCGGATTGAGTGAAGAGATCAACGTAAAACAAACCTTCGAATCCTTCAACCTGCTAGATAAGGTAGTGATCAGACAATCACGTTCGATCATTCATCTGATATCAGCCTGGCATCATCGGTAGGCATTGGAGGACAAACCAAGGGTCTACCTCAAAACAATTACGACAGAGCCGGATAAACGCGGCTAAAATTGGCGCATGGTGGGGTGAGAAGCAAGGCCTCTAAACGGCGTTTGGTGGGCACACAAAACAACACCACAAAGGTTATACGATCATTACGTTTCTCAACGTCATGTCGTCCAAGGAAGCAGAGCGCACTCCCGAGGAGCAAACAAAGCTCGATAAGGAAGCCAAAGTCAAGGAAGATGCCGAACAGGCAGCCCTCCCATACAAATGGACGCAAACCATCGCAGACCTGGACCTCACCTTCCTTGTGCCTGGTAATCTAAAGGGTCGAGACCTGGATGTCAAGATCACCAAGACTAGCCTGAAGGCCACTGTCAAAGGTCAAGATGCTGTGATTGAGGTAGGCAGATTCTCGCACGACCGCTGCTCTGTGCATCAAGCTAACCGCGAGTTCTTCTCCTTCTCACAGGGACAATTCCCCCACCCCATCCTCGTCGATGACTCCACCTGGACGCTCGACTCGCACCCCAGCGGCTCAAAAGAAGTGTCGATTCACCTCGACAAAGTGAACAAGATGGAGTGGTGGGCACACGTGGTAACGTCGGCGCCGAAGATCGACACGTCCAAGATCACGCCCGAGAACTCGAAGCTGTCGGATCTGGACGGCGAGACGCGCGGGATGGTGGAGAAGATGATGTACGATCAGCGGCAGAAAGAGAGCGGGAAGCCGACGAGCGACGATCAGAAGAAGGCCGATCTGTTGCGGAAGTTCCAGGAGCAACATCCCGAGATGGACTTCAGTAATGCGAAGATGAGTTGAGCACAGAACCCGTAGAAGAACAGGTCGGTGACTGCAAGACTACCTGTGAGGATTGCGAGCAAAGACGGACGTGAAGGGTTCTGCTGCTTGTCTCTGAACATATGCAGTGTATCTCGGCACGCGCGAGCAGAAAGCATGGACAGAGCAGCTTACCTCGGGGGCTTGCATCGTCCAGGAGTGGACGTTAATATACTAAGCAGATCATCTTATGCTGTTCGTAGGCCATCTTTCAACGATAGCAAATGCGGCGTATACAGTATCAGGGGTCTATGGGAGGTCCCGAGAGCTTGAAAGCTGTATGAGAAACCATTCTTTGCATATTGGGACACTGATCTGTGGTGGCGTTCCACACACTCAGCGCATTAAGTACATCTATATCAGAAGGACCATCACAAAAGTGATGCATCAGATAGAAACTCTCTCCGTCATGAAACTGAGAAATGAACGCACAGCAAAACCACATCACATTCTAGACTTCCGTCATTTCCTCCCAGTATGCCCCCATCGCGCTTTGCACCTCGACTCATACTCTGTGGTGTCTCATCTGCCGCCCATCGAAGATTGACCTGTAAGGCCGTCTGGAGATACAGTGTTCCGCATTCCGGGGTTGTGGCGAATGCTGAGGAAAGACTGGGCGCTGTAGATGGTGTGCTTTACTCGTGTACCGACTGACAGCCGTTTGCTGCAGCTGCCTGCAAGCTTTGTGCGAGCTTCCATGTCGAAGATCTGTGGAGCCATATGCACAAATTTCCGTGCATTATGTGTTTGAATGTATGTTGGTCTTGCACTCTTGTCTTGAGAGCAAGATGCACACTGCTTTAACTTGGCACCCACAATTTTCTTCCTCCACGTCCGGTGAATCCGCTTCCGCGTGGGCGTGTGAAGCTGTCAGGGTCAATCTGGCGTTCAGGAGAAGTTGCACTGATCTCGACTGCTCGATTGACTGGAGAGAAACCGCCACGGTTTGGGCTAGCAGTGGCATTTCCTCCACGTCCGCGAGCACCGCCACGAACACTACCACGGCCATTAGCACGACTATTGTGCTGCATGCTCCCGCGGCCCTGCTGTGTTTGTGGCTGTGATCTTGGCTGACGTGGAGACTGCGGCTGTCCAGGAACTGTATTCTCAGAGACTGGGCCTGCGTTTGAAGAGCGGCTGAACGCATTTGGGTCCATCATATTCATCGACGATGGCTGTAACATGGCAGCAGGCGCACGAGGCGGTGGCTTGAAAACGACCTCCTCATCTTCATCCTCGCTCTCATTGACGTCTTGCACGGTATCCGCAGGTAGCACTGCCTCAGTGTTAAGTGCAGTGGTCAGACTGCCCCGGTTCTGCAGGTTGCGACGGTTTCGGAAATCGCGATCCTCTCGACTGACAGCCTCGCGGAGCTGTTCCAGGCGCTTGTAACGAATGTCAAATCCTCTAGCGTAATTGACCTTGTTCGGATCATTGCACAGGAAAATGAAAGACTCAAGAGCAGCAATGGGGTCGAGCTCCTGGTGCACACGCCACAAGATGTAGTTGAATAGTGGCTGCAGACGTACTGGTACCGTGGCGTTGGAGGAGCCTTCGTGCACATGCGCCTCCGTCAGGGCTGTAAAAGAGGCCACGGGCGACGAGGATTCTTTCGTGGGGCTAGTCGGGGGTGAAACGGGGCTCATACTGGAGCGCACACTTCGCATAGATGACGGGGACGCCGTGCCTGACATATTCGAGCCTGCCGAGCTCAAGGGCGTTTTCGGGTCGTCCTCAGACAGAGTAAGCTTGTTGGTCGTCTCCTCCAGTGGATCCTCCGTCATCATCTCCTTCTCGATCTCGTCCATATGATCATGCTCAGAGAACAGCGTGCGAGGGACTGCAAAGTTCTCAACCTCGGCCCATTTCTGGTAGTACTGGTCGCCACCTTGTAGAGTTACGGCATGTGGGTATTTGGTGGTAGCCTCGTCCAGCCACTGTAGCGTTTCCCGAACGTCCTCACCATGACGGTTGCTGCTACTTTTCTGGCGGCTGAGTTGGTCGAGTGCTATCCATTGTCAGCTTCCCCTCCGAGCCATCGATATCGTCTACACTCTGCTACGCACCATGAAGAGGCACGAACAAGCGTATCTGTCCATTCTTCACCCACTGACGGATCCCATTCCTCGTGCTCTTCTTCACTCCAGCGACCAGGGCGGTATCGTCCACGATGCAGTTGAAGACCTTGCGAGTAGGCTGAACAGGATATGGCTGGGTGCCCTGCTGGGATGTGGGGCGTGAGCGTGGGGCACGCATCCTTGCAGGCGATCGTAGTGTCTGCGAACGAGGGAAAAGATTAGAGCGGGGACGCGGCGGTGGCTATGAAGTAGGCTTATGGCAAGCAGGCAGGCAGAATGGCAATGGCTACGGCATGTATGTTGTTCGAGCCAGAAGCGAATGATAAAGAATGGTGTGTCGCGATTGTTACGAGTGGGCAGCTCACCATCAGGGTGTATATGGTGCTTGTGAATGAGGGCAGGCGGGTATGCGAGCAGGCTTCCTGCTGATTGTCTTCAGTGACTCGAACAGCATCGGTATACTGTCTTCAAGGTTGCGCAGTAGGCGCTAGGCGAGTCAGGACGTGCATGATGTTGCTGAAACGAAGAAAGTCAACTGAGAGCCCGTCTGGCACATTCTCAGCATGACCCGGTCCTTATACGTGTCGCAGACCAGCGTTGGGACCAGAAGCGACTGTTCACGACAGCAAGATGCGAGTGCTACGTTGTTATGGATCGAGTGGAGTGTGAGTGGCCCGATCAGGAAGTCAAATGCTTGGCGGAACGAACCACATGTGACGTCCTGTGAGGCAGACTGACGCATGTTCATACTTCATGTCGCTTGAACAGTATGATTAAACCAGCATCGTTGAGAGCAATGAAATTATATAGTCACCATGTCTAAAATGCTCGTCTCTAGCCAGCAATTGTCGCAGCCTACCAATACCAGTCATGTACATTTATAATTGCCCATCGATCGCGTCCAGATCCCTACACCGGAACCCCCGTCGTCGTAGGCATTTCAGTAAATCCCCCTTCCATACCTTCAGCAGCTCACTCTCAGATCAGCCGATCAGTTTCCTGATCCACTCGGCATGAACCCGCGGTCTTCTCCCATCAGTCGAAGAATAAGCCTTAGACAGTGTCGCGATGTGTGAGATTTCATGAGCCATGGGTGTCGCCACGTTGATGCAAATGTTCGCTATCAATGCAGTCGGCACATTCTCCCTCCTCCGCACACTGCTTCCCAGCCCGCGGCTGGTGAACACAATAGTTCGCTCTCTTGCCGCTGGCGCCCCACAAGTGCGTTCGTGCTGTACCACTCTGGACGTGTCGGGATGAAGCTAGTGAAGTGTGTGAGGGAGGGTGGAATCAGTGCGCAGGACAGTGTTGCGGGGATCTGTCCACGAATCGAGCAGTGGAGGAGAAAAGATAGTGAAAGTCGCACGGTAGGTTCGAGCAAGTCATTGAATGGTAGTCGTGTATAGCAGTAAGAGAGACTGTTCACCAGTGCAGAGAACGGGAATGAATGACGATGCGAACCTCCTGATCTAGTCAACAAGCGTGTATGCTGCGTGGATGGAGATCAAGTTGAAGTGGGAGAACATTACTTAGACTCATATATCGTCGTTGTGTTGGATTTCGCTAACCAGCGGTACAGAGTGTTGACAAGCTGCAGGTGTTTGACGACCATCAACATCGCGTGAAAGTACCCAGAGGAGGACGCCCTGAGCGCCGGACTAAGACGTGCCTCATCCCCACCAGTCATCATAGCTGTATTTCGCACTTGCGGTCTCCATCGCATCTTGATCCATTCAATCCCATCGACTCCTACTACGTCGCTGCATTACTTACACATACTGCGACAACCAGCGGATACCCTCGCCGTAACCTTGTCTCATCACCACGGAGCACATGAAGATCTCAATGGGGCGAATGCCTTCAAGAGGGACCTTGCCTTTGCCAGCTGTTCAAACACACAAATCGTTAGCATGCCGAACTCTTCCCACCAGGTTATCCTCTAGGATCAAGGGGTTGTCCTTACTCGTCTGGTACAATCCCAACTCATGCCTCAGCTGGTCCTCGCTGACCGCACCCGGGTGGTCGATCTTGTTGCCCAACACCAAGAAGGGGGTCTTGTTCAAGTCCTCCATGCTCAACAACGCATCCAGCTCGGCCTTGCTCTCGGCAAAGCGCTCGGGATCCTTGGCATCAACCAAGAACACGATTCCGGAAACCTCGGGGAAGTAGTCCTTCCACAGACGTCGAGCTTGCTGATGACCGCCGAGGTCAAAGGTTGTGAAACGGACGCTGCCGATGCTGAGTTCTTCCGAGGTCGGGTGGAGGGTGGGTTGCAGGATGGCTACGCGGTCGTTCTTGAGCATGTGGAGGAGCTGTGGGGAAAAGGCGAGTTAGACAAGATCGGACCATGCGGTCATGAATGGAAGTGCGTACGGTTGTCTTGCCGGCATTATCGAGACCGAGGAAGAGGAGTTTGGCATGCTTGTTCGCGAGACCCAGTTGGGCGAGCACATCCCAGACTGAACATGACATTAGTTATCCATGTCCTGGATAGATACACAGCCATTCTCTCGAATGAGACATACACCAATCAATGATCCACATATTGCCGAGAATTCGTCAAGTGCGTTTGGGCGTCGACAAAGAAGGCTCAGTATTAAGAAGTGCCTGAATACAATGGAGCAAGACGGGTGCCTGCGTCCAGACGGGAAAGTGGAAGTGTTGTTCACAATCGAGAAGCCAGACGGATCTGCCCGTCAGCTCCACGGACTGTGATTGGTCGCGACATCCGCCAGCTCTAAAGTCCGTACAGCTGTCTTGTGACAGGGGACACATTTTATCAAGGTACCTTAGCATGTGGACGACCTGTTCACTCTGCTAACGATCACAACAGTCACCCTTGTGGATGCGCAGAGAGTCATTGACACTGCGTATATCGTCTTGAAGCATGGCCGCCAACAACTTGGTATCATCCCACCTTCAGCATATACACGAACGCAATCGCAATACATAAAAGCTAACACTCGCGTCCGCGATCCCAGCTCGACCGTGCCGTGGGACTCAGCATGCTCATCGCTGCCTCGGTTGTGTTTGCATACTACACCGTCTGGACACTTCTCCTGGTAGGATCCCGGCCATCTATACCACTTCGCGCTCAACCACAACAACCACTAATCCCTCTACGCAGCCCTTCGTCGACGATTCACACCCGCTCCAACTCCTCTTCCTACCTCGCGTGTGGGCGATCCGAATCCCAGTCATTCTTCTCTTGCTCGGCGGTGCCGTTGTCGGCAGCTTCCTGTCATTGGTGATGATCCGCAGCAACCGAAAGAAGGCATTGAAGGCGGCACAAAAGATGAAGGCGGATGCAGGGAAGAAGTCAAAGTAGTTGTAATATTTACAGTGGTATGGGTGGGAGGCATAGGCAAGACGAAAAAGCGAAGCAGGTCACGGAAAGGCAGGCAAGGAGTTCATGCATATTTGGGATGGGTTGGTTGTGAGATATAGCCTGGCTTCAAGGTATTATGCGATACCAGGTGTATGTATTGGGTATGGACGTCCGATAACATTCCAACCTGCCATCAGCATTGCCTTTTCGATCTCGACGAGATCGGAGACATTCAACACACATGTTCTGATCAAGTCATTGCACAACGCAATCGTCAGCGAGCACGGCTCTACGCTCCCCATCTTGGGCTACCTCGACGGTGTCTTCTCCAGCTTCTGCCCGTTGAGCTCGAATTCGCATAGCAAGCTGGGCAAGAAAGGACCGCTGTAATCATGTAAGGGTCAGCGCAAATTCGTTGCGATGCTCATCTACTCCAATGCCTGGAGTAGATCGCCATGACCCATCCCTCCGAGAAGCAATCGTAGAAGTGCGTGCGGGGGAACCTGCTTTTGCGACAACTTTCAGACGTGAAACCAACAAGCATTGATGCAGCTAGGGGGTTTGAGAAAGAAATTTACTAACCGTGATGAGCGCGTCCTGGTTCCCGCCTTGCCTCTCAACATCGTTCTGGTTCATAATATGGTACGCTTCATGCATCTTCTTTCGTGACGCTAATCCTGTAGGAGCAACATATTCATCGTCGTCTTCGGGGGCTGGCTGTGCTACAGCGGGCTCAGACGTGGATGTCGCCCTTGTCTCGGAGCGACGTGGCACCTGGTAGCCCATTCTGTTCGGCCACGCCAGAGAACTGAAGGTACTTGCATCGTGTGCTGCGACTCCATTCCCGCATCGTGCTGCCTCGCGAGCACGAGCATCGGGCGAGAAGATCTTGATAGTGTGATCGATACCGCTGACGGCCAACATTGGCTCATAGGGATGACCAGTGGCCACGTTCACGACCTCGCCATCTCCTTGTAGAATATTGACCAACTCACTCGTTTTGCGGTCCCACATGAACAGATTGCCATCATCCGAGCCTGAGACGATGTACTCGTCATCCAGGCCGAAGTAGTTCACGTCTTTGACGGTCCGCACATTGCAGTGGCCACTATATTTGCGGACGTAAGCTGAGCAAGGGACATTCGCCTCAACTCGTTCGCGCATCCGGCGACGTTCAAATGCAGACCTGTACATGAATCGTGGAACGCCAAGATTGGGAACTCCGTCCTCTTCATCCGCGTCTGAGGAGTCGTCCTGCTCATCATCCTCACTGTCTTCTTCGTCAAGATCATCAAGTTCGTATTGCTCGTTTCTTCTGTCGTCGTTATCATCATCGTCATTGTCGTGGCCATCCTCGAGGAATGCCGCCTCGAACATGTCGTTGTCGGCAGCTTCGTCTGCGCTGTCTTCGAGACCGCGAGTCCGCATAGCAATAGCCGCGACCTCTTCAGGGGAGAGCACATTTATAATATCTCCGCTAGCACTCAGCAGCTCTACATCCTCGACCTGCTCTTCCTCCTCCGATGTGTCCAGCGCCTGCTGAGCCTCTTCCTCAACAGCCATCTCTCGTACGACTCGACCAATTCCACCGAAAGCACGATCCACCATGATGTAGTCCACACCCTCAGCAGCATTGAGCAGTATACCTCGAGCGACCTTCAACCCCCAGAAGTTCTGTGCAGTCTGTCGATCTTGCGCCCTGATCTGCTGACTATCGGCTATCGTCACAGCTGACGAAAGGTCAGCAAAAGGGATTTTCAAAGCACTCGCGAATGCCACTACTGCCGACTTCTCCGAAGCAAAGACTTGACGAGCCTGGTCTGTCTCGAAGCGATTCGCATCAACATCAACGACAGGTCGATCGCTCGCATGCTGCCATAGATATCTGATGAGAAACTCGTCGATTGCCTCGACGGATGCCTCTGATTCAGGAATAGGCAGTCTCGACGCAGCCTTGGACTTCTCAGCCATACTGGTAGGTCTGGTGAAGCCATCAACTACTTGCCCAATGCCAGACTCCAGCCATAACAAAATTGCCCTAAGAAAGTCGTATCCGAACTGCTCCCTTGTCGTCAACTCTAAGTCATTGTTACGTGTGGCGATGCTGGCGAAGGAGGCAAGCATGGGACTGTTCCCAGAGGGTGTTTGAAGTCTCCCGCCGAGGACTCTGGCTAAAGTCCCACCCGCTTGGACTAGTCTATAAGCACTCTCTCTATTCCGACGAAGAGTTCGCTGGTAGCCGACCATTTCTGAGCTCGGGTCGAGAGGGTACTGCCATGATCGCATCTCCTCATCCATGTCCGTTAGTACACTGGCGGCTTGTCCAAGCGCTTGCGTGAACCTTCCAGGCGTATCTCGTGCAGCTTGGCCGAACAAAGAAGCACGCATAGCCACGGTTGCTTTCGCGATCTGTTGCGCGAGCTCTTGCCGAGGAGAACGAAGTGGCGGTGCTGGGCTGCGACTCTGGATCGGAATGTCCTCGCTCTGGCCGTTGGCATACCTAATTCGGAGGGATGTTTCTCTTGTAGCTTCATCAGCTGTACGAGCTCTTTGAGAATTGTGTCTAGCAGGGGCCCCATGCTGTGTCCGCTTTCGCTTCCGATGCTGATGCTGCACAGATCTGCTCGATGTATCCACATTGAGCGAGCTAGAAACCTCTGCTTCGCCAGCATCTGGACTTCGGACAAGATCAAAACTATAGATGTGATCACCGCTCCATGAGACGATCATCTCATCTGGCCGCGCATCGCTGATCTTACAAGCAGTGATATGCCCATTCTCGGTCCTCTTCATCTTCTTCTGGCCGTTCGGTGCAAATTTCCGTACGCACCGAGTTGCCTGCTGCATGAGGCTTCCTTCGTCCCCGGACATGGATCGCAACGGTCCAGGTGGCTTGCCGGCCTCCTGCAAACGATCCCGTCCTGCCATACGTCGATCGTGGAGCAGAGCATGCAAATGGGCCCCTCCCAGAGCAATATAGTGAGGTTGATTCGCAGAACAAGAAATTGTGTTAAGGTCGAGGGCGTAACGTTTGTACGAGATCAAAGGCGGTGGTACCTGGCCTCCGCCTCGTGGAGACGGATACGATGAGGATGGCTGCCGTAGATCCCACTGCCGGACCTCACCGTCCTCCGAGCAGGACAGGAAGAGGTACGGCGAAGACTCCGTGACAATCCTCTTGACTCGGTCTCCATGACTTCTATAGACCTTGCTGCCGGTATCCCCGTCGCTCAAGTAGCGCACCCCTTCATAGACCGTATTCCTTCCTCTCCTTCTGCTCTGTGACGCGATGTTCGACGCCGCGGATGCCACCTGTGCCTGACCCGCATATTCCAGATCGAATACCCGGACCTCTCCGTCACCAGCTGCAGTCACCACGATCTGGTCGTTCTGATGTGGCATGAACTTCACCGAGAAGATGTTCTGCGTATGGCCAGTTGCGACGGTCGTCGTAAGGCGGAACGGGCTCTCCGCGTTCGAATGGTTGTAGGCATGGATGTTGAGGTGCTGATCGTCGCTACCGCTCGCAAGGAGGTTGCCGGACTTGCTCCATGACAAGGCATTGACGCAGCCAGAATGGCCATCGAGCTCGTTGACGATGTCGAGGTCCGACACGAAACTGCGGTCGCTGTAGAGAGCACGGTGTGTTTTGGAACGGACGGCAAGGCTACGGATTTCCCGGTCGTAGAGCTTCTTGCTCAGGGTGTCCTTCATGATCAAAGGTGTTCGATATGTAGTGATAATGTCCGATGATGTAAACCTGGACTTTTAGTCCCCGAGTTCAGTGAGCAGATTCTCACTGCATGTGTGGTTCAGTCGGGAGTTTGGGGCATGCTTGTTGGTATCCTACACTTCGATGGACGACACGTTGTTAAAAGACTCAAGGTTGATGGGTTGTCAGAGTGCTGAGGTAGGTACACATCAGATATATGACTTCACATGATCTACATCGGTACTATAAGCATGGTGGCCGTGGCTCTGTCCCGCTATAGCGTGCTATAGCCGAACTCTTTATTAGGCTATTTCTTTGGGTAGAATCGTTGATTCATTCTATAAAGCCCCTAGAGGATCGTAACTTAGTATCTACCTAACACTCTATTCTTCATATCTGCTATAGCCTACCTTTCATCAAAGCTTAGACATACATCTATGTCGTCTGCTAACTTCACTTGTTCTTACACGAGGCAATGTAATGCTGATCCAAATATGTTCAATGAGCGGAAAGAATAAGGAGTCTTTCTTTTCGTGGGGTATCTCTGGACTGAATAATGAAGGAGGCCGCAGCTATACTGTCCACCTTTTGCTATCGTAGGCACGTGAACATACGTGTCATTCAATCGCTTGAGCTCCAATGCTGCTTCTCATGTCTGCCCTGGGAGTGAAAATGTCTCCATCGCATCCTTTATGTCACTACCCTCACCGTTTTGCTTGCTGTACAAATGCCGCGAAGAACTTGCGGAACGAAAGCATCTCGCCATTGATGCTGCTCAGATACGTTGCGATGCTTTCGTCGTTCGCGCCGAGTTTCTTTAACTCCTGTTGTAGCTGATCGCGGTAAGCAACGCCGATCTTGCGCAGGATGGTCCATTGCAAGGAGGCGGCTTCTTGAAGGACGTTTCGCATCTGACCGTCCTGAGCATTGAAGCCTGGCGCTGAAAGTACATCCCACGGGATCGGAGCGATTTGCGCAAGGATGAAGCCGTCAAAGCCTGGCAGCACAGGAGCAGGAGCCTCATTCGAAGTGAGCGAGATGTCTGGGCCACCCCATATAGTAATCATGGTCGTCAATGCAGAGAGTGATAGGCGCGCAGATTGTGGATCAGATGGGTCGCATGAGAAGCGCTTGATGGTGCTCAGATAAATGTCGAAATTGCCCTGGTTGACTGGGCTGACAAGCACAGAGGCAAGATCGTTATTCAGAATGAAGAGAATAAAGTTGAGATATTGCTGCTTCAGTTCTTTGAGCTGAATCTCATCGTCAGTGCCCGTAATCGGCTGCGAAAGGCCTGAGAAGACTCGTTGCGACAGTGGAGAAAGCAGCTGATCTAGGATGTCAAAAATCTCAGCTTTAAAGCCATAGACCACTTGGCCAAGTGTGCGCATGAACATAGCCATTTCGTCGTTTGAAGAGGCCGAAGAGAGCAAACCATCAATCCATCTTGGGAGTTGGGGCAGAATCTTGGCACCAAGCACACCTAGCACTCGCGAGAAAGCATGTCGAGCGGCATTCCTAACATCCGAGGAGTGGTTTAACCCTTCGAGAGCCAGCAGCACGACCTCACTGGCAACCACAAATTCTTTCGACACCTCGTCGGGTGGAGGTCCACCAGATGTGATACCAGGTGTCCAATCCGAGAAGCCGTTCGCAAGCGTACCAAGAGCCATGATGATATGATGGATTTGTCGCGTTGCCCTTGCATCTCCATTCTTAGCTGCTGGAAGATGATTCTCGAGATCCAGCGACAATGGGTCCACAACAGCTTTTGCGATAGCTACTTTGGTACTGACTGGTACGGCGCTGGTGGACGAGACTGTGCCAATAGCCTCGAATAAGAACAATTGGCTCGTAAAGGTCGAATCTGCGGATTGACCATTGTCCTCGGACGAGGCATCTTCATCTTCTTTGTCCTCGGGAAGCTCGGCTTTGATGGTGAGAAGATCACTGATCGCGCCCACCACATTCTGCGCGACGTCGCCAAGCTGTGCACGTAGATGCCGGATGAAGCGCTGGAACAGATACCACGAGCGTAGCCGCACCTTGGGATTGGTGCTATGAAGGAAAGCTACGAAGTTTTCGAGCACCCTCGAAATGCTCGCAGGGTTATGCTCGAAGAACTGCACGTAGCGTACACAGATCTCCATGTATTGCAGCTGAATCGCAGGGTGTGGATGCGATGCCAATCCCGAGTCGACCATCTTCGACATCATCTCAAGTAGGCGTTGAGAAGCCACGGAAGTTGGTTGATGCTTGGCATACAGGCCTTGGTTCTTGATAGCCAGCTCACCAAAAAGGTACATTTCGTGCATTGCCAGATCCACGTCTCTCCAGTTCGGCTGATCGTCTGCAGAATCCAGGCGGGCGAATGTCTCAGCCACTACCCTGGTCAACGTGTCTATGTACAGACTCTCATCCACGGCCGCCACGGTCTGCTGCAGAACGTGAAGTTTCTTTCGCAGTTCTTGAAATTCTGCTTCGTCTGTCGCTTCATCTTCCTGGCCCCAACTGGCGGTTTCGTCGTATTTCATTTTCGCAATGATAGCATCTAAAATTGGTTGTAGCATGCCCGTAAACTCAGCCGAAACTGCGCCGCGTGATTTCACATTCTTCCGAAGCAATGTAAGAAGATCTGTCAAGGATGGAATGACTGCCGAGCATATTTCGTCGTATTCATCGGAGAAGAATCGCAGTAGATAAGACACAAACGTCTGTAGCGCCTCGTTTGCTTGAGTCCGAGTTTCGTCTTGTACAGCATCGTTATCCAGCACCTTCACAATGTCGATCACGACCGTATTGACTAGTTTGGCGACCGTCTCCGCGAGATCTGTATCGTAGTTGGGCGTTGAGCGTAGCTCTGAAAGTGCCGGGCTTGCAATCAGCTGCCCGACGATCGTCCCTAGATTCAAATATCGCAGAAGTTCCATCTTATCCCGCGGTGCCATCTTCTTGCCCACGGTCTCGGTAAACGTGTCAATGGCAGCATCACGAGCTTTCCCTTGCTTACTCTCCGACGAGAACTGACCTTGCTGCCCTGCCAGCTCCAGCAAGGCATTTTGAACATTTCCGTTCAACACGATGGAAATGTCGATCCAGCTCACCCACTTTGCGATTGACCGTAAGCACATCTCTGTGATCGCAAGATCAATTTGTGACCACCGTGACAGCATCTCCTGCCACGTAGCCGCCACTTTTGCAACATCCCGAGCACGGATCATGTCTTTCAGCTCATTACTCCTCTTCTGCTCCACGGGTGTACGGGGGATCATCTGATCTGCAATCTCATCATGAATCGACCCCAAGATCCGCAGGTACATCACCGTCGCCGCCGGGTTGCTCGAGCCAATGCTCGACGCATCCCCCGCAAGCGCCCGGAACTCATCGAAGAAACTCATCCATTCCGATGCATACAGCGAGCCGAACAGGTATGTGAAGGTCTGCGTGAGCTTATTTTGAATGCTCGGACTATCCAGCCGAGTGGGATCTGGGACGTAGATCTGCCGCACGTATCCCATCAAGCTGTCCTTGACGTACACCAAGCTCTGCTGGTCCAACGCCTGTGTCTGCACGGCATTGTTCACGATCTCGAGGCATACCAGCCGCACCACCTCGGACGTCGAGGGTGTCCGCGTGAACAGTGCCAGACAGACTTGCCACCCATTTGGATCTTCTCTTAATCTGCCGAGGAAGTCGTACGCTTGTGCTTTGAGAGTCTGCTCGGTGCGGGGATCGAAGGCGATTTCGATCGCATTTTCGACTTGGGTGTCCATCTCGGGCAAGTCGGTTGCAGGGCGAGAATCTTTGTGGGAGGGTTCAAGGTTTCACGTTCCGCAGCATCCACGCAGAATGCCGCGTCCTCGTGGGAAGGCTATTGGCTCATGTTGACGGTAAGTCCGAGGTTCGAGTTCAGATGTGTTGTGGTTGGCGGTGTATGAGTCAAATGACTGCAATCCGATTATGTCAAAACGCCTAGAGAGTGTCGACGGAGCAGATGGTCCGGGATGTCGTTGAAGCCGAAGGATTTTTTGTGGGAAGGGTGTCGAGTGCTGTGTTATAGTATTGAACTGGTATCCTCGAATGGGTGATGTCGTGTGCCTGTCGAGGTCTGAATTCTGAAGCCACCATTTTACAGAATCGGTGCCCCACACATCCCACTTCTACTACATGAGCCGAGTCCGACAGTGTGAATGCTCACCACATGTGTCCGAGGGTGCATAGACGAATGAAAAGTCGTGTCTACAACCTAGGTAAGGTAGATTTATGCATTTGGTTTGTGAAATAGACGCCTTCCACGCCCGCATGTAATTCAATCGTGTGCGAAGCATCATTCTAGCTCATGGTATGAAGAAAGGAGATAGCGCCGGCTAATCACAAAATTCGGAAACATCATTCGCCAATTCACCGTCCATCAAGTTTGTAGTGCTCTCTGAATGGTAGAGTGCCTGCCGGCTTCTTGGCCATTGGACCTCCGTTCAACGCAGTAAAGGCCACAGTCCTGGGCGTCATTGGGTTCTTAAGCCCAAAGTCTTGGTTCATAGGAGTCTTTGGCAGATTCATGAAAAGCTGTCTGTTCTTCTCCCACTTCTCCTCTTTGGTGAGGTTGGCGTCGGGGTCGTAAGAGATGTACTTCTTCATTTCAATATCCGTCTGGTACTCAGCCTCACGGACCACCTTCTCGTCTGGGGTCATCCTCAGATTCCACACAGAGAGGATCAGGTAGGTTGAGAAGAGGATGCTTGGTGGTAGGTCAGCATACTGCAGTCATTCTGTTTCTTGACATCAGACCTGACTCACATCATAACAATGGTGACTGCAAAAACAGCACGAGCTTGCATGCAAAATCCATAGTTTCCTGATGTTGCATAACTGCATCCTTTGCTCAAATACCAGGGCAAGCCCGGCGACGGGTGCGCCGGATCACTCATATCAGGAGTGGACTGGTTGCGAAGACTGATGGAGTAAAGCACAACGAGCACTACGTGCACGAGAGCGCTGAGAATGGGTATCCAAGCGTGCATGACCCACATCGTCGTCTTGCAGAGGAGAACGAACATGGACAACACGGAGATCACGATGTTGAATTGAACGAGACTGCGATACGAGTCTCTTGTCAGCAGATGTGTATACAGTGTGTAGCCACAGCGTGCTGGGAACGTACTAATTGCTCCATACCACGGGTGGGTCGATGGGTCTGTAGTTTGCAAGTGCATACAGAATCTCGTTAGGACTGCTGTTGAAACCCAAGTCTGCGCCATTCTGCCATAGCTTCGTCCGGTATGTGTTCGGGTCCGCGATGCCATACAGCGTGAGACAGGCGACGGTCATGAGAAACTCGATGCAGAAGAGGCCGATGATGACCTTGGGGTAGCGCCATTTATGCGCGAACATGATTCGAGGCATTATGGATCCAGTCTTGTATGTGCCAAGGTACGCCGAACTCTCTGCTCAAGTCCTGGACTCTTTGCTTCTCAAGCGGCCGCTCTCTTTCTGTCCAACTTCGTGCTCAGCTTTACCAGGTGGGTGGGGTAAGGCAGTCGGTGGGCGGAGGTGTAGGCGGATCTCAGCACTCGGTCGGCCAGAGTAGCGCTCAATCTACGGCAAGCGGCTGATATCGAGGTGGAGAGGATGAAGACGAGATGAGGATGTCGTCCAGCAGGGTTGAGAGGAGGCCAAGCATATGAGTGTCCAGCATGCCTGCCCACCTCACCCGCGCCGCAGGCCTACAGGCGCGCGAAAGTGACGGGGAGTGCAGAGAGCGCTAAAGGTGCGATCTCTTTGGCTGGAAGCAGAGGTGGGTGTTGGGAGCTTGGTCCAATGGGAGCGCGAATCCGGGGCGTCTCGGTGAAGTCCAGCATGCAGGGTTTCAAGCCGCTCGCGGAACGTCACAAAGCTTAACTGCGCCTACATTCTGCCCATGCATACCACCGATCACATGTATCCGGTAGGCCCACGGGTGGGTTGTTGAGTTCAACTTGACCGACAATGCACAGTTGATTTGCCAGCTCTGCTCGAAGATGTCACGAAGGTCTGAGATTGTGGTCAACAATCGCAGGAGTCGCCGTTCACCACGGAATGGACCATTAGAGCTATCACTCGATCATCTACACAACAACCGATCAACTTGTGTGTGAAGATGACCCGTCTTGACGACGATGTAGTCTAAGACATACCACTAGAGTGTCCTTTCTCATAGTCTCGTGTATCCCCACAGTTGCGTCGGAAATGTCACTGCCATCAGCTATGTTCTTTGAACATTCGCCCCATTCTGCGCGGCCGGATGCTTCTATAGAAAGGTCATGGACCATCCGAGGTGCTGAAAGAGCCGAAAGACGAGCCATATATGGAGCTGGCCTCCAAGAAGTACCTGTGCACCAAGCAACTTATGGTGGACTGGAGTAATGCCTAGGTACGGCATGGACGACTTCCGTGCTCCAGATCTAGCAGACTCCTGCCGTAGCAGGTAGGACAGCAAGAAGTTGGCTTTTCATTGGCGGCGGATATCACCAAGCCAATCAAATGGCGAATGTGATTCGCTTTTGGTAGTCGAAGGACCGAGCACTTACACAATTGGAGAGAGCGTGCCAGATACATGGCAGAGCTCTTCCTCACGTACGAGTTTCGTAGGCAAGGGACATTGCGAACGGCTCGCATTACGAGGGCACGTAGGTAGAGCTGTGTTGAGGAAAAGGCAAAGGCAGACGGTCACATCTCTTGAAAGTAAGGTATCTTACTTTCTAATACCCAGGATGCTCTATGATCTATCGTAAATGTACGATGCTATGAGGAACAATCCTAGCCATACCGAACCGAATGTTTCGCCACTGTGCAATGCGTTCCAATCTTAAGCTGCCAGTTCCTCTGTACATGCCATCCATAAACTCCGGGAACAAAGGAGAACCGAAGCGACGAGCGGTCGTCGTCTTTGCGATTCGGGGTATCAATTAGAAGAACATCATTCCAACAAATCAGCACACACACCCATATTAAGCCGCCACGGCCGAAGCAGTGTTGCTCTCCTCCAAAGCCAATCGCTCCCGTAGCGAGTCACAGAACTGTTCAAACCCGCTGACGACGTCCTTACATTCCGCGGCACAGTTCCTCGCCTTGAGTCGATCTTCAACCTTCCTATCTTGTAGCTCTTGCCTGGCGAGTTCTGCCCGCTCCCGCTCTCTTCGTAGGTCTGCCACCATGGTTTGCGTTGTCCGAAGATGTCGTGCGGCGTTGTTGGTGTCATGTTTCCCCATCTGGATTGTATCTGTGAGTTCAGATAGCTTCTTGATGGCCACGTCGTTCGCATGGTCGAGGCTGCGGATTCCTTGCACAGCGGCAGGGTCGGGATAGGGGAGGTCTTTAAGAAGCTCTTCCACCAGCGGGATCGCTGTCTCGATTGCTTCCCGGTCGAGCGGTACAGAGAAGGCGAAAGGTGATAGGAGGCTAGTCGAAAAGCTTTGCAACATCTTGCTCTGCGCCAGCAGATAGGATGCCTGGCTGTTCGTCGCAGTCGTCAATCGCTGTGCACCAGCTTCAAGCCCTGCTTGATTGCCCAGGTCCTGCAACAGCGCAACTACTCTAGGAACCAGCGGATCCTCGGTTCCAGGGGTACTCGTTGCCGCCATTCGTGCAATCATGTTCATAAGATCCTCCAAATCGGAAGTCATTTCGACCTCGTCAACTTCTCCATCCGGTGGTATTGCAGCGCCCAAAGCGTTGTTCGACTTTGCACCTGACTTAGCACTCGCAGTTATGTCGTAATTAACATCAATACCGGAGTCCCGCGGCGGACCGCTTTCCTCTTCTTCGTATGTTGTGTACTCCTCATCATCATCTAATTGATCCAATTCGTCTGCCAAGTTTCCCATCCCACTGTCAAGTCCCCGCTCATGGCCATCATCATCCATAGAGGAGGTAAAATCAGCCGAGAGCTGGGAGGCATTTGAGAAGCGTTTTGGTTTGCTCGACCGCGGCGTGACGGGGCTGCCGTGGTTGGACGAGAATGAACTGGTCCGCCTTCGGTACTGCTCACGGTATGCTGTTGTTGACGGAGAGGTGTCCAACGGCGACATGTACTGCCGAATCGGCGTGAGCGGCGGCGAGGTCGTATTCATCTTATCGTTCCCAGAGGCTACGTCTGTTCGTGTGGCCGCAGTCTTATGTCGTCGGATTCGCGAATATTGATGTCCCGGAAGCCGGTGTGCTGTTGCTGAAATGGTCTGCCAGCATGAATGGCGCCCGGACTGGGTCCCCGAGACAGCGACTTTGTGATTGTGCTCGCCTCCGGGAAACAATGGGATTGAGCGCACGGATAGATAAACCCTGTCGTTGGGGTCGTGTTGGTGAAAAGTCGGGAATTGGTTCATCTACGGGTGTACCTGCGACTAGACCGACCCCGGGCAATAATCATGGGGAACTTGGAGCGTGCGGTCGCCGAGATGACGGAATGTGTCGTCGAACCACGATATACTCATGCTGTATTCACAAATGAGTAATGCTCTCATCCGATCACTCCTGTCATCATTCGAAATGCCTGGTCTATACGTGATATGTAGACGGGAGCATCATGTATCAACGAGCCTCAGTGCGATGCTTATCACTGATGATACGCTTCATCCCTTGATCAGTTTCTTTCCGACACCTAAATCAGCTGCAAGAAAAGGTTCCATCAATTTCCAAAGAGCTGTAAATCTGGATATTCATCATAATGACAAGACATATTCAATCACTTCGTTACTGCGTTCAGGACTGAGCGCTTTGCCACGCCGGTACCCAAGTAGCCTTTGTGGCAGGCTCCATGGCTAGAGCCTCCACCTCTTCCTCCACCCTCGCTCTCTCACGCTGAACAGTCTCCCGTTCCAACTTCACCATCACCTCCAATTCCTTCAGCATCCCCTCGAGTAGTGCTCTGCAATCGCCCATCAGTGCGCCAAGACTGGAGCTCTCGCGCTTATCATACTCTCGAGGCGCTGGTGGCAGACTATCGAGCTCTCGTTGTAAAGCGCGAACCTTCAGCGCCATGGATGTGTGCGTCTGTCTCCAGACCTCGGGAAGAGTGCTCGCGAATCCAGATCTTGCACCACTGTATGCAGACTCGGCATCTTCGATCCACGTAGAAAATGTACAGATTAGATCGGAATACCTGCTTTCCGGCTCCAGCAACGCCGCCAGGGATGCATGGACTCTGCTCAGCACCTGCAAACTCTCCACTAACAGCGCTTGGTCGGGACACCAGGCATTCAGAGCCGTGACGTTGATGAGCCGCTGGTGCTCCAGTTCGGCCGCCCGAATGTCATTGTAGTCCTTCTGCAATTTGGTATGTCTCCGGCCAAGTTTCCGTTTGGCACTGGCGTCGTACTCCTGTACGGCAACTATAGAGGCTTGATGTAGTAGAGACAGCTGAAGCAGCTCGATCTGCGTTCTTGACATATCGCTGGTCATGGGCTCATCGGTCATTGCTGGTGCTAGTGCGGGCTTGGTCGAGCGGGCGATGGGAATTGGGGGCTTTGGCAAAGCAGACTTTGCAGGTGAATAGTGCTGTTGGAAAGTGTTGAACTGTGGGCGAGCAAGAGCAGACACCGGAGGTCGGTTACTTATGGTGGTAGGTTGTCGTGGGCTGGTGGACGTTGGTCGACCTGGTGGTGAGCCTCTTCCTGATGCCTGGCTCGTGGCTACTGATGGTTGGCGTCCATGCCCCAAAGCAACAGACGATCGTTTGTCACCATTTGACGTGGAGGATCGAACGGTACTCGTGCTGCCTGTCCTGGCACGCGCATCTTGGCCTCTGGTCTGCACGCTTGGTGTTCGCGTGAGGCTCTTCAGGGCTGATGCTTGCTCTTGACCCCTAGACGTGGTCGGTCGATGTGAAAGGGATCCGGTCCTTTCGGGAATCGCATGAGCTCCTCCAGCAAGCTTCATCAACGGATCAGCCTTCGCAGACGATGTCATGCGAGCATGCGTTGACTTGGCAGCATTCGTGAAAGCCCCATACATGGAAGTTGGTCTGGAAGACTTGATTCCTGACGCTGGGGGCGGCATTGCTTTCCGACTCAACTCGCCCATGGCAGGTCGACGGGGCTCCTCCGCTATAGATCCGGTCCTGTTGACCCATTTCTGATCTTCCTCCTCATGGTCATCTGGTATCCCCTTCTCGTCCGAAGACGAGCTTCGAGAGAATTGTGGTAACAAGCTTCTCCTTTTCGATATCTTGGAAGTCAATGTCGCACCGCCTTGGCCAGCAGTGCCATTGTTTCCACTGGACGACTTAGGATTGGACATGGGTGCCTGTAGAGAGGTCCATACATGAGCCAGCGCGCGTTGTGTCGTTCCAGTCGGTGCACTCACCTCGACCATTGAAAATGGCCGGTTCGGCCGGCGCACAGAAGGCACCTTGCTGGGAGATGTCATGGGCATGCCAGAGGATGGTAGCACGACATGTAACAAGAGACACCCCTGATCATGTATGTTTTGTTTGTCGCGGTGCGCCTGCTGTCACATGCATGCCCCCATGCCTCCTCGCTCATGCAGGGTCGGTGTTTCAGGTGCTGCACTTCACTGCATAAGCGCGGAATTTGTTCCACCACACTTTCACTGTAAGTACCGGAGCGTGCCAACCAAACCACAGACATTCACTTCACTCACTTGCAAGCACATGTAGTTCCTCCGCCAAAATGAACGACGACATACCCTTGCCGTTGCCCGTGTTGTTGAGCACCCATCAGTCTCACACACGCAGCACGAAAATACCATCAGTTTCATTCAATGCACGCAGCATGTGCGCAACCTGTGGACAACACGAGTGAGTTTGACAAACAGTGTGTGGTTCGGCGGCGTGGTAGCATATCAGCAGGCTTCCTTTTCCCCTATCACGCGGCAACACCTAGACCAGGTAACCTTCTATTCTTCCTTGGGGCAGTACACCATGCATTTTCTTTACATGATGTTGCTGGACTTACCGTTCACCAACACATTCGGATCATTTTGGATCAAGGAGCTCGGAATATGGACCACTCAACAGTGTTCGATTTCTTGTGAAACTCATCGTGCAATGCACGCCATACATTTGCGGACGTGTATAATCAGTGTGACATACACATCAAGTTCAGTCACACAGGTTTACCGCTCAACGCAAGATTGAGACTGAGCGATGTGTCGTCAATAGGGTAGTGGCGATCAAGCGTGCCTATATTAACAAGTATCACCCGAGTGATGACTCGGTGGCAAGGCACTTGGTCGATCCAGAGACCCAGACCCTTCAAGACTTGGACAAAGATCATCTCTAACCAAGTTATTAGCAAATGCACCTGCTCGTTCCCTCCATTATCACCGACGAGTATCGTTGGTATTGGAATTACCCCAGCAGCTGCAAAATCAACTCTTAAAGACTGGGACTTCGACTGGGAATTTCCTGGAGACATTACTCCAGTATCTAACACCGCCATGAGCAATTCTCGAGCGGATCGTGCAAAGCCAAGCTATCCAGTACATTCTAGGCCCACAATGCAATCTGTCGTGGACCACGATCCTCCAGTGGTCGATAAAGGTACACCACAGAAGCACGCAAAACTCAGCTTCCGACAACACAAAGTCACACAGCTGGAGCGTGCTACTCAGAGCCGCTTGAAGCAGTCCGACCGTCCTGGAAACAAGTCAGATAACCACGGAAAAGGAAAATCCGGAAGAGGAAAAAAGCATCACGAGAACATTGTGGAGGATCAAGCATCCAGATTCGAAGCTCTGGAGGCGCAGTTGCGAGGATTAACCGAGCAGTATGCGTACGCATTGCACCAACCACTAACAATGGATCACGAGAGGTATGCCAGCATGCCAGAACCACGTCCAATCCAGGAATCGTATATACACGATGTCGAAGATAGTGCGCAATGGGTGCATGACCATTACGGGCCCAACGGAGAGGTTATGTTGCTAACGCGGAGGTCGGGGGTGTGAAATGGACGGGGGTGTGAAATGCCAGATTCCAAGCTGCCACCTTCAATGCATGATAACTTCATAACCACTTAATGAAAAGGCTTGATTCTTGGTTTATATGATAGCTAAGAGCTGTGGCAATAGCTGTTTACAAGATCTTCTGGTGTGGCCTTGTGTGTGGCATGTGGTGCATGTTGGTGCCTTTCTGGCTGGCTTTTCAACTTCTGGTTCTCCCTCAACTTCTACCAATTGAGTAGGCATGTTTGATACCTGTTCAACTGACAGTGGAATGTCTGATCTGATTGGGCCTCTCTTCCTCTTCTTTCTGATGTGAAAGGCCTCATTAGCCTGTTGTAGATCATGGACCTGTGCCTGGAACAAGGCAGCTGTTGTAGCCATAATTGTGGCTCCCTTTGACAACTGCTCAATCATGTCATATATGGGGGTTGGTGAGCTACTTTGGTGCCTCTGGAGCCTGTGTTTAATGCTTGTAGTCTGCCTAGTGACTTGCAATGCATTATGTGGTGTCTGGGGCTGCCATGAATGGCTTGATGACTGACTTGATGGCAGAGATATTGGCAATGGATCAAGCCTAGCTAAAACAACCTCTGGATTGAATGGATTGATGCCTGCTCCTCTGAAACCTGCTTGGATGTTGGCCTTGGTAATTGCCTGTGTAT
This sequence comes from Microcyclospora pomicola, assembly GCA_002786065.1. NCBI lineage: Eukaryota > Fungi > Ascomycota > Dothideomycetes > Capnodiales > Microcyclospora > Microcyclospora pomicola. The sequence goes on from NHNY01000015.1 coordinate 476,040, forward strand.
GTGCCATATAGAAACTGTGGATAAATGCCAGTTTATCTATGTGGAATATGTGCCTCTGGATCAGGCCCTGGTTCTGTTTTGAAAAGGCCTGTTTCAATGGACCAAAACAACCAACATCCATAGGCTGTAATATATGAGATGAATGTGGTGGCATCCATAACAATATGATGCCTTGATCCTCACAGAATTGCCTAAATTCTGAGGTGGTATGGCTACCATGATTATCCAGAATCAGTAGCCTCTTAGATCCAATTGTATATGCCTTTGTATGCCTGTCAAAGTGCTGGATCCACTGATATCCAATTTGATCTGTTGTCCAGCCATTTGGGCTCACACTGAATACCCAGTCTGGTGGTAGGCCTTCAAACCATGCCTTGTTGTATTCCTTGCCTTTGAAGATGATAAATACAGGTATGGCTCTGCCAGTTGCACTGCCACCTTGTATGAGGGTGATCCACTCAGTATTAGTTGGCTTAATCTGCTTAGGTCTCCCTTCTCCCTCTGTGGCAGTGACTACCTTGGAGGCAGATATCTGGCCCATTTGAAAGCCAGTTTCATCAAAGTTGTAGATGTCTTCATTCTGGATGCCATACTTGTTGATTGTGTTCCTCACAAGGTCAAACCAGCCTTGTATGATCTGTGGTTGCTCACATAGCCTTCTCTGGCATTCATATGCCCTACCAAGTCTCACACTGAGCTGTGGTGTCCTTTTTATGAATGTATTGGCCCATTTCATGCCAACTGGTGGTGCACCTTTGGCCTGGCATATTGAGTCTGCCATGCCTTTGATTATGCCAATTGATGGGGATAATCCCTGCCTATCCAGTTCCAGAATCTTGTTTATTATCACCATCTCTTCATGTAAATCCAGCCTCTTGTTTTTGACCTTGTAATCTGCCTTTGAAGGTGTTCCATTGATTCTTCTCCAGAGTGTGGTTACAGGGACTTGGTAGGCAGCTGCACAGGCATTGATGGACTGAAATTGGCCTTGCTTGAAAGCCTGCATTGCAAGGAGAATACTACCTTCTTTTGAGGCCATAATGGATGAAATTGGT